>LUCM01001703.1:98223-216518 GCA_008360955.1 Fasciolopsis buskii
CCACTGTTTATTGATGCTGGACTACTCGCTATGCACTCTCCGTATCGTTATGAATTGAATTCAATTTTTTTGTAACGAGCTCGCAATGCGTCATTATATATATATATGTATAAATATGGCTGGATGTCGACTAAATTCCTAAACAATTTGCTCACTAGATAAGTCCAAATCATGCTAGCTGGAAACTGTCAGCTGCGAAACCAAACGGCAGCGGGAAAATTTGAGTCGACGACATTTGCATCCATATGCCACGATACTGGCTGCCAGACCACTACCGGCTAATGGATTACTTCCGTTTGATCATTTCGTCTTGGTTTCCTTCTTTAATAGCTTGTTGTTAGCGGACGCAGTGTAAAACGTCAGGGGAAATCATAGCACTGTGTGTATGCCTTTGGGATTCTTCTTTTGAATTACAAGTTGTTTTGATGACTTTTGAAAACATACCATTAGTCGAAGTATTTATCCAGAAAGCTTCTTTCAAAGCTGCTTGGCTATATTGCGCATTCTATCCAGAAGCTCCCATTAACTTGACAAAGGAAGATCTTTTTAACTGGTTTGTTCAAAGTTCACCTAATGGGGCCAAAATGATTTATGGATTGGAGCCACCTCTAGTGAGTGACTTTAAACCAAAATTTTTACTGTCATTTTCCCTTGAAAAAATCAATGATAATACCGGAATTCTCTCAGTACTACTTGAAAGAGATAATACGCAACGACATTAACTACCTATCCTACCTAACTTTTCAGGGCTGAGAGCTGGTAGGTTGGAACGACAATCGCTAAAAGAATCTATTTGTTGGACGGTGTCACGTAATGTTCGAATCAAGGAGAAGCACACATTGAGAAGATGATTGGTCAGTCGATCACTAATCAAAGCACAATGCGGATTAATGTCAGCCTTATTTCGCACGACTCAGGTAAGATGTAAATGACAGAAAAGCAGTCAGCTAGAAAATGTCGTAACAGAAAGTTGAATTTTTAGACCCGACGGGATCTTGTTATGTAACAGATGTTTATCCAAAAAGCCTTTAGCAAGTTGTATCGGATAAAATTTTACAATAAATCAAGTGGAAAAATAATTCTTTCACTGACTGACTAATGGATCCCTGGAGTCCGGTCGATTAATTATGATCAGATGTCGGAGTAGTTTGTATCATCAACCAATATGCAAACGGTTTTTCGTGTCAGATAGATCTTTTCCGAAGCAGATCAGTCGATGAATCAGCTGACAAAAGTGAGCAAGTAGTGAATGAGCAGTTTATGGACAAACGGGAATAAATAAACTTTCAGGACTGAGTTGATCAGTATGTTTCTAACTAATGGTTATTCGCTGTACTCCGTTTATGAATGAGCAGTCCACTTGTGGTAAGTGACAAGGATAGTTTTGCTACACAGAAACTGATTTAGCTGGTTCGATTTTGAGTTGAAAGAACTAGTGAACGTTCCGTTAGCATGCTACTGTCATGCACAGTAAATGTATGTATCATGGGTTTCAGAACTACACTGGTGGGTTTTGTGCCACTGTCATCCACGACTACAGAATAAGTGCGCGTGGTTGAGTTTCGGGATATTTTTGTGATTCGACGTAATCACTATTGAACTGGTTGATCAAATTTAGAGCTGCTAGTTCGACTCCTTATTTCGTTATAGCCTACTAGCTGCGTCTGACCGATCGTAGCGCATGGCATTCACGCTGCTTTGACTCAGTTTTTCTGGTTAGTGGCTGGTGTCAGAGGGTTCCTATTCTGAATGACATTCAACCTTGCTCGAGGACAGCCTGTTTAATCGGATGCATCAGAGGATGAGTGGATGATTGGATCTCAATACTTATCACCGCTTGTCAGGTAGTCCAAAGTTTCCCTGATAATGCGCCATTATCAAAATGCCAGCCACCACTGGATCAACCCACAGGCATGTTTTTGACATAACCCAGCGACCGGTTAGCGTATTTCATGCAGCAGTGTAGTCATGACGCACGTGTCCATGGTTCAATGCATTCACATTTATCAGTTACTGATATCACTCCGCCCGCCCTTCTCACCAACCCGTCAATCAATCAGACAAGGGCACGTCCTTATAAAATTCAGTTAGTCCCGCCCATCCATTACACTAGAAAATCAACACCAGAGGCTAATACAAGCTTTCGGCTTCTGGTTTAATTTCTTATCTGTTCGTGATCAATCCCCATTGGGAAATGGGCGCTCAAGGAGTCACTGATCGGGGATGATTCAAAGGTTTGCTCATCGAGACAAGTTTCTTTCGGGAGGAAAATCCGGTAGAACGTTAGTAGTATCGCGTATCACTAGCAGGGCAAAAAATGTCAGCTTTTTGAGTTTCCCGCACCTTTTGGCTGCTGATGAGAAAAAATTTGAAATGCTTTGGCTGGCGACATGGGGATTTGTGCAACTAGAAAAGGCATTGAATTACTTAACCCTTCTGTTAAATAGTCAATGGCATTTTAAATTTACTCGAAGCTAGTCCTGAACAGGTGAGAACTTTGAATAAACATATTGCCCTTGTCTTTACGCGTGTTACCTTCTTTAGTCCATTGTACTGCATACGTATGGTTACTTTTCCAGAGAACTGCCTAAGCTGAATGTTAAGGAGTTTAAGGGCGAATTGGAAACATGGGATATAGCACAAGTGTTGTCAAGATCAAAATGATTGATGAAAATGAAGTAAACAAACTCGAACTAAAGAAACGTAAATTCCGCATTCTTCGTTTGTTTCTTTTGGACTGTTGTAAATTTTCCTACTTTGGACGTGATATAACGAACAGTGTTTTTACCGGTTCCCTATCGAGAATATTCAGTATACATCCTTTCTCTAACTTGAACGGAGGTTTTCTGGTAATTTGATTACTTCTGACCGTACAGTTCTGGTGATGCAACTGGACAAGAACCGATTCAAACTGGAATGGGAATCGTCGATGGCACCGTAAATTGATGCGTTTGCAATGGTAATCTTGAGACTGGGCATGCTTGGGAGTTGCGATGTACAACTGTGGATGATTTAGAGAAAAAATTCTCGATAAAAATTTCATTCATTGGTCTTTATTTCATAGACTGATTATTCTGAGTCTATTCGATAAGAACTGCCTAATCATGATCCTGGTTACCTACTCATCATACAACAAAGGCTTTCGCAAGTCATTCGTTGCTCTCTGTAACCCCTAAGCAATCGATTAGAAAGTTTATTTCGTTTATTTTACAGGCACTTCGTCAACATCCTCGGCTTTTGGTTACAACCTAGCACTACCGTCGACTCAAAAGAGACGAAAAATGATGAGAGATTAATTCCAATGAAATAAGTTGGAAAATCATGTAGAAGGGGGAAGCTGCAAACAATTAATTTCGGTGGCGAAAACGTTTTTAAGAAAGTCCAACATTTTCTGTAACAGGCAGCTAACAAATTAAGAATTCCCCATTTCGCATTCATTGTATTTGGCGACCGACTGTGTCAAAATGATTTTGCGACTCAGCTTAATCTGCCTGAACTGGAGGTTGTACGTCTCTCTGGTTCTCTTATGCAATCTTTTTATGTACCAAATGGCAGCGGCACGGAGCACCGGAGTACATTCTTCTATACGAAGTTTCCTGCGTCGTTCTCAAAGGAACTTGGAAATATGCCTCAATCATGATTGGAATCGTTCAGGTGGTCTGGGTGAATACTGAGTGCTTACAAATCAAAATTCGGCGAGTACCGGAGAGTAACGTTAATAATTTGCAGAATGAATTTACACAAACTAGGACAAAAAGTCACTCGTATTTACAGTTATTGCTTTCATTGACGGAGCAATGTGTGGGAATTTGTTTAAAGACCATCCACATCCCAATGAGGTGGGGTGGAAACCATCCGGTTCTCGGTTTCGCTCACCGTGATTGCAGTGAAACAGAATCGATAACGACTGGAATGATGTCGATGGTGTCCTTGTTGATGATGATAATGGCGATGACGAGTTTGATCATTTGGATTGCTTTTTTGCATCCTTCACTATTTTCCACCATCACACAACAAGCATGGTCACCAGTTTGGTACTGTCTGAATCCGCACTGTCGGCACGTGATCGAGCCATAGGGTAGAGCTCACAGAACTTCACATTCTGTACACGGTCGTATGACCGTGCTTCTGAGCCACTTTTGGCAGTCATATAACAGGCATAAGCCCGTTCATCACCAAACATATCTACACGGGTATCGGAAGTACGATAAAGACAACAACTGGCGTTTCGCATGAGTCGAACTCCGGGATCTTGTGATCCATCCGGGCGTCGACCTCGATGACGTCCGCGACGATGTGCGGACAGTCGTGAATTGCCCAACGTTGGAATTGTTTGCCCGAGACTTGAGAAAACGTGTTCTTCTGTGAATGTATGTCTCCCAGCTGATACATGATGCTGCGCTTCATCTCGAGGACTGGAACAATGTGAGGATCTACCGTTTGATGTAGTCAAGGGTGGAAAAGATTCCGGGCGATGGCTGGGTAACGCGGATGTAATTGATGGTTGAGCCCCACACTGACCAGAACGATGGGATTTGTGACGCCTCCGTCTACTTGTGCAGTCAAATGCTGAGACCAATTGGACAGGGTCGGAACTTGGCTTGGTCCCGCTGGGCCGATTTTCATAAACATCATGTGCAGTTTTGTGTAAGCGAACATGGTTAGCCGCATTCTCCGTCTGCAACGTCACGTTCTCGGGAATTGCATCGTTGCTTTGATGTCTATGACTGTGAGGCAAAAAAGGGAAGATAATCAGAATCTTGCTGGTTAAGTCTTCAATAACTTGTATTTTAAAGAACTGAATAACCTTGTCATGTTGATAGCGGACAAGACGAAGGTTATTTAATCATCACTGATACGATTTTGTTAGTGGATGAGAAGAGTTTGTGACCTAAACCATTATTGGGGAATAGAAACAAACAGGCCAAGAGTAACCTCCTACCCTTCAAGTTTTTGTCTTTTATTTCCTTTATTAATGAAATAACAACATACATCATATTCAGGAAGTGGATCGCGACCATCAGAGGCCTACTGAGTGAGAGGATTCAAACTCGCGACCTTCACATCCAACTGCCACGACCTTATCCGATTGACCATCCCCGATAAATGTCTTCGAACTCCATTATATGCCCTTTAGAGGAAAGATGATGGGCAGAGTTAATCAGTCGAAGGACGTGAAGGACACTCTTGAGATTTGTCTCCAAAAGATTTGTATATTCAAACGGTTAGCCGCAAAATTCAAGATCTTTTCTTCCCAATGAGCTAGATGAAGCAGCTTTGCTGCGACCAACAGGCGGTAGCCAATCTGTTCAACAATGTGTTAATCCGATCTTCTCGGGTATGCTGATTGGGTGCTTAAACCGGCAGACCCTTGGCCTAAAAGAGTCCAATCAGGTTTGCGAAACTCTTGTGTCCGTTCTGATTAGTCATGTTTCCGATGGACAAGGAAGCATAAAGAATCCATTTATATGAATTGAATTATCGATGGCTGGTTGGAATTAGCACGTGGTAATTCAATTCCACTGACCTATCCGTACGCAACTTCCATTCCAGCCGTCTGCTGATAACAGCTTCATCCCGCCAGACAAACTCAAGCTTGCAGAAATTCCGATATCTCACCCCTTATAATTCTAACAGATAATTTGAAAGTTCGCTCCTTATTCTGCTACTCATTTCGTGTTTTACTGGCATGCTGTGTCCAGTGTCAGGTTTTATAACTTGCCAAATCTCCGAGTGTTTTTGACTAAATGCTTCACTGAAGCATATTGGTACTTCAGTGTAAACAAGAGCAGATCATCCTAAGCGGTACAGTGTGTGCACATCCAACTAGTTGGAAATGATACTCAGACCCAGGTGGTATTGTTGTACAACCTACCCAGGCTCTTACAGGCCCAATGGGTCGGAATCGTCGCACAATTTGTCTTCTGTCAGAACAATATTTGATGTTTTACTCCTTAGTTTCGAGAAGCAACAGCCAGTACTCTGAGCAGCTACCGGATGCTGCTGTGGACAACTTCGTCACAACAGCCTCGGTGAAACAAATACCGTGCAGGATGCGTACAAACTTTAGGGTCGTGACCAGCGTCCCCCACAGTAGTTTTTAAAATAGCAGCTTCCCAGGAACTGAGATGTAATTCACATTTAAACAATTATAAGTTGTATCTATGATCCACATTTAATTCACTACAGCAGCCAATCAGATGTATGCGAAGCACACACACACCGCTGATGAGCGGCTTTGCAATTCTGTCGCTGAGCCAAAATTGCCACGGCAGAATTACAACTTATGAGGCTCTGACCTGTTGACCTGTCGAGTGCAGTTGGACGTGTGAAGCCTGTGCGCTAACAACAACTGCAGCAGCGAGGACGACCACGACAGCAACTACAACTCTGCGGGTGGGCAGCCATCCACGAATTGTCAAATCTAATTGGGTAGCTGGATACATATGCGAGCATGTTAACTAGACCCCATGTTCAGTCACGTCTCAGACCGTGTAAGTAAACCGAACTTCAAAGAATTGCCGTCATGTCCGATCGACCACAATGGGCTCCACTTTGTGTATCGTGAACAAACAACGTCGTGTTCACGTGGATTTCTCGGTTGCCAAGTTTGTACGTCATCCCAAGCCATAGTGACCGCTTTATCATCACCCCCAAACCCAGTGACCTCGCTACGTATCTGCGTCTCTGCTCCATAATATAGAAACAGTCACAAATGTTTACTTACAGTAAGCCTCTTACATTCTGCTTCCATTTATTCTCATGGGGGTATAGGTGAACTTTTTCAATTAACAATTTCTCAGTTTCTATGTGCAGGCAGGTCAAAGAATCCATTAGTCTTAAGACCTGCTGTAGCAATGCAATTAGGAGAGTTGCAGTAAACGAGACAATTCCCAGTACTGCATGAGCGCAACATTTTAGAAATAGTGACTACAGAATGGCTGTCCGAGTTTGCTGAAGTGTTTGTGTAAAGGTAGTGCAGGTCTGCTGATCACAGTTGTGGCAGACAGATAGCAGAAGACCGAAGAAATAGTTCACTGACCAAGCGATCCATAAAAGTCTTTCAATTAGGTGAACGTTACTTGCTCACTCTCTTGTTCGGCCCATGCAGTTTGATGGGAAAACGGGCAACACATTTTTTGGGGAAATTTACTCACAAAACTAGTGCCTAACACGGGGTCGAAATACACACACCGTCGAAAAAGCATTCAGTCTTTCGAGGGCTAGTTCTTTCATATCATTTGTGTATCACACGCTTCTGCGATCTAACAACTAATTGCTCCGTTCCCGTGGTTAAGATGTGCCGTTGATACCGATGTTTCTACTCTTCCACTGAATCGCCCCACATCCAGCGGTTGTTCTGTTTGTTCTGAATTGAATTCCAACCCACCCAATTTTTTGAGCGTCCGTTCTCATTAATCTAGCAACAAAAAATCAAATACCATGGTAGACATAGTCAAATACTTAGGAATAACTAGGAGCAACAACTTGAGGTGGTTGCCTCATATTCCCAACGGTGAAGACACGCTAAGAAAGCTGTTTTTCACGCAAGACGGCTGTGTTAATTCAACCAAGCGTGAGGTCATTTTATCTACTGTGTTTCCACCTTATCCCTCCCATTCCTCCGCCATTTTTTAACGATTTGTTGCGGAAGGAGGCCAGAATATTTCACGGATGGGATTTTCCTTTGAATGAGAAGGTTTCTACTCACCTAAATGTCCTCCATTTGTTTGCCTGGGAATAACTAGCGTAAGTATTAATTCGTACCCTACTGATCATCTACATTATGGTTTAGAAAGAGGTTATGTTCAAGACACGAAGCATTCCACTTTCGATCGCTAGTTATTCAGCGTTAATATCCACCGAAAGTCGGCTATTCCCCGCGTGATACGAATCCTCACAAATAGAGGATACGTTCCGTCTGGATAGCCCAGCTACTTTTCAATACTCTGAGCATAAAATCCGCCATTTTGCGATCTCTCCCTATTTCTCAATTCTAGTTTCCAATTGAAATGTGGTACCGTTTACGCAAATATCTACATAACTACACAGGTACAAATACCATTCCTCAATGTAGTTAACATGTGGAAAAACCCTAAAGATATAATGGTTTAACAATCGAATGTGTCACAGCTCAGCTGGATTTAGAATAATGACATGCATTCGTTTGCCCACTTCGCGCTGTTAGCCTTATCTAAAACGAGGTGTTTTTGCGAAATAATCTTCGTTTTTCTACTATTTAATACTTAGCAATGCTTTACTACTTAGTATGAAGTTTATGGCCAAGATCGTACATGGTAATCAGGTCTTGATTATAAGCAAACTGGTTGGAAATTTGAATACTGCAGGATCCTAGTCCGGCTATCGTACCTGATTCCCTGTCCGGAACTTTATCAACACTTGCTATTTCGGATGGTACCACTAAAAATTACTTCATATATGCCAAACAATGTCATAAAGTTCCATCGGAAATGGGACAGAACTAATAGGAATGGCCCCACAATTACCCGAAAATTGATCACATTAAAAGTGCCAAAACACCATTTCACTAGAACTAGCTGGCCAACGTCTACTCGCGAAGCACGGGATGGCGCACAGACAATCAAGACCAGTTGAAACAGGTGCCTTATATTATGCTATAACCGTAGAAACGATGTTGTATTAGGCTATTTCCGCGGGTGCTACGAATACCTGATTACATAATTCTGAATAATTTTAACTTGAATTCTAGTTATAACGCAAAATACTACGGCGTTTAAATGCACAAACGAATTTGCTGGTAGAAACGTTGGCGAATAACAGCACCTATCACCGCTGTGTATCTGAATTATTAAAAACCTCAATAAAAAACCTTCCGACCGGGACTTTTGCGGATTTCAAGTTCATCCTGACTTGCATTTTCGACTCCAAGCTCCAGGTCCTAAGTGTCCTGGCTAAACACCAGTAGAAAAAAGTAAACAGTAATGGTATCGGTTCGCTCAATGGGACTTACCGACTGCTCTGTGACCGACGGTAAGCCAGATATCTGGTCCCGTCTGGACGTCGTTTGATGGTCCACCTTCTAGCAGTCATGGTAACCATTCGCATCCTCTTGAATCGTCTCATCATTTCATCTTGATCAATTTCTATCATCCAATGCCGCAGTGCAGCTACCTCTGTTGAAGGCAGCAGCATCATAGGACAGCCGGGCGAATTTGGCGAATTCGATACCGAAACGTTCATGTCGGACGAGAAGGAGGGATCTGCGAAACCAGGTCCTCGTGGAGTAGGAATTTTGGGGTGAGTAGGAAGCGCCACAAGCTGATCAGCATTGTGAATTTTCGCATATGGTCGATAAAGTTTGCTGGATAAATCCGTCTGGGATCTGGATAGGGGCCATGTGAGGCTAAGGTTTGTCGTCTCCGTGGCATCAGACAATTCGGAGTCGGAAAACGAGTAATCACTGAAGCATGACTGTTTTGTTGATGGAGCTGAAGTGTTGGTGCACTCGGATATGGGGGTGAGGCGTCCACGATTCACTGAATCGGTGCGCCTCTGCACCCTATGATGATTGTTCATGCTAGCATGACGACGAAAAAGTCGTCGTAGGTCTGCGGACACGTTACTGGAAGTTTCACGTGCAGATGAAATAAATGACCGAATCGGTGACGGGGTAGGCAAAGTTTTGGACAGTAAAGGCCCTTGTGTACCCGTGGATGGTTCCTCTTGCCGGTTGGTTAGCTGTGAAGACCTTAGGGTATCTAGAAAAAAGATATTAAATGGCCGCATAAATGAATAATTATTATGCTGGTAAAGCGATGTATCGCTTTTTCCAGGTCACACTGAGATACTGAAAAGACAATGAACAAATTGCAAATCAAGTAGTGCTGGAAATACTAATCGTGAACAGAACCACGAAACTCATGTTAGTTGTGCTGAAATTCCTCAGATGCAAAATAACATCGATATCGCGCAAACGGGATTAAACAGGAAAGATCGCGAAGTCATCGAATTCCATTTAAATGGATAACGTCCTGTACATGTTCAAAGTGGGCTAAGGGAGGGAGGCTCTTGGAATCAGTATGACTATCCTGAACCCTCAGCTATCGCAACTTACCTAGACGCGCAATGCGCAAAACCTCCACATGTCCAACCTCTGCTTTCACTCCGAAATTGCTTGACTGTGTTGGAGTGACACTGGTACCCATTCGGGGGACACGCGGCCTCGGAGTAACTCTTGCTGGTTGAGGTGATCGTGGTCCTTCGGAACCCGCGCGCGTGACTGTTAGTCCTGCTCGATGGACTGGAGGACGCACTATCAGACTTGTGATAGGAGATAGAGGAATGGGCGGCGGAGATTCTTCAGGTGGCGGAGGCAGTGAGACACGATGAAATCGCATTGATTCTGGTCTCAGAACCGGTGGGATATTGATCGGGATGGGTGGAAGTGGTCGGCTTACAGAGTGCTGAAAAAGTGAGAACGTCAGCTGTCTGATTAAAATTTCTTGCTTATCCCTTTCTAATGTGAAACTTCGCCTTAGTTTTTACAACAAACTAGACTGACACAAGTATGTAGAGCTCCTGCCTAATCAACTTCCCATGAATAGGTGCGATTTTTTTTCATACGTTCTGTCTGTTCAAACTCCGGATGTTCCTCGTTTATACACACACACACACATATATATATATAATTTTGTTTACGTATCCAGATACTACTTCCTGCTTATATATATATATATATATATATATATATATATATATATATAGACCAAAATTAGCAATCATGCGGGAATGCAAACGCATGCCGGCTCGGCAATATGAAATAGCTTTGAAGCAAATTGGGTGGAATTATTTTACGAAGAGCTATTTCACATGCAATCCAATTATGAGGGGCCAAAAGCTATCGGGAAATTAACCTCATCTCGTGAACTCTGCTGAGAAAACCTGAAGTTCGGCAGCGGTATGCTAGGGAAATTCGTTGGTCTTTGCCGTTAGGCATCCTCGTTGCTCACACCTCGACCTTAAGATTGGGCAAACCAATCATAACTAAGCTCCACTATCAGCATCGAAATTTAACGGTAGAATGTCACCTTAAGCAAGATGCAGAAGTAGACGATATAGTTTGGCTGCGTCAGTTTTGATAGGGATAAGCCAGTTTTGTACTGCTTCCAGGGTTTCATAATTCTGAAATGAGTGTTGATGCTGCATGATGTTTAATTTCGTGAATCACAACCTCCTAATACTAATACGCGTTGCATATCATATTTAAAGTCTTCTGGGAGAGAAGTCGCCCATGCATGAGTAAAATGTTCTACGACAGCCGCCCGCAGACGTGCCAGCCAGTAACGGATAGTACTATATTATGCGGTGAAATTCCACTGATGCTGACAAAGCTTTTGTGCCATTCAAGCTTTCTGTGGTTTTAAGGACACTGATTTATGTAGCAGTGATGTTAAAGGAACTGTGGATAGTTACCTCAGTTGACTAAACGGCTAGGAAGTTCGACTCATGTCCGTTCAGTATGGCCGATTTCAAACTCAGCTGGATCCCCAGGCTAATGGACACTGCTGATGCCAAACAAGTGGCATAAAACAGATGAACTGTGCTTCTATGGTGTTCATAATGACCATGAAGAAACTAATCTCGAACTTGGTAGAACTTCGAATAATCCTCTGTTTGTTACTTTTCCGTCGAACTTCTTTTTTTCATTGGAAATTCGATCGCAGCTGGCCGGGGACAAACGGACCTCGTTTTGTGTGCTTGGTAAGTCCTTCTGCAAATAGCATTCGGTCAGCAAAAGGCTTGCATTGCTCTGTTTCTCTCCGAGGTAATTAGTATCTTGAAAAAAATTGGGTCGACGTGGTCAGTCGACTACATGACAGGAAGACCTGGAGGCTTGAACACTGGACTTGGTGATGTAAGCCCATTTAGAATGCCGAGTTTTGACCCACGAAATCATCCGGAACGACAACGAATGGAGATAACAGCTGATATGATACAATGCCGTGATCAATGGCGTTCTCGTATTCGAATATTTTCTCCCCTACACAGTTCTTGAACTTGAAGTTGAAGTTAATTTTTCATTGCTTCTCGTCTGTTTTTGTGGACGGTGCTCTTGAGATAGCAGCCAAAATCGCAGCACATTACTCTTTCGATGTGCTGTTTGTTTCACACGAAAGTTTTAACAGAACTAGTTTCGTGAGTAAAACCAACGTGGTTGCTAATTATGATGGCAATGGCGAGTATGTAGGATTAGATATTCCCTTGCGTAACCTGGAGTCGAGAACTGTGACGGTGTGAGCTCAGAAATGACAGGGTCTACTGCGGAATTTGAAGACTGCGATATGATATATGGTCATTCGCGCAATATATTTCTTCTCTCTCCTAACGGGGATGGCATGGACGCAAAAAGTCCCAAAATTCTGAAGCGCAAATTGTTTATCTTCATAATGTGGTTTTTGTCAACATATATGACACATTTGGGTAAATCCTCGTAACACAGCTTTGCCTCCTTGCTGACTGGTAAATTCTGATGCCGCGAGGCGATACGAGGAAAAAGTGGTCCAAATTGAGCTGCTCTACACTGTACGGCCTCTTATACAAAAGTTAAAAATAGTCTGAGCCATGGTGGAAGATTTGCAGTTAAATTTGCGGGGCTGGAGATCCTAGTAAGAACCATACCTGGATTGGGTTCTCTAGAATACCAAGCGAGAATAGTTCGGTGTCAGAGAACAGAATACACCAATGAGTGAAGGATAACCAAACAATCTGAATGGTGTCCGTTCCTAAGGGAAACTGTCACCGTAAGGTTGTATTATCCCATATATATTTCGGATATACGACTGCTGGATATTGTTGGTCACACCTACTTGGCTTCTGCTGGTGAATTTTCTTCTCAAATTAACAGAATTGTTGGAACATCTAGCAGCACGCATTGGTGCCATGTATATCGGTGACCTGTAGATCACCGGTTCGGTTCCCGATCGCGGTGAGCGGCTTTTCAGTGCGTAAAACCCAAATGCAAGACAGAATGCCCTTAAAAGACTTGATTGATGCAACCGGCTGTTTCCTACTTATTCCGATAACAAAAATAGGGGAAATCATTAGATTGTTTACTTTGAACTCAGAAATGAATTTAGCCATTTCATACATATTTATCTTTCATCTTTTACTTCCTCTGTTAATGAAATAACAATGTACATCAAGTTTCATGAGGACGCGGCCAGCAGAGGGCTGCCAAGTGAAGTTGACTGGCGGCGGGAGGATTCGAATCCGTGACCTTCACGTCCGAAAGCTACGACCTTATCCGTCTGGCCATCATACCTTAGGTAAATGATATATAGCATGCACCTGAAGCAAATTGTCGCTCTAGTTTCAATATATCACTGCATTTTTCCGATTTGGTGTAACATTTTGCATAGTGATGAGCGAGGTCTTTTCCGGCAGTTTGATTTTACCGTACACTTGTAACCCCTTGAGCTACGTCTGCTGTTTTTTATTTGGTCATTCTATGGATTGCTGACACACCACTCCATATTTCATGGTTAGATATCTTAGCGCGGACGGTACAGTTAAAACGGATTTTTTGTACTCCATAGTGAACTTTGAGAATCACCAAATGACCTCCATAGTTGTCAACTATCGGGCCTTTCTGTCCCCACCTAACAGTTGAATAAGCCGATCAGGGGCACAATTCAGTGCCTTTGGTTGCATGAATTTGGACTAATCCGAAAGAATTCTTGATTATACCAGAGCAAGTATGGGACGGTCAGAATATGTGACAGCCATCTGTAGTTCTGTTTGTATTCTTATCGGGTGTTAACAAATTGTGATTACACTTGTGATATGACTGGCTGAGTGAAAGCAAAAGATCAGCACTGTCTATTTTCATAAGGAAGAGCTTCAGCGCGGATAGGTAACCATCCTGTTAACAACACGCCAATTAGTAACACTTTGTTGTTTGTTGTTATTCTTGTTGTTACACGGAACACTGTTGTTGCCATGCTGTTGCCAGATTCGGATTGCGCACGGTTGCCACAATAAAACCGAGTTCTCCACCATCTATAGTACAGACGAACATGTAAGCAAAAACAATCTGCGCATCTTTGGACCTATCAGGCAGGATACAGTCGACGGCTGACCGCCAATGGAGTCTCAAGTGGCGGTGTCTGAAGTCCGAATGATTGACATATTTGCGGCGAGTCTTAGTTAAGACCACAGTGTGGATTGTCATTCGACAAAATCAAACCCCGATAGACTCTTCCGAGCCTACAATTAGACCAGAGCACGCAGATCCACCGGCGTGGTTAAAGAAAACTGTCGACGGCATCCGGTGTTTCAGGCTCCCATGAACAATATTAAACAACAAATACTTCGCGTCGGCGATACTTGACCTGATATTAGTACCATTCGAGTAAGGCCCTGACAACTGACCAAGGAGGTAGTTAACTACACGAATAATGTGGTTACTGGTGGTTATACATCCATCCTAATAATTACTCCTTTGCTTGCTGCAAACGAAAAGGGTATTATGAATGGCCATCTAAGCTAGCAATGTTTTCGTTCTTTAGGATAATACTAAACATCGTTTTTCACTTAAGTGTCTTGACATACAGAGTTTCAAACGTCAAACTATCCAGAACGATCAAGTTGAGTTGAGTTAAATGAACGAAACCAATTAGGAAATCAGTTGCTCGCTGTCTGCCGTCCAATGAATAATGAACTAATGTGACATGTATAATTATCATAGTGAGCCCTCATCAAATCTCTACTCGCTCCGATCAGATAATCGGTAGTGTGAGACTCGAATATAAGGTAAGTGACACGCTGTTTGTGCCATCACGCATAGTGCTGATTTGTCCATAGCTTCTTCAAATCAGCAAGACAGATTACTGCGACCATATGCGGATCGACAGGCATGTTTTCTTACATCGACAGGTAATAAAAAATGGAAACTGGTGACAGGTACATGTGGATAATTTTGTACATCTCAGTCTGCTTTCAGATGACCCAGCATGGACGGGGTTGGATGTCTCAGGCGTTCAGTTTTCTACTCCAACGAACCCCTCTCGAAGTGCCCCGAAGTAGCAGACGTCTCAAAAAACCTCTGACGAAGAAATCCTACGCATCGCCTTCTCGTGACAGTGGCGTTCCCACTACAGGGCCAGGAAGAAGGCGAAAGCTCAGCATCCGCCACCGGATTGACTGATCAGTGATAATCAGTCTAGGAGAGCTGCTTAAACCTTGATTCCAAACTAACCACAGGCGGCGTACGAAGCACACGACTGTGTCCTCACCGGCGTATGTGGTGAAGAGGTGTACTGCGTACCCAGGATGTCTAACGCCATCCGAAGGCCGCATGAACTGAACAATCAGACACGGGCCCCCAGTGGGGTACGTGACCCTCAGATCGTTCTGCTGCATTGTGGGTTGGATCATTTGGTCAAGGGGTCGGGGTAGGTCCCTTTGAATCATCCGTCTGCTTTGGTTTGGGCGACTGGGTAATGCCAAACCCGCAGATGACACATGGATCCCAATGGATGGCCGCTGGTGTGGCGATGGGAGATAGAAGAACTTTTTGTTTCTCCTTTTTCCCTGGTTATTCCCCCCAGCCATTAGTCCGGTCACACATAATCTGTATTTTGATTCATGTGAAATATGCATAATATAGACTTCTTAGTTTACGAAACGAAGCTTGGGTTTGATATATCGCTTAATATGAGCACAACAGAACCGGACAAAACTCTGTACTTTCAATGGAACTGATTGGAAAGTAATTTTTACATGATTTTAGAGCTTGTTTGTTTTCCACTAAGAGGTTTACTGCTTTCAGTAAACTTCGACTGCCGCAGCACAACTCAATCATCTAATTAACTCTGTGCTCACGTGAGGGAACACCTGAAACGTTTGTCACCATCCGCCTCTTGTTGCATTGTATAGACTTTTTATTTACTACTAACTCATGCGCGGAATCCATGAGAAGTTGTCGAATAATCATTCCAAACAGGAGCGCTTCGATTCGGTCAATTTTTCGCTATAGTTACTTACTGTGGACAAGTTGGTTTCATATGTAGCATCCTATGCGTTTATGCAGCGGAAACCTTACTTTTATCTCAAACACGAATCAGTCTTTGATGTAAACTTTTAATATTCTATGGTATAACAAACTGGCTAGGAAACTAATCTTGACGGATGTAATACATCCGTCAAGTTTGCACAATATTCAGGAGAAAAATATATAAGACGGTAACTTAAGTAAACGAATTAATATATACGCCATCCGAAACCCACTGGTGTTGTCAATAGTCATGATACACACCGAATGTGGTCAGTTTTACCTTATCATAATGAAAGTGGAAACGGAACAGTAAACACATGGCAATTAGGACTTTTAGTTAAAAAATAAGTAAGAAAGAAAAGGACTGAGGTGCGGCGGAGGGGGATATGCACAACAGTATTGCATAGTTACTTAAAAACGAGCATAAGTTCATTCCCACCCAACTAAGCCACCGCGGACAAAACATGCCCATCAAACATTCATTATGGGGATATCGTTTCTTGTTGCCTTAGATGCGGAAGTGGATACTTCACACGTCATCACAGTTTGTTTTTCCTTCCTGTATGTTTGCATTTCCGGATAGTCACTGTCCCATAGTTAGCACTGGAAAATAGAATCACAGAACTTTCAACGTGGTCAGCTTTACACAATTTGGCTATTATTCCGCTGAAAAGCAGTAACATTCTACTGTCTGGCTCTCCCAATCTATTTGGTTCTTACGAAAGATACTAAATTTTCTTATTACAATGGTCTGTGCAGTCTAATGTCAATTAACAGGAAACAGCTGAATCATACATACCCAACAAAGGACCTTGGTCTAATACCGGAGTGGCACGGTTGGTCACGACACTATAGTCAAATTGCCAAGAACAGAACACTTATTCCTTATTGCGCCTCAAATTCCCCTCTGCATTGACACACTTCTCCAAGTGCTCTATTTTTCATGCTATACTTCACTGCTTTTCCATCTGTCTCGTCATTTGTTCAGTTTTGTCGTCGAGAGACTTTAAAGTAGTTTGCAAATCCCTTGAATTCGTATCTTATTTCAATGACATACTCAAACATTAATTCATTAAGTTTAGCATCTCGGAACATGATGGGACTTGTGAACAGCGTTCAAGAGGTATAACAATTTCCCACACCCTACACATGAAGTTTTAGTGAAATAAGTTTTTTTTCGCATATCGTTTTAATCAAAATTTCCGCCTTGTGTGCATCCGAGGTCATAATTGTTTAACAATTCCATAAGCAAGGTCTTTGAACTGCCTGGAATGTTTGAAATCTGGGCCTAAATGAGGACTATATATTGTGTAATGGTTCCGCCTATTTATTCATACTGATAAATGGCAATTACTTAAACTGAAGGTGGATATTCGCCCATAAGGGGTACCAGAAGCATCTGCTTGACTTGAGCTAGCTATTACGCACAACCGTTCAGTCGCCGGGGCAACTAGGACGGACATGAGAAACGGTTTATTCAGTAACGGATAAAGATTTGCTACTCCTGGGATGGTACAGGAAGTTGGCATCCCATGGCACGAAAGTAGTTGTATCCATCATATCGGCAAAAATGCATCGTTTTTCTATCTAATGGTTTGCTAAATCTTGTTGGAAGACGTTCATTAATGTGTACCAGAGGTTTTGCGGTTCATTTGGCGGTTCTTACTGACGTGAGTCACATTGTACAAACCAGTGAAATCACTCTTTCTAGTTTGGTATTACCAATATTAGTGCTCCCCTGGAAACTTGTGATAAGACCAAGTAGAAGTTAGGAGAAATTCGTTTGAATTTTGACTTCCGAAAGCACAGAGCTAACTCAATATATCAATCGTTGTTCGTGTGAGTACTAACAAGAGCTAGTATTTTTATTAACTGTTTCGCTCTATATCACTGGTCACTAGGCTGATCCTCGATAAGTGGATAATACATGGATAGCAATGCTGAACTTATTCCTGCATCCTTGATCAACTCCAAACCTGGCCCCGCCCCTTCTGCCTCTCCCGTTCCCCCGAGGGGAATGCTTCCAGCCACGTTTGTGGTTATTTATTCACCGTGTCGGAATCCCTCAGTGTGGCCTCACTTCGGAGCTAGTGCAATACACATCACAATAAAACGCCAGTGACGGTTACATTTCAGTTTTTACGGAAGACCATTTCTATGTTCGAGGAAGGGCTGTGTGCCACTCGACGCATCTTCAGACAGTGGATAGAGGAACGACCACCATATCAGTTAGCAGCCTCAAACAAGGTGGGCTCTTGTTCATAAAACAGAGCTTAAAGTCAAGCCAGGGCATTGTGGGTGACTTTGCATCCTACCCATAAAAAATTCGACAATATTACGTTAAAGGCAATTTGGTGCGGAAATAATGGCCAATTATCACTTCTGACATTATCTTTACTAGCAGAAGATTAGGAGCCGAATTCCTCCGTCATCGGACTTGCTGGAAGACCGAGATTAGTGAACGATTGCTTTTGAATAGTTAAATGGTGCATAACCCAGCCGCCAGCTCCAACGGTTTGCCCCCGGCCTGTTTTGCAACGCTACTGGGACGACAACTTTACGCTTAATTTTGAATAGCTCCAAGGCATCCATGATTCACGATGGTAGATCGAGAATGTGAAGGGAAGCATGGTAAAGTTAGCCTGTACAGTGAATCCTACGCAGTATTTCTCTTCCTGATGCATCGTTTTTCCATTTTCCGTGATCCCAATAAAACTTAACTTGCAATGAGATTTGAATTACGAATCATAGCTTGAAAATCTCATCAAGAAGCATATTGACGTTGTGCATAAATAGCACGCAAATTGACTTCGACAGCTCGAGGAATTTTTGCATTCGATTTTCATACATGAGTTGTTAGGGAACTGGTTTTTTCTGGGAAATTTCTCATACAACTTCCATTGAACCTATCCGAAATTATAGGTTTGAGCATCAGGGTTGTGTGTTTATCATCCGTTTTCTGGCCCTGCTGGTTTGCGGTTACAAAACGAAAAGAACAGCGAGCAATGTGACTCTTCAACGATGGGTTAGTGAGTGACAGGTGAAAGAAAAATACAACCTGCTCCGTTTGCCTCGCTTCCCCCATCCACATTTAATCAGACGTGTTAGTCAATCAGTCAGTAACCGTGACTCATGATTCGAGCAAATTAGAAAGCAATTTTTGAGGGAGTTCTTTTGCTTCTTATCTCGCGTACGTGTCTCGTTTCAGTCATCTAACCACAATGTTTGCACGCATGCACGTGCATACTTGTACAATGTGATATGCGTGTGGCAATCTGGCTCCCAGGTGCGACTTGTCAAGTCATGGCATACGAACAGAGAGCAACGGCAATGTCCATTAGATGTAAGCAATTTTGTTGTTTAAAATCCATTTTTGTTCTTGTTACTACTGACCAAGTTTGATACCTCCATGTTCTGTCTAAATGACAAGTTTTCAAATACACCATCTAGTTTGATTGATAGGTACACGACAAACCAATGTCTGCCTGTTTGTCAGCTCTACAAAGTGCCTATTTGTTCAACGTGAGCATCTAGGACGGGGCATTCTGTCCACTGCAAAGCGAAACAAATGTGATCCCTATTTGTTTACACATTTTAGTACGCGTGTGCTTGTGTGTGTGTGTGTGTGTGTGTGTAAGCAAGATGCAGGAAAAATGGTCACCAAAGCATCTCGACAATAAAAACAATGACAACAACAACGGACAGGAAAATAATAGCTTTCTTTGGTAGTGTTCGAAAACCGAGTGTCTACCCGGCTCGAACCTAGACTGAGCTGGAGGGTTGAGAACTGTCTAATGCCGATCTATCTGAGGGTACCCTAGCATGATTAGACAAAATTGTCTGAAGTGAACTGACTGGAGGGTGGCTCTCTTTTGATGTGAACTATGTCTCGTTTCATTCAATCCAGTGTAGTCCTATTGGGGAAGCTGACAGACATGTTCGACACGTGGTTCTTCTAAGCACTTTGTCAACAGATAAGCCAAGGAAGAATATGCGATTGAACGGACTGGAAATAAGGATTTTCAGAATACTACTTGCTCCCCGATTGATGGACGTTTCCGATTATCAGTTCGCCCTTTACCCCTTGCATTTACATAACTTAGTTAGACCAAGTGTGCAAAAACGTCTCGCAGATCATTGTCATGGATTTGCTATCCTATATAGTCATCCATGGTTGCATCCGGTAGGGGATTAGTTGTCGAATGAATCCGTGATTGGCTGTCACAAATTAGACAGTTCTGCCTACTAGCGAAACGACCAAATTACAACAACCATACACTTGCTGGAAACTAAACGCGATTTTCAGAACGTTCTCCCACCTAGCAGAAACCCCCCCCCCAACAAACACATCTGAGATTGAATCAACGTTTGCGAAGCATTGTGCTACTTGTCTAGGCAATAAACATGTCTCGTATTTTATTTTTAATGGTTCCTGATATCATTTAATGGAAAACCTACCACTGCACCGTAAAGACTAATTGCGCCCGTGATCAATAGCGTCATTCGAGAAAACTAAAAGCTGCTGAAAACTAAAGTGTAATAGAACGATGCAGATAAGGTGATAACAAATCATACCACAGTGGATTATTACTAATAGCTGAACATTTTCAAGAACTGCAATACTTTCGGCCATGCTAACTACATCATCTCCGGGAGCAGTTAAAAAATCAAGCCCAATGATCTTAAAGTTGAGAAAGGTTTTCTTTTTGTTTTGTTTTTTTGTTGACTTCAGTTTCCCAAACAAGAGTGACTTGTAAATTCATTTCACGGATTGCACCAAAAGACTGCAGTTTCGAGACTTGTAAACAAGACTCAGATGGGTATTTGGTGGGAAAGGCATGTAACCGTCATCTGCCCCGTCTCAGTTGATTGGCAATAGAGAAGCCTGATATATGAATCCCGTACATCGCTGCGAAAGATCAACGGCGCTTTGATCATGCACATGAGCGACATTGTCTCTTCAATCGTAGCTAATTAACGTGCTAGCAGTGAAATTACTCATCATGTGGTATCAAGGCCCACTTGACCGTTAGGAAACCATGGTAACAGCAGCTGTTTCATTGTTGTTAATAGTCATCGGCCATGCCTATCCACCGCTCCTGAACCGGGTCCCGAGCCTGGGACGAACGAATCCGGGTCGAAAGCCTCCGTCGATTGTTGTGTTCCACCGGCCCGTGGCCGCCCATATCGATGACGGATAGATACAACATCCTGTAACGAATCTCGACAAACCGTTTACAGCCTGTATGGTAGCAAAATGCCTAAGGCATTCGACTCGACATTACTCTTCCAGCGCTCTCGTCCCAGTTCGGCCGCGGTGGATATGCACTGCCGATAATTCCTACCAAGGTTGATGATCGGTTGAGCCCTGACAAGTAATTAGTTTGTACTCTGATCTGTACTCCATCCAATCGATCGACCACGTAAACAGTAAATCCAGTTCGCACTGCTGCACACATGCCGAGGCCTAATCAAGGACTGGTGTACTCAAGTGAAAGGATTTAGGGGACATCTACGCAAAATGAGTGGCCCCTTCAACAGTACGTGACACTTTCTCTACTTGGATGGCCATCAGACTGTGTTGTGAACAATAATGAGCTTATAGCTTTCCCATTACATGGTAATTTGTTTCATCCTGTTGAAAAATCCAAATGATCATTTCTTTCTCACTAGAACCTCATTTAAGTCATTGGGAGCATGAACGTAAAATGAGCAACTTTCAGAATCACACAGGGTGATTAAGACCTACAAAAATCCTCTGACGATTCGCCATATGATTGCTAAATGGGTTGTCATCTATCCACGCTCCCAACTAATCAGATAAGCCATCTTTCTTTAAAGAGTACGCATTGCCGCCATGGGAATGCGCTAATCGTAGGTGAGAACCAAATCAAACGTGTTACAGTGACCCATACACAGTTTACATAATTAAGGACCGTCACAACAAGACTAAACCTTGCCGTGGTGTGACGGACTGCGTGCCTCCATGATCCATCGAGCTATACAGGATGGCTTATTTCACGCCGAAGATCCAATCATGCCTGGAAGGCCAATGGGTAGAAACCCGACGAATTAGTCTCCTGGTCCTCCAAGTCGGGGATTGATCTGAGTTAGCAGCTTATTCAGAAAAACGAGTGAATGAATAACTGATCCAATTAGATGGGCTTCCAATTAGCCATATCCCGCTGCATTGCGATCAGGTTCCTGTCAGAACCAAAGGCTTTGGTTGAAAACCCTAATCGTTCTTCTGTTTGGCGGTTCGATTCCCTAGCAGCACCCGGCCATCGATCCCCATGAGTTACAGGCCTACAAACAATTCTATACTGAATCGGTCATCACGCAGGATTATCAGGACCGCACTGCCCATTGCATCGAGCGGGGTGGGTAATGATAATTATGCTACTGCTCAGAGTTCCCTCTCTTTTATTCAACCATTATTTTCTATCTACCCATAATATCCCCACTGATCACGCCCGAAATTCGCAACGGTTCATTGTCAAGTAGTGTAGTAGGTGGTTTTCAATGTACTAGCTCACATTTCCTCAAGCTTCATCAGCCTGTGAATATGGCTTCCTTCAATGTGCACCCACTCATTCAAGCTGGCCAACAGGCGTGTCTGACTCTGACAGTGGACTCACATTCGATTGATGTCTGCTGCGTGAGTGAAAAACGGATTCAGAATTCGAGTAGAGTAATCCAACCAACTGCGCCTAATATCTCGTCAAGATATTTCCGTCACACTTCAGGAGACGAAGCAGCTCAAGCTGCGGGTCAACGTGGTGTAGGAATAGTCTTGAGTGAGAAGGCTGAATCAGCCCCTAGACTGGATCCCAGTCAACAGTCGCTTTTGCGCCGTGAGGCTGCACGGATCAGTCGGCATCCGGAAGGATAGTAGTGTTAATCGCAGATTATTTGTCATCACGGGATACACCCCAACAGACTGCAGCACTGACATGGAGAAAGACGGGTTTTACGATGACCTCGTCACCCTTGTTCGGAAGAGCAAACGATCTGGCATTATAGTGGTTGCAGGTGATTTTAATGCGCAAGTTGAAAAACTTAGTGCATCGGAGTCCTGTTTAGGTGGGCGATGCGCCTTGCATGCTCAGCGAACAGATAACGGAGAAAGACTCCTCCAATTCTGTGCAGATAATCATTTATTCCTATCTAGTACGAATTTTCGACACAGTTCGCGTCACACAGCGACATGGCGCTCTAAATCGACAGGTACCATGAGTCAGACTGACCATATCACAGTTAGCTACCATTGGCGCGGTTCTGTCCAGAGCTGTAGATCATACTGGACCATGTGGGTCCAATCGAATCATGCGTTGCGTTGGTTTTAATGCGATTTTTGCTACCGCTCAACGGTTATCGACGCAGGCCACAAACTCGATTGGCTATCAAATGACTGTCTCATTCGGCTGTTTGCAAAAGCTATGAGCAGAAACTATCAGATGAACTAAGAACTCCGACGAGCAGAAGTGAGGACTAGCGCTGGGACGAAATCAAGCAGGCGATGCATTTGGCAGCAGGTATCGTCTGTGGCCCTAGATCTAGCGTTCATCAAAGAAACTGGATCTCGCAAGGCTCTCTGGGTCTATTGAAGAAAAACTTCAGCTTCCTAACTACAAAGAAGTGAATCAGGTACGGCGAAAGTTGCAGCATCCGTTACCGATAAGTTTTAAGAATGACTGCGAAACCTGGTGGGTTAAGGCAGCCGAAGAGATGGAAGTGGTGGCCGCTTCAGATAACAGCCAAAGACTGTTTAAGCTTATACGTAACTGCGGTGGGCGATGAACTTCGGTTAGTGAAGTCGTGTGCGATAGGACTGGAGAGCCCATCCATGGTAGATAACAAAGGCTGGACCGTTGAGACAGAGCATTTCTAGGATCAGTTTGGCCGTCCGAACGCTTACGTATTTATGCCGACGTCTGCAGCTGTGAATCCTTTGGAGGTGTCACTTGACCCCCAACGGAAGTGGAAATGCAGTCGATCATTCGGCTTCTGAACAGGGGAAAAGCAGCCGTTCCCGATGAACTACCCCAGATCTTTTCAAATTGGGTGGGGAAGCTCTGGTGAAATCACTTACCTCCTTGCCTCATGATATTTGGAATGAGGAGCGCATTCCGTTTTCATGCGGCGAGATACTGATTGTACACATTTTCAAAAATGACACGCGGAGTGGCTATGGCGGTCTTCGTGGGATTAGTTTAATTCCGATAGTTACTAAGATGTCAATTTCGCTATTGCTGCGTCGAACAGCAGGCCGGATTTCGTCCAGGTCGAGGTTGCATCGACCAGACATTCAGTCTTCGACAGTTACTGGAAACGTGCCACATAGACTATTGACGTACGACTGCACTCTTTCTGGACTGGAAAGGTGCTTTCGACTCAGTGGATCGGATGGTGCTCTCCATCGGAAGGGTGGTAAACCAACGAAATTTTTGAACCTTTTGCGAGCATTTCACTCGCATTCCTACGGTCGCGTGAGGGCATACGGTGAGCTATCAAATTCATTCGAGACGACTAGTGGCGATCGAAAAGGGTGTCCCATCTCTCCATTCCTGTTCAACGTCGTCATGGAGGAGGTGATTGAAGATGCTTTATGAGGTCTCCGGGATGTAGGAGTCGAACTGGGAGATGGAGGGAAGTTATGTGATCTAGACTACGCAGATGACGTTGTGTCTTTTCGAGTCTGTGGACGGTGCACAATGGGCACCAGATAGACTCTCGAGATCAGTCGCTCGGTTTGGCATGTGCTTCGTACCTTCAAAGTGCAAAGTGCCGTTGCAGAACTGGATGATAGCAGTGCCGAATTTGGTGCTGAGCGGAGAGGAATTAATGACTGTAGACCGTTTCACCTATCTTGGTAGCTGCGTGTCGAACGATGGTAGCTCGGGAGTGGAGGTAACTGCGCGTATATCCAAGGCTCGGACAGCTTACGCTGGACTGAAGCACTTGCAGCATCGGCCTGATATTTCACTCAAGTTGAAAGGTCGTGTGTACTGTGCTGCAGTGCGCCCAGTTCTGTTGTACGGTTGAGAAACATGGAGCATGTGTATGGGAGATGTTCGTCGGTTAGAGGTTTTCGACCACCGATGTCTACGTAGTATGGCTAGGATTGGATGGAGTGACCGAGTAAGCAATGTAGAGGTCAGGAATCTAGTACTGCGTGTTGGCACTCAGAATACCTTGTTTCAGCGTATGAAACTTAGCAGACTACGCTGGTTGGATCACGTGTTGCGTATGGCAAACACTCGTCTGCCATATCGTGCCCTATTTTGTTCCTCCCGAAGAATGGAAGAAACCATGTGGAGGTCAACAGATGACGTGTCAGCGCGAGATGAGAAAATATACAGCGAACTTACGTAAAGTAGGTGTCTCACGACTTCGTGGTTGGGGTCCGAAAGACTCATCAACTAGCTGGCTAGAGACAGTGAAGGATATGGCAATGAACCGTGAACAGTGACGATCGTGTTGTCATTTTCTATCGTGCGTCTGTACAGTTAGACTGTGTTCCTTGTGTTGGCTGAAGCAGCGTGCTATCTATTCCCGCCTGTGTAGGTCCACTCCCTGTTCCCCTTGGAAACTCACTTTTTATAGAAACGTGTAACTGTGAGGAGCGGAGGAGTCCGAGAATCGATTTGACAAATAGATTTCGAGTTTTCATGGAATAATTCACCATGTGATATCATCGCTCAACTCACCATAAAGAAACCATAGAAGCACTCTACAGGTGCCTCATCCTTGTTATGGACCGCGTCCGAACTAAGACGCAAACCCGGAACGAACGATTCTGAGTCGAACGCCTTAGCCATTACGCTACCAGGCAGGCCCTGGACGGTTTGTTTAACTTCACCACGTGATGTTGCACCTATCCGTCACTGATTTGCCCGGTTACTGTCCGCTAGTTCACAGTGATCGACCCATACTGATAGATGACTTCTCTGCAGTTAGCCTAAGTTCGTCCCGGGTTCGCGTCCCAGTTCGGGCGCGGTCCATATGCACTGCTTATCATTCCTAACAAGGATGAGACACATATAGAGTGCTTCCATGGTTTATTTATGGTCAGTTGAGCGATGATATCACATGGTGAATTATTTCATGAAAATATTCAATCTCCTACTACTATTATGTATCAAGATTTCGACTTGTTTATAATCAAAGGGTACGCAATATATTTTTAAGTCCTTCTATTCTTTTTATACGGCATTTGGTAAATATATGCATTTGCTTGCGGAGCCGAATCAGCACACATCCAAATGGCAGTCTGTCGACCACAGACAGGATTGAGGCCAGTCAAAACGATTTTCAAGTTGTAAACCCGAAACGGTTATTCGCATAGGATACCTGACTCTAGAACCCAGGGGGTGTGTACAACAACTGCGCCTATGAGGATGAGGCGAAAAAGATATTTTATAGGGGGTTGCTATGGGGCTATGACGATTCAATGCAAGTGGGAGAAACTAAACTCTGCATACGGTGAAATGTTAGTATTACCATCAACCATATCACGATTCACTGTTTCTGTATGCCTAACTTAAGATAAGCCAGCTCCTATTTTACGGTTATTTTCACTCATTTAAATATTGAACGTTTTTCTGACCAGAAGTCCGGATATCGGTTTAAAAATTTCGTCCTCATGAGTCACTTGACCGGCACTAAGTGAGAGCAAATAAGTTACTACCAAGTCACTGAGTTATTGGTCTTAATAGACTTCTTCGGGATAAACAAACACTCCAGGATGTAGAAAACCCACTAAACGATTGCTGGTTTTCGAAATCCGATTGACGGAGTCCACGGGAATGACGAAAAGATGGGTCCATTTGGCACAGCATCCGGTCATCGTGGGAAACAGACCAATTTGGTATTACCTAGCCTTCGTGTAATTCTAGAAGTTAATTAATTTTGAAAGCATTGTTACATGAGCACTCAGATCTTGCATCACCATCATTATCATTGTAATCATCTTTGATTTGGACCGTGGATGGTTCGATGGATTGAATTACACCAGTCACGTAGACGAGAATGGACACAATCACAGGCCTAGACTCACATTTCGAATGGACTAATGGCTCAAAAAATACCAACATAAGTTCATCCGATTGCCAGGTGGATGTCACGATTAGAGAATGATGAAGCAAGCTGATTTACAAAACTGAAAACAAAAAGCTACATCGTTTCACCAAGATCTGGCCACAATTAATTCTGCTGGAGATACATCCAAGTCAGGTTCAAATTGATGTTTTATACACACCATGCGGGAAGTTGGTCGCCTTTTACAGAACCAAAAAGCACATTCTCAACATGAAAAAGACAAAGACATCCACATAAGGCCTTGAAAGACTGGATCCTTAGCACATCGGCTCTTTAAACGTAATACCACCTAATCGGGGCAGCTCAGAAACCTTACACGGTGAGCAATGGCGTGATAAACAATAACAATGCTCATATTTTGGGGATGGCATAACGAGGAACACATTTTACTAGATCTCCATTAATTGAGTTAATGGAACCACTTGGTATCATTGAGGACTGCTTTTCACAGGTTTATTCATCCTCCGAGATGTTAAACTTAATGAGCCGATGCACGAGTACAAAGCTACAATACGATAAAAGTTCAGGGGTCTTTTAATTCCTCTGAATAGAATTGAGGAAATGACTGGACTAGTGTACAATCAGTGGAGTAGAGTAAATAAAACAGAAAACTCGATGGAGTGTGTCGGTAGCGCACGGAATTTGAGACAGTGACCTAACTATTACCATCACGCAGTTCCAGCTTGAGGGCCGCGAGTTAAAATTCGGTCGACTCCCACACTTCATAATCCTCAGCTGCCTGTGACTGATTTCATGAAAACGACAAAACTTGTTTTCTAGATTATTAGAAAAAACAGAAAGTAAACGATAAATATCCAACATGGATGAAGAATAGCAGCCACATTTCAGTAAAAATGCGGTGTGAATGTGACCGGAAATGGCCTTAATTGTTAAATGAGCCTCTGTGATTCATTTGTTGCACTTTGATATCGGAGTGCTCGAATAATTAAAGTCAGAGCATTTAACGTCTTTCACAAAAGAACGAGTAAAATGTTAACTTATTTTGGCGAAATACTAGCCAAATTGTTTGTAACGGACCACAGAGAAAGTTCTGTGATTCGATTTCCAAATGTGGAAACAATGCGATCAAAAGAATGAGATGGACCAAGAACAGGGCCACGTGTATATAGGATAAGAATAAACGTGGGTTTCGTTTAAGATTTGTAAGCTAAAAACACAACTAGTGATAATATGGCCCACTTTGTGACATGAAGGCAAGAAGTGATAAAAGCACATGTGATGCCATTGTGGAGAGTGAACCTTTGATGGCGACGGGAATAATCGGTCTGTCACGCAGCAGGGTGAATCTCGACAGCTCATTTGTTAACGAACAAAGGACTGTTGATTCCCGATGAATCGATTTCGGATGATAAAATTAAGTGTCACATTATTCTGGCTAGCACATTTTGACTTCTGTATTTTTTTATTGATTGTCGAGATGGTGTACTCATTTCAGAGTGTTGACGTGGCCAACGGTAAGCAATGTCGAAAAGAAAGTTCGTAGGCATTTAAATGTCAGGCGCAATATTTTGAAGCTGAACTCGCACAGAAGACAAGTCAACTAGCTCATATTGATATTGGTTTCTGACTCGGTATGCAATATTCTTGATTTTATTCATAATGAGGTTGATCATCTTAACCCAAAACTCGTCCGAAAGCTACCACAACTCTCGTGACAGCACTTGAACAGCCACGTCGGATGCAGGTGAGTTCCAGCTGCCTTAGACTGGCTGGATACTAACCGAGGGAGCCAGATTCGTAACCATGTCGGACGTAGCACTATGCATTCTTTCCAAAGGAAAGTGTATTGAGTCTTACAATCCGTCCTTACTAGTTTTGCCAACTTCGCAAGTATGGAACAGTCCAGTGCGTTTATCATCCTGCACTTGCCTCAGCCTTCCAAAATCGGTTCGCATGATTTCTGCCAGACCGTTTGGGCTCAACGTCCTTCTTGACAAGGGACTACTCAAATTTTCCACCTAAGGAACGGTTTCTGCAACTTGTCCTTTGACTCTCCAGAAGACAGATTTGCATCACCCGTTTGCAGCGTCGTGTTATGAACTTCAGTTGCCTTCGTAGGGTTGTTTTGCCTATAATTAGATAAGCTGTTTAATAGATTTCAAATCTGCTTTGAAAGTCCTAGGATTTTAGTGCCATATTTTTCAAGTCAGGCTATCGCTTAGATGAAGAATGACCCCAGTTCTATATAAAAGTAACAAGTGGAGCAGTGCAATGCAGCAATATTTAGCACGTACTATAATGAATCCGTGGAATAAGAAATCTGATTTTGCCGCCACACGTCTCCCCCCAAAGAAAACAAGACCGCCTTCTGACACTCCTATACGACGGAAGATTATGAGAGTTGGGGAACGGCGATTGTTTATCATCTTGTTTCATGCTACAAATCTCAGCGTCTTCCGAGTACAATCGAACCGCTGCAACATGCAATAATGGCACTGCTCGACATATCAGACTACAGAAACATGTACACAAACTAGTACGCACACACACACCTGTCATGTCACCGAAATCTTAATTGTTCCGGTCTGCAAAATGTGTTCACGTGGCCGCTTGTCTAGTCAACGCATCTGTGATGGCGATGATGATGCGATTCAAAAAGATTGTATATGAATGTGTTTTTACAGATGTGGATTCAGATATGCCGGATTCTGAGGCTGAATGATCTGCATGTGTGACACCCTTAGTGAATGTACAAAACACCCTCTCCGAACCCCTTTTCATGTGCATACGCTCATATGCGTACAGCGCATGTCTAGGTGACATTTTGTCATGCGTGCGCGACATGTTTCCGTGTTTGATTTTTGATTCGGCAACGCGTGGTGCCTAGAAAAAGCGAAATTGAAAGTATCTGTCGACCGACGCTGCTCAGGCGGTTCGTGCACCGTATGCACAGACATCGTGTATTATTCTACGTTAGTTGCCGGCACTATCGGCTCGGGGAAGGCTGAGAATGTCGGCAAGTGTCGCACACTATCTGTCAGGGGAGCGTTTCTCGTTCGTCTTTGATGGCACGGCAGCTGTCCCCGTCTGGGAGGACTGAGGAACTCAATTTCTGTTGGCATTGTTAACATACGCGCGGGCCCGGATGGGTCGTCATCGAACGGACTATTCAGACAGACAAATTATAATCAAATAGAAGGATACTTGATATTTCGGTCAAAGCAAATGTTATCCATTGTTTCATTGATTCGACACTTGGGAATGTGATTAACTGACATCAGTTTCGAACGTTTGTCTTGTTTCGTTTGAATCTGGAAGTTTCATATAAAATATATGGCACTTGACCGTTGACCGATTTATCCTTCCTTTCTGTTTCCTGAATCCTTGAAAAAATCTGCTCATGGTGTTAGTTCGTTGATAGACATGTGTCCATGTTTGGGTGATATTTTCCGAGTCCAAATTACCGATCGAATACCAGAGCAATCGAAGCTTATTTTTAAAATTGGTATCCACTTCTATCATCCCGTGCACAAATCCTCAAACGGACATTCGCTTACATGTTCCTCTATCCAGAACCTACGTTAGCTGCAAGAAGCGTTAAACTGTGCGTCGAAATGTTTCAATCTCTGTCTCCCTGGCAGGACTGTAAACGCACTGTTAGCTAGCAAAATTGTTGACTATGGATTGAATGCAGAGATGTTCAGCTATATCAGATGGAACTGGGATTCTCAGATGATAGGCAGGAGCCGTGAAAATACAGATTGTCGGAGAGGACAATTTATTTTCAAACCAGGGGGACGAGAATGGCAGGAACTTTGCATCAGCCAGATTAATTTTTTGGGAAGTTAGTGACACTAAAAGTAACGATTTAAAGAAGGGGAAAACCAGTGGTTTTAGAAAGCACGGTACAAAATAAACTTATGTTTGGTGCCTCAAAACTGGTCAAACACACCAAATTTTACATGTATTGAGATAAAATGATCAAAAAAATAATAGCGACGATCAGTCTACTGCAAGGAAACTTGGACAGAGCAATATATACACTATGAATGCTTTGCTCCGCTATCAGAAAAGAAACTTTATCCAGTGTTTAACGAACAGAGCCCTCGTGATAACCACCGAAGACACGAATGAAGGTGAACAGAGGGTCAAACAAATCCTGAACATTTCATTGACAAAAATATGGAAATCTACAGAAATAAACCCTGTCTCAAACCGTTAGGAAGAAAGCCGCACACCTGTCAGTAACTTTAGAGAAGGTACCTTGGCAAACCTGTTACTCAGACGGCTTTAAGTGGCAGTCAGAAAAACATATTTTGCTGTTGAACAAGCAACTTCACATCTCGTTCAATTCTCCCTTTCCAGACGAAAGACAAACTTTCGATGGACTCAACTTCCTAATGTACGTATTAATCCACTCGCACCTGTAGGGCAAGTTATGTGGGTCAAACCCTTAAGGGAAAACCATGAACAAGTAAGGAGTAAAGAATAGACAAACGACACTCGCCATAAACCTAATAGAATCAGATCACCTAATCATCACAGTTGAAGCTTTTCGTCCCCTTTACATCGTTGGAGGAAAATTAGCAAAGAATGCTGGAATTCAAATCCTGTCCACAGCTGAAGCGACGTCGATCCACCTGAATAATCCCACTCTGTGGTCCCAGAAGCGACAAGTAAGACTTCTCAGTCTACCCTGGCTATCGGCCCATAATAGGGTTACGTGACCAGTGTCCCGTGACAGCAATACGACAATTTTCAACAAACATTATCAATCACAAAACCGATGACACAGTATCCATGTGGACACATCATTCCGGAAGCCGTGTTTGCTACTACTAATATTTCTCGAACATTCTATCCCAGTAATTATAACACATGCTGTGTTTAGTCAGTTGCGAAGCGCCTAAAAAAGCTCACTTGCTATTAAGTTTTCTAATGTCTCAATCGTGAGTTTTCAAGTACCATCGGTTTAATACTATTTTCTGTTTATTTCCACTCGTACAGAGCTTCTTGTACATTTGCGTGGATTTCATATAAAATTGGCCGTTTTCATTGACTTATGAGGAACGAGAATGTTTGAAAAATTTTGTTCACTTATGGAAGGTTTTTGAAAATATCAACTACTGACACGCTGTCAGTTAGACAGAATTCGGACCAAGTGAAGAACAGTCGAATTCAGGTATGTTTTTATGCTTTAAGGCATGGGACTTGAGTTGGAACTTGCCAGGGTTTGAAAACAGCATTTCGAACGATCATAGTGTGGAAGCTGCAAAGGAGCGTAAAGAATCTGCTGCGCAAATTTCCCAGAAGCAAGGAGATGCTTATCAGAATTTCGCAGATAGCTCAACCAATGTTAAAAAAGCATCGCTGAGAATAACCAGATTCTCTTGAATGATTCTGAAATCTTTTTCCAACGAATCAGCTGGAGTGGCAGGGAATCGTTAGAAAAAAAAACGAAGAATAGGATAATTGCACATTGCTAAGCAAACAGGTTATGCTTGCTTCATTTTCGAAGGACCATCGCTTTTCTGTGCTACCGCACAAGTATCTCGGGACTGGTAAACTGGAAATCTAAGTACCGGGTGAAATTTATTATCCCGGCAAACTGTTAAGAAGCACTGTGAAAGGTAACTTGAACAGAGCACCGAAATACTGAAATATTCATGAATTCGAGGGCGTGCACTTTCGCCCTGGTCGTACGCAGGATACTCCAATCAACTCATTTGCAGCAATGAGGATGCCAACAGGAAATCACGAGGGCTGCATCCTTCCTTCCATAGCTGTTGTTTGTTCTAAACGCCAACATTATAATAGGTTAGTGGTCAGGATCCCAAATCACTTTGCCGAGTCGATGGATTAGTCAATTCGCAATATTACAAATTATTTGAATAAATCTCTTTCAATGTGTGTGGAAAATTTGCTATGAAGAGGAAAACTGAATTATCCAATTTTATGATGCATAAACTGTTAATTTTCAGTTTCCCTTAGTGACCTTCCATTCGTAACATCAACTACCTTTCGTTCTAACCAAGTGTAATTTGAATTGCTCGAGTGTTCAAAGAGAGCTTGTTCTTGTACTCTTACTTTTCTCCACAGCTGATGTCATTAAGCATGGGGACGATATGAACAATCTTTTGTCAAATCTTCAAAATGCTGTACTATTTTCAGAACAGCTGTCTTTCTTCCCATACTTCGTCCTGTCCTGGAATCTTTTAGGATCTTTATATCTTTCGTGGTGTACCCGGACCTAGACATCAGGAACCTCGGTTCTGGAACTCAATCCAAATTCCCTACAATTCCCTCGAGGGTAAACGCTAATGAGGACTGTGTCATGCATTACTTCCGTCGTATTTTAGTAAACAAAAATCTGACCACCTCAGTGTTAGTTAACAACCTTCTACGACTCACATTTTAGGGATTTCTGCTCATTTTTGCCACTAGTTTCGTGGTCGTCGTGGTCACCGTTGTGGCTATTGTTGTTGTTGTTCTTTTACTACAACCGAGAAAGTTTATGCTGCTGAGATATAAATGTGGCACTTGTTAAAGCATAAAGATACAACGACTTCATTACATTTGTGCACCCCATATGTAATTTCCATGGCTGAACGGAAGTTCCAACTCTAGAGTATCAATCAAGGAGCATAAACAGTCAGAAGGTAACATGATTCACCCAAAGTAAGGCACCATTGTTCAGCGGAACTTCAGGCTGATACTAACAATATATTTCGCATATGTCTATTGAACAAACTATCCGTGACGCATGAGTCAGAACAGCATTTCATGGCACATAACTAGTTGTGTAAATTTTGCGGTTCCATTTTTTGCATTTTTGAAAAGTGAAGTTTGATCGGCAGGCAGGTTGTGCGGTGGAAAATTTGTTTACCTATTGCTACAAAAGGCAAATTGGGCTGCTTAGTGAGGTTCACCAAGTGATTTTTAGTTTCATATTTCAACATTCCAATTTACGGGACCGCGATCACCGTTTATCGGTAATGCAAAATGTACGCAAGAACATTACGTCCCCGGTACTGGCTTTCCGAGAAAACACAGTTTCAGTGGGCTCACCCAGTTACCGATCCCTGTGAGATATGATCAAGAATCTGGGATGTGATTTTGCCTAAATTTTAACCGGATCCAGTCGGGTTGCTTTCAGTCCGATGGCGGCGTGCCAAGAATTATCGGAATCGGATGAAACACGTAAAAGCGAGCAGGTCCAAACGGATTGCTCTCTTGGCCCGCTGCTGGAGCGAATGGGCACATGTTATCAAGTCCATTGATGCATCCACAATGTGATCAAATAACCTGTTGTTCAAGACCCTGGAGAATTTTGGGTCAAATTGAAACTTATCAAACTGCGTTTTCTTTATACTTTCAAGTATCCAGCTGTGGTCATACTATTCGCATAAATTCACAACAATAGTGGAAAGCACAATTTGATACTTTTGAAGCAGCATTCCGCGAAAAGTGCACGCATACTCACGTGGGCTTCATCAAGTGCCGCTGCTGACGTGGAATATTTAGTCGGCGGTGTTCAAACGGGGTAAGCATGTCACCAGAATGGTTAGAGGGTCGCCGGTCACTTTGATGGTTGATAGCAGTCCTTTACTCAACCAGTACGTTGCCACCCCGGACCCAATGACACCTTTTTTGCTTCCGTGTCAATCCAAATACCAGCTACTTAGATGCTTGTTCTCTTCAATGTTATTTAGTGGGCACTGTTGCCTATGAAGTGAGTCCATTCCAATAAAACGATTTGCCAAACACGTCATGGGAGAAAATCCGGAGATTGCTCTTCATTGGGAATGTGTCGAATATCACAGCCTACATCTAAATAGGAGCTTTTTATTGTTTGACGTTACATTTCTCAGCTCACTGTTGTCGATTTTTGGACGCACAGTGGATTTCCGATTCCATGCAATATTTAGTACCTCACGGTGCTGCAAAAACAACTTCATCCATCAAGACTAAATGAGCCATTATGACCAGATGTAACGACAAATTATATCAAGAGATGAGGAACAAGTCATTCGCCTGTTTCCCAGAAGTCCCATTGATATCCTCGGGAGAGAAAAAGCCGCTCCACACATTGACGCTAGTCGGTTTGAAACTATAGAGGAACTGATGATAATGTTGGAGGTACTTCTCCCCTATTTCAAGTGGTAGTTTCACATTTTGTATAAACGGCGGTCTTATTTCATCCAGAGACGTAGATATTACGAAGTTGCACATGAATTTAATAACTGTCTTTATCTTTTTGATAGTGACGAACTCTGGAATGTGATTTGCTTCATTCCTACGGAAACGATGACTTCCTGACCAGTTTGGAAGTTTGACATAACCCTCAAGAGTTCTTCCTGTTTGTCTGAATATGTGTGCCAGCCCTGATGCAGTTCCTTCTAACGTCCCCGTATCTCTTAACTTGGAGCTTATTGGTTGCCTCAAGTTTTCAGTCAATTCAAATTTACTCCAAACCTTAACTGCTGGGTAATCAACATCATTTGAGTACAGCCGTTAAATTTGCGTGGGGTTTCTTTGGTTTTTTGTGGTTGCCTCCCCAAACCGAATAACAATGAAATAAAAATTAAAAGATCTCAAATACGAAAGGGTTAATAAGAAGCGAAAATATTTCTGGTGCACAGACGCCACTGATTGCTGCACTATGTCATATTGCCTAAGGTCCATGAGAAACGCGTCGGAGGACCTTGCGCAAACGAATACGTCAATCTGATCCCACCTACTCGGGACAATCTAGCGGCAAGGGGTTTCATATCTTTTCGCCGTATACTGAGCTGCTTCGAAATGTACTGTATAGCGCTGGAGGATATCTGGGGTCATGGGCACCTACCACATCATGCAGGAAACCAAATCTCACACAGGAATCTCACACTACAGCTACGATAATGTATTTCACCAATGACTAAAACCCAAATAACGACTTACTAGCTTTTGCTCTAAGGCCCAGAATCGGGCTGCAGATAGACGTTAAAATGGTTTTAAAAAGTTGAATCTACAGGGAAGTCGTGTTGAACATCGACAAAATTATCACAATTTTTTCACCTTTTATTCTTGTAGCTTTTGACGATTGATAATGTAGATCATCATTCTGGAACGAAATTGCCTTTCATTGGATAAAACCATGGGTTGCGAGTTGGCGTGAAATACACCAAGGCTTGAACCCAGTTGTGACAGCCAATTTTGGTGAATAAGCCAATAGGTGCGAGAAGCAAGAAAAAGAGGCGATTAATAAAAACATTAAAACAATCTGTAGGTTTTTGGAGTAACTGCACCTGGTTGTTTTACGGGAAGTTTGGCCAGCCCATTGTTCCGTAGCTTAATGGAGTCCAGTGGAAGACAGGGAAGAGGAACAAATGGCAAGAACAGGTCAGAGGTCATAATCACAGCCACACAAGCACACAAATCACAGACGTCCAGTCGACAACGGGTGTGCACCTGGAGTTTCATGGTTGGACAGCCTCTTAGAATGAAAACTGAGGAGACCATAGCGGTTTCCGCAAAAAGAAACAACAGACACACCGTACAGAATTAATGCTTGCACATTCGGTCCCCCTCCCAACACACTCGCACAGCTGGACAAATGATGATGTTGGTTCGATGGATGATAATGGCTATCTGAAAGCAGGCGTGAGAGGAGGATAATTTTGATGCATAAGAGAGATTGGGCAGAGCGAAGTAGCAATGGGGTGGTGCGAGCGGGACCAGAGGGACGGATGGTGCAGTAGCATCAGCACAAAGCTGACGTGTCCACTAATTAGAGGGCAACCAGTCAGACAAGACGCCACCCAAACGAGCGTGAACTGCGCTAGCTAGTTTTCATTATGAAGCCGGCATGCACTCGGCATTCATGGAATCGAATCGTAGATGTCAATCACGCACTGTCCGCCCGTGGACTGTGTGTGTGTGTACACTCGCTTGAAGGAAATCGTAACCCACTGGAAATTGCCCACTAAGATGGGGATGCAAAATATAGATCCCTACCTGGATTCATTGTAGTCACATTGTTCACGCGACAATTTACTCCGAATCTACAGTTTCAACGAACACAATCAATTGGACAGAAGAAAGCTGGGATAATGACCAATCATGTTTTTCCATATCCAGGGGGGTGGGATTGTGAATATAGGGTTGTGCGGCGTGTTGGGTCTCCAGAACAAATAACTTTAAAGTCGACCTAACTCCTTACTTAATGGATTAAAATCGAGTTGATCTCGTATCTCAAAGCCATTTAGAGGGCCATTTACCTGTAGGGGAAGGGGCTTGAGAGGAGTCATCGCGCAACAACTTTTTAAACCAGGGTGACTGTGATAGCTAAACAATTTCCCGAAACAGTAATGTAAAATGTTGAGAAGAGACCAGATATACATCTAACCTCACACTATCGAAAGCCTCGTACTGAATGCGATGACATGTGAAATCATGCTGTTAAATATAATCGGACATATGTTACCTCATTTCCTGTGCATCATCAGTCGACTGTAAAGTTTTGTAACCGTAGTTTTGTGCACTGCCTTGATATTTTAAAGTTATCAGTTCACGCAATACTGATTCGGAAACATGTTTAGGCTCTCATTGCAGATCATGAGATCGGAGATGCACCAGAGCTCGTTTTTGGCTGGTCCGAACGACCGATTGTTTGTGTGATCTTCAAACTCCATGTTACGACAATAACACGCAAACCATTATTGATTTACACTGTTCACGCCACGTTAGCTTCAACGGACCGGTCTCAAATGAACGTCAAACTAACGGAAAATTAGAAATCAAGACTACTGTTACTTCGTTAAAGTCACAAGAAAACAAATCACTGAACATGCGATCGGCTAAATGAATGGTCTGTATCTTGTTTAGCAGGCCAGTATATAGTTTATAGCACGATACGTCTAACCACGCTTTGCCGACACAGTGCTCTCACCAAAAGTAGAGGACGTACAGGGAGGCTATTGTTTAATAAGGGCAGACCTGGTCATTCTATTTCACCTGGTTTTCGCGATATTTGAATGTCAATGTTTCAAGATGACTCACGACTGAAAATCGGCCTTCTTTAGACGGGACTGCACATAATCGGAGCTCTTTGTACGTGCCAAAAACAATACTTGACGAAGTAGTTTCAACTTTAGCCTGTCAATCCCCCAACTTCTTGTTCGGATGACAGCTATCGGAACGAAACTTCTTAGGTTGCACTGAAAACCTGGCGGTACACATGGAAGAAGTAGCGCTAGAGGGCATGTTTCCCAAAACCTGCCGAACACGGTGTTAGCGGTCTTTTTGGAACAGGGTTGACGGACGTCATTCAAATTGATTAAGCGTCCGTCATTCCCTAGAAGCTTCATAAAACCCGCCAGCGGTTTCAGTGAACGATGTCAATTCACCTTGGAATGGGTCAATAGCAAGCCTGGTTCAGTAGAAATCCCAGTTCCAGAGTTAAGGTTGCTTGTCCGTCATTCTCATGTAGATGGCCCTGGCAGTTCACGGGCATGGTTCTTCTGCTGTACAGTTGCGTCAAAATGAAATTTTAAAAAAGTAACGGACATGTTTATTCCCGGAGCGTGATGTGAAAAACGAGACTTATTAATAATGGGAACATGATTTTCATGCCTCCGCAAGAGTGAGACCATTGTTCACTATATCGCCCATATAAGCCAAGCGTAACTAGATATCAGCTTCATACTAAATGGCTCAGTGGTTTTTACTGCTACTTTCGCAGCTCCATACAGAGTCCACGTGGGCGGCTCTTTCATCTTTCATGCATACGCAGTTCTAATACTATCGTTATTACGATTATTTGAGGTCACATTCCACTGGCATGTTGACGTTCATCGAAATTCCGATCGTGCGTGCGTGCACATTTGGCCTCTCCCAACCCTGTCTGGCGATGGAAATGTTTGAGCAGAACCACCTGGCATGATGCTATTGGTGTGAAGTCATGTGAACACAAGAATTGCACAGTTAAAAATAAGGAATCCCACTCCCAATTGTCTGCACCCGTGGTTGATTTGACCATAGAACGGACTGGGGCAACGGTGAGGGGGTCAGTGTTAAACAGGAGGAAAGACCACGGTGACCTGAACAGTGAGCCATTATTTCGAGAGTGAAGAGGCATGCGAGGATAGAAGATGCACATCCGGTGGACTATTGAGCGAACCCAGCTACGGAATGGAAATAATTAGCGGACGACGACGCTGATGATGATTAGGAGGATGAGAACTTTGGGGATTAAGGGTGACCGGGAGCAAACGGAGCATGCTGTGTTGAAGTTAAAAGAAGGTTGACTCATCGCTGGCATTCATTCATTGATCGACAGGTTTTGTGGTGAGTAGATTGTGGCGTGACATTATCCGGTGCTGTGTATCAGTGTCAACACAGACAAAAGTTCACTATTTCATTTGCGGGACTAGATAATTTGAAGAAGCTCTGGGCACATTGCTTGCGAACCTGTTTAATTGAAGTGTTGGCCGTGTGTACACGAGAACATATGTAGGCTCGTCCGCATACGGACAGGTTCACTTCCTGTGCGTTAAATTCAGCCTAGGGCAAAACGGGGTGTGAGTTTAGAAAAAATTGAAATAGTAGGATTAGGTCCAACCAGTAAGACCTTTGAGAGGAAGTTATGAACTAAAGGGAAGTTTGACGGAGGTCCGAAACAAAATCCAAAACTTTAATATCGTAGCCACTATAAGCTTACAGTCCACTCACAAAATGGTTCTTAACCTGAAAAATCCTCGGTGTGTTAGCAGTGGATGATGTACGCATGTTTGATTCTGTGTGATAAACAGAGACAACAATGGTCGTGGACATAAAGCCACGTAGAATTCGTGTCACTAGCACGCGTGAACGAGGCGAGCACATTAGGTATCACACATTGTGTCGACTAAACCAGATTGCTCCAGCCGATTGCGGTACCAAATTTCAACACGGGAAAAAACGGAGTGCGGAGAAGTAGAATTAAATAACGATAAAATGTGACTCTTCGTGGAGGTAAGATATTTCCTTAAAATACAAATGTAAAATATTCGCATTCAAAATCAAAACCATAGCCACGTGTGTGAAAGTTTATCAACTACTTGGTATTTTATCAATTAAGACATTTCGGACAACGTTAATGTGACGGCCATCAGGTAAGCAATGTCACTGTTTGATTACCTTTCAACGCGACATTATTGCTCATTTTTCTCGGCAACACGAATCGTATGATACCCGTCGTGTTTGTTGGGATCTAAGGAATGGGGCAACTGAAACCAATTTCAAGAACTTGGTCTGGCTTTGTTTGATTTGGTTTCTCCATTGCATGCACGTTCGTGCAACAGTAAGCTAAGCTGGTGTAAATCAGGCCTATATAAAGTAGGAATAAAGATCCTATTTAATCCGATTTTGTTTCATGACGTGAACTCGAATATGCCGCTGAAGACGGTCTGAGCATCTTTTCAGATGGCATTAAATGCTTGACTTGGGTGGCATATTATTTCGGGAGAGCTAAGGGCCAATCAGCTGGAGAGAAAATAAACAAGCGCCAAATTTTTAGCACAGATTTTAATCTGAAGGTGATTTTTAATTATCTACGAATCACCGTTGTGATCCTCGAATGATCTCAGTATCTATACACACAGTCCTGCTGATTGAAGGCCGACTGCAGTACGAAAGGTGACAGCGGAGCGTGCAAGTATGGGGAAGGTTAGACAGGAGAGTACAGAGTACGCGTACTCGATGAACGACGACAACCGTGGAACAGCGTGCTCATCCAGAAAAATTATAATCATTACATATATATATATGTTACTGAGACTACTGTCAAATGACATGCTTCATGAACATACACGTACGGACAAGCATACACAGTGAAATTGCACCATCAAGCAACACTGTTGGCACTATCTGAAGAAAGCCTGGATGTTCGCCACTTTGGACGAGGATGGTCCTGCTCGGAGCACACACAAAAGTCTGCCGTTTACTATCTTCATTTCGTCCTCATCAGTGTCTCGGTGTGTTGACTTCTGTTCTTTCTGACCTTTGCCAGAGTCAGCGAAAATGAAGGTTTCTTGGAAGCTGGATAGAAGTAAACGATTAGAAAGGTAACAATTTGTCATTTTCTGTGTGCTAATTTATTCTGCCCGAACTCCAACCCATTAAGTATTTCTGGGGTTCTCTGGTACATACACACCAACACAAATTAGGACAGGAGCGCAAAAACTGATCTTAGTAGAATGCTGGAGTTGTCACGCATCTGCATGCTCTTTAAACTCACGCCGGTGTGACGCTTAGGGAATGATGTTATTGTAAACAGGAAGGTGGATTCTTGCAAAGTGCCCTTCAGGGGAAACTGCCATTCAGAATTCATCTGTGCCGAACGTCCGGGTACATTTTTGTTACACACACCCGCACCATATTCAATACAATGTGGCTGAAAGCGGATATGACCTTGTGGGAGAAAGGACATGTCAACATGGGTTTCGTGCATCATCACTCTGGTTGGTAAAAGATGTCACCGAGCCTGCTCCTTTTCCTGCTTGAACGTATGCAGTCTGTCTTTACGGCCAGCAGAAACCTAGAACGTAAAACACCCACCCACGAGGTTGGCACTGGTTAGTTTCGTCGTATGCAGCATTAGTATCCACGTATTCTCAATAAAATGCAAATGTGCACCGGCGCTAACTTTATTTATTTCTGACAAATAATATCATTTATTTGGACTGATATTGTTATTCCGTGTTCTTTCGCCTTGAATAATGATGATCACTCACATTGGGATCGGTGAGGATGATGATGATGATGGTGATGATGATGATGATGATGATGATGATGATGATGATGATGATGATGATGATGATGATGATGATGATGAGACCGATCAGTACCACAGGGAGGAGTACTGAACATTGAGATGGCCTGGTTTTGTTGTTGGGATTAATGGTCGGATAAACCAACATTTTTGATGCAGCCGCAATAAACGGTTCAACGCACTTCTGACATTGTAAATCAGATTCTGGTTACATATCGATTTAGAGTTCACGCATAGAGACTTCTGTACAGGAGAGTACGGGACACGCATGTAACATGTGCATCCTGTGGACCGTCATATTGGGTTATACAGATGGACTGCAGCCCGCATGGCAAATCTGGAGGGCCCCTTATGGTTAGTCAGAGAGAGGCTCAGACCATGGAGAGAACTTTGGAAAATGGTCACGATGAAATTGTCGATCTGTGGGCGCGTTACGGTAGTACCGAATACGCATGGCAGCCGGTTTTTCTAAACCAATATGAAGTCCCATAGCCGAAACCAAACAACATCCCTCCAGTATTCCTCTTTAGGTCCCGATGGCAAGGTAGCCAAAGTTGTGCATACAGTGAGGCATCAATCTTCCAAGAAGTTCCTTGAACAACCGGGGAGCACAAAAACAGCAAAACCTACTCAAGCAAATCGATAAGGCGGTTCACAGAATAAGCACTACATGCATGCCTGACGAACGGCGAAAACCGCAAAATCGGTCGTATGCTTCGAGGGAAATTCTGTTCACTTCATTCACTTGCTTCCAGTTTATATATATATATATTTATATATGTCTATATAAATATCTATATATCGTCTCATGCAAAACCAACTATTCTTTACCTTTTCCATTTATTATAAAGCATTGGCCAAAATTGTCACCATCAGATAAGTTAGGCGTCGTCGAATGGGGAAAGAATCTGCGGGGGTTGACGGTGGAAAAACAAAGGCCGGTCTAACGTACCACTCAATAAACGAGCATATCACTTGTATTTGTCGTGCGTTCTGTCTGCAAACAATGTTTGTCGAGTACATGCAGATAATTGAACCACGCATGTTCACAGCACCACTGGAAAGCCGGATCAAATTGAAATCGATTATGCACGTTCATTTCTCGTGGGATATTCTAAACCCACGCATTATCTTAATATTTACCGTTTGATAATACAGCCGGAAAGAAATCGTTTCAATGAAAAAGCGAATTTCCAAGGGGAACAGGGAGTGGACCTACACAGGCGGGAAAAGATAGCACGCTGCTTCAGCCAACACAAGGAACACAGTCTAACTGTACAGACGCACGATAGAAAATGACAACACGATCGTCACTGTTCATGGTTCATTGCCATATCCTTCACTGTCTCTAGCCAGCTAGTTGATGAGTCTTTCGGACCCCAACCACGAAGTCGTGAGACACCTACTTTACGTAAGTTCGCTGTATATTTTCTCATCTCGTGCTGACACGTCATCTGTTGACCTCCACATGGTTTCTTCCATTCTTCGGGAGGAACAAAATAGGGCACGATATGGCAGACGAGTGTTTGCCATACGCAACACGTGATCCAACCAGCGTAGTCTGCTAAGTTTCATACGCTGAAACAAGGTATTCTGAGTGCCAACACGCAGTACTAGATTCCTGACCTCTACATTACTTACTCGGTCACTCCATCCAATCCTAGCCATACTACGTAGACATCGGTGGTCGAAAACCTCTAACCGACGAACATCTCCCATACACATGCTCCATGTTTCTCAACCGTACAACAGAACTGGGCGCACTGCAGCACAGTACACACGACCTTTCAACTTGAGTGAAATATCAGGCCGATGCTGCAAGTGCTTCAGTCCAGCGTAAGCTGTCCGAGCCTTGGATATACGCGCAGTTACCTCCACTCCCGAGCTACCATCGTTCGACACGCAGCTACCAAGATAGGTGAAACGGTCTACAGTCATTAATTCCTCTCCGCTCAGCACCAAATTCGGCACTGCTATCATCCAGTTCTGCAACGGCACTTTGCACTTTGAAGGTACGAAGCACATGCCAAACCGAGCGACTGATCTCGAGAGTCTATCTGGTGCCCATTGTGCACGGTCCACAGACTCGAAAAGACAACGTCATCTGCGTAGTCTAGATCACATAACTTCCCTCCATCTCCCAGTTCAACTCCTACATCCCGGAGACCTCCTAACGCATCTTCAACAGCGACTTCACGAGGTCTTCATGCGTTCTGACTCAGTATTAATGAGCTACTAGCAGTAATACACGGACCAGAGAGAAAAGCTTGAACACAAAGCAATCAATGGCCATAAAATTTTGCTGTCTTCATATTTGCAAAACTACGTTTTCTTAACAAATTAATCCGGTCAGGACAATAACGAATATATTAGTCCGACTCCCGATATATAATGCGAATCCATGGAAAATAATCGCTGGTTTTTCTGTGGCAGTCAAATCTGAGGCTGCTTTCATTTGATGAACACTCATATTTCTCCCATCTCCGTTTTTGATTAACCTTCTTCGCATTGTGTTTGACTTGTTTTGCGAAAGTTTTAGAATGAATAACCGAAACGCGCTTCATACTTCAACGGCCCTCTGGGTGAAATTTCTTATTGAAAGCAAGTTAATTCGAATTCCATGGCTGTAATAGTTCGGCTATTGGAACCTGTACGACAAAAGGTACCGAACAGAATTCACCAGTTTTATGTACTTCCTTATCACTAGATGTTCCTATATATATCTCGTTAACCCTGAAATGTGACTCAAATGCCGTAGCCTTTACCTTCCTCTCCCCATGACTGTTTCATTTACTATCATTTTCATTTCTGTTGTTGTTGTCATTAGCGCTATTATAAATTTTCTTTCGTTGTCCCAATGATCAGCAATTCACACGACAAACATATCTGAAAAATGTTATGCATTCAATCTATCTGTGTATTGTCAGTAAAGTCACAGCTAACCGCCTTTCTACAGAGTAGAACAGATCAAATCGACTGAGGTCCAAGTGTTCACAATAAGTGGACTAAGAACTACGGTCAAAAAGCCAGGATGAACTGCTTGATAGCTCACTGTTCCTATTGAGATATACGATTCCGTGCCACTCCAGGTTTCAGTGCCAAGGCTTCGCCTTTCTCCCACATGTAGTGGGGCCTAGTGGTTGTGGAATATGACCCTTTCAACGCACTCATGCTTCAAGCAAGTCATGAAGGGAGTGGATAGGATTACAAGCGTCTACGTTCTAGTTGGTTAACACTAAAACGGCCGTACAAAATATCCAATATCATAGGGAAGTTCTCCTATATTCAGTAAGCTTTTGTGGAGCCATTTGGGCAGCACGGCTTCTAAAACAGACTTCAAAATTGCTGAGAATCTGGATGTGGGAAGGTGTTCAATTTTTGCAGCCAAAACAAATAATAGAATATAGAATGTTATCTCCTGTAAACAGGAACCTGGTAGGAGTAATTAGTCGCCCCCACTAGGGTGGATCGATAAACGCCACGGAACGATGATCTGTCTAGTGTACTCTTGGACAATAGCCGAACCTTTAGCAAAGGGAACCTAGCAGTGAAATAGTTGGTGGCGGAGTATCGAGCAACGTTAGACGATTTGTGAGGGACCGGCAGGTTTCAAGACGAATAGGATGGAAAGGATAAAAAGGATGTCATTCTATCCAGTAAGTGACTATTCCATTCAATTACCAGGTCAACTGAGTTCTGGCCTGAGTGAGAAGGCGAACGGGTTTGTTTACAGTCGAATGAAAAGCAAACTTTGATAGCTGCGGATCCGGTTTCCATAGTGGATATAAAGGATAAGAAGGAGAACTTAAGGAGGACACAAAATAGAGAGCACCAATGATGGTTCGAAGAAGTGAGTCACAACTAATCCGCAGAGAACAGAGTAAAAGGAAAAATTAAAAGAGCCGTGGTTGTTAGGCCCCCAGGTAATTACAATGAGCAAATAAAAGTGAGTGTTGCCAATGCCGAATTGCCAGCTACCCTCTCTTACAGTGGATGGTGTGAATCTATTAGGAGACTTGAGCCCCGTGCAAGTTTGCTTAGGGATCACGAGATCTAGTGTCCACACCGAGCTACTTGGAGGGAACATGCTGTGGCCATGGGAAATTCGCACAAGCTTTTTCACCCCAATCAAGCACTGGATTTGAGGGGAACGATTTCTGAGGCTGACGGTTTGCCTATCCGCAATTACCAATGTGGTCCTGCAGACTAAGCAGAACACTTTCAAGCATAAGTTGTTTGGCCCTCATTATTAGTCTCCTCCATAGATGGTAGGCGTATCGTGGACTGCTGCAACAGATCGGCCGACTGAGACGAAGATCCTTAAAGAAATCCAATCCCTGGAAGTCATATAGCGCCGGGCTTCATCACGCGTTCCCCAGCTGCATTTAAAGATGAAACAGCGGGAATGCTCAGAGAAATCCTAGTTCTGCTCTCGATGGTTTGGTGCTCCGGGAAAGCCCCCTCATGTTGGGAGAGAGAAGTCGATTGCTGTTCCCATCTTCTAGAATGGCCGCTAACCATATGGATATTGGCTTGGTTTCGATGTTATTAAAGTTGCTTTCATCTGTCATTCTTTGGAGGTTGAACAACACACGGGAAAGGCGAATACGTCAGGAGCAGGCTGTGTTTCGCATTGATCGTGAATGCATCGACCGAATCTCCACCTTATCGACAGGTGTTTGGGCACCGTTTTACTTTCCAAAAGCCAGAGATCGTCATGTTCGCGCAAAATTTGAGTGTCTCTTGGGAAATAGAGCATCTGAGACGCATGTATCGGTGCTCAAAGAAATGCACTGTCATACCTGAGGTTGATTTAGATCTTAGGACCAGCTTTTCCCAATCTTCGTCCTCTCCACTATTTGCTCTGCTTCATCATAGTGTTGTGCATAAAACTATTTAGTTGAACTCCATTCAGGGAACAACATTACACTTGTTGGGTGACAAAGCACAGGCAATCGAACGAGCGTTAGCCCGCCTGGTGAGTGAGACATCCATATAACGTATGTCCTTCGCATCTTCATATGCAAGGTACATCTGCAGGACTGGCAGGAGCCTGTGCTTGCACTAGCCATTTTTGGTAAACCGCTAGAGGTAACCGATGGTTTTAAGTACCTTGGGAGCCTGATGACATCTGGCGGAGGTTTTGAGATCACATCACGAACTGCGAAAACCAAAGCAGCTTTCACGACCATGATACACTTGTGTCTCCGCCATCACACCAGGCTTTCTCACAAGAGAATGGTGCACAGTTCGTAATGTTCTGCTTTATGGTTGTGAGACTTGACCTATCAGTGCCGAAGATGCCCAGTGGCTTCTCGTACCCGATCATTGATTTCTCCGAAGCAGAGTTTGTGTTTGGTAGGAACATCGGCTGAGTAATGACGAGGTGCGTTGTCGAGTTTTAGGTGCACAGCCGTCCTTTGACTGAGACAATCGCCCTACATCCCCTTTGGCGGCTTGGACACGTGTTGCGCATGCCTATTCATCGTCTACTTTTCGTGCTCTTTTTGTACATCCTGCGCAAGGCTGAAAGAAGAGACGCGGCGACCAGCCTATGACTTGGTTTAGAGAAATGAAGTCAGCTTCGGCTCTGGCCTCGGTTGGTGTTTCTTGCTTTCCTGGCTGGGACACAAGAGATGAGGATTGTTGTTGTTCGGAGACGCGGAGAGATATGGCTCAGAACCGAAGTCAGTGACGTGATGGCTGTATACTCTGTCTTTAAAACTCCCTCATTATATAAATACCGAAAAACGACAAAAACGCACAAAATATTTAAGGTGAAAACAATATAAACAACTGATTTATGGTGGTTTATTATCATTTTTATTTTTCCCGTCTTATTAAATTTCCGCAAAATTGAATTTATTCTATTGCGTTAGCGCTATATATATATATATATATATATCCCGATTCTCATTTATTACTGCCTTAGTGAAATGAAGAAATTACAACTAACTTTCGTGCGATATGAATCAAACATTCATTCGCAATTATTTGAAAACAAAAATCACTCCATCTATTGATTAACTATCAGGTACTGGAGCTTCTTACAGAAAATCCCCTATAGTTTCTTGGTAATAATTTGCTGGTCACATGATTGTGCGTACTTCGTCATACTTCTTCAATGTTGGAATGCTTTAGGCAAATCCAGCATCACTGATCCGAGTCGTGTTTCTTTCGAAAGTATGACCATTCTTACGTGCGCTAGGTGGTGGTTGGAATCTCCTGGTCCGAATTTGGGTTTGCTGTATTCAAAACGAAAAGTACGGTTCTGTCGTGGTTGGAAACCATGCCTGGGTGCCACATGAGTAACAAGGCCAGCTATGCGATTGTGCAGCGCGACATTGGAAATTTCTTATTTTAAGACGACATCGGATAACAACAATTCAAGCAACTACTTTTTTTCATCTCGGTTTCTATATTTAACGAGAACATCAGTTAACTACAACGGGCATGATTTGTTGTGAACTTTGATCGGGTAGATTTGGGGCAAAATATTCATTTGTGCATACATGACAGCCACCTCAAATCACATTATCCTCGATACCCAGAAACGATCCGTCATAAGAAGAGAATGTAGGGTATTCATGAAACCAGTTTTGTCAACGAAATTAAAGATCGTCAGGACACTTCGGTGAATTCATTAAATTGACTACTTCAAGTGGTAGCCGAAGGTGGTTGAAGAATGCTCACTCGGCTAGTCAGCGTCCAGCAACGCATAACTAGAGGTTTGACTGTCGTGAGTTGTACGAAATGATCATTTGAATGAGTCGGGTTCTAATGGGGAAAACATGATGGCATGTAGTCTATTCTGATGTTCTTGCATCAGTTTTCAAATGCGCTGGTGTGAATTAAAGCCCTTGATTAGCGCGCACGAATGATAGACTTGTGATCCGTGATAGAATTGAACCGGCAGTGGGTATTGTGGACCACAGAGTGCATTCCCAGGTTCTCGGTTAGTCACCTCTCGAACCATTGATGCTTTTCATATAGATGGATTGCGCTTAACATTGAGGAAGTCGTCGACTGTGTATGGGGAATATTCAAATTTTCAAGAAAATGGAAGGCGTACGCTCGACACTCGTTTAGGATTGGCATGAAAATATCCTATTGACTCGAACCCCAGAGATTCCGTTTTGAGAAGCATGTCGTTAGGACATCAGCTAGATATTTAGGCACATTAGCAATGAGTCCACGCCAGAAGAACTGGAGGTATCAGGCAAGTAACGGAGAAGCCCTTGTAGTTCATCAAGTGTTTCCACAAGGTCAATATTTCAGTGTAACGAAACAGGAATAACTAAGTCCATATGGTTCTCAACACTAACGCCGTGCCAGCAATCATGAAATCTAGGGCGTTAAAATACCAATTAAATTTCCGAAAGGTCAGAACAATCACTGGTAGTAGTTGACAATCACGCTTTTCAAACCTTACGTGGTTTCAGGCTACTCAGTTTCAGGACCGTGGGTATTCCTATTTAAAACAGACCTGACTACAGAACAAGTGCTGTTAACTCTGTTTGTAAAGAGGAGACCAATGAGGGTAGAGCAAGAGGTCAAACAAAGAAACACTGTGCAGAGTTCACCCAGCTTGATAACTCCTTCAGCCTCCATCTCGACGTCCTATGTTATCCATCCGGCCAAGGCTACTGTTCTGTCTTTGTATTATGACCAAAATTTCTCATGGGATTTAGCTTTTCCACAGAAAAGCAGTATCAAATGCGCAACAATAAGTCGGCATAACTACAACTATTCCCCCTAAGGATGTTTTATGATTCGCTAGTGAAAGTCACATTTCGTCTTTTCAGAAGGGTCAGTATAAGTTCAGACCATTAAGTCATTTTCTCTTACGTTCACATTTAACGATGGAAAGAACCTTGGAAGTTTCACTAAGTTTGAGTGGCTTTTTCAAAATGGTGATCTAATGATTTAAGCACTGAGGAGTATTAAAACCTTTCACGATACCATGGAAATTCGAAACCGAATTCCTGACTGACAGATGCAAGTATTTATATAAATGACCTTAGAGGTAATTACTGACTTATCTTGAATTGTACTTCTGCCATAATTTAGAATCCTGATGAAAAAAAACCATGCAACTGTGCATTTTAGTATGAAATGATGCAAGCATCATTACTGTAATGGAATGTAGCGAAAAAAGTTAGCAATTGGCCTGATTAAACAGGCTTGGTTTAGCAGACGACGTGTTTCTGTTATTCCCTAACCGTCGAACTTCACCTTAATTCGAAAATGTCATCCAATAAATAGAAACTTTACTCGCTCGAATGTGTTAATTGTAACTCCCACTGTGACTGTCACCTATTTGAAAGCGCCCGAGAAACGGTGAATTCGTTTGCCTCGGCACAACTATTAACGTTCCATCATCTCGAACTTCTCCCGAACGTATTTGATTACTGTTTGAACAATTAAAACATGATAGAAACATGAGTGGGTCTAGTCCTAAATCATTTCCGCATTTTAACGCTATGGATCACAAAGCACCAGGTCTCGCTGGCCAGGATTTGAGTGACCATATGGAAATACGTGGGATTCACAACAGATCAGTGCAATAGACTTACCATTATTGTTTGCGACAATACACTGGGGATATAAAATGCCACCTGAAGGCGTTTAAGCTTTGATCTGCTAGTGCGTATTCGATTCAGACAGGCATAATAAATTGTGATTTTAGCTAACAGCGGTATGCGCCGGAGTCATGAGTGAACGTCTGCTATGACTAGCCAATCAACGAGCAGTGTTTTTTTGGCACCCTATTGGTTGGCTTAGCCCCAGCCGCCCATTGGACGGCATTGGGTTTTGTCGGTCCAGAACAAATTATCAACTAGTGATTTCCCATGTGATGGTGACCCGGATAATATTATTTAAAACGTTTATACAGCCTCATTCTAGTTGGATTTTTTTCATATAGGTATCCAGATTCACCAACAATCAAAGTAAATCGAGTATGGCACTTCTGGGGTACAAGGTTGTTCGGATGAGCTTAGATCTGTCTGTGAAAGGTGTTGCTCGAAAGTCTGTCAGGGGGATATTAAAATTAATCTCCCACACTACTTGCATTCAACTGTCGGATCTGCATGAATATCCAGCATCGAACAGGTTAGGGTGGAGATTTGCGCATCCCGCAGAAAACATCTGACTCGATGAAATGGCAATCAGTTAGCGTAAAGGAACCTTCACCTTGTTTTCATGTGGTGTTGTTGAGTGTTGCTGGCCGTCGGTGGGGATCAGTCTGAGCAAGCGTTAATCGGTAATTCTGATTGACCTGAACGAGAGCAAGGGTCACAACAGTAACGCACAAGCGCCTTCCTGCTGGAAAGTTAGTTCAAACTGTGGGCGTAATGGTGGATGTGCACCACTGGTGGGCACTAAGGAGAATCAGTCTACTATTTCACAGTAGCAAAGCTTTTGCGTTAGTGACAACCTAAATTTCTTTTATATGGTTAAGTACCTTACGAAAAGTAACAGATTGGAACCGACAAAACTGGTAAGGGAAAAACCGAGGACATTTTTCTCAAGTGAGTTTGGGTAAGGTTCAAAGATAAATTAAAGGTTGTTTTGAGGCGCCTCGAGGAGCCTGATGATATGTAGAATGGGAAATCCACCTGCACACTCAGCACCAAAAAGTCGACCGAGCAGATGCTGAGTAAGGTGAAGGTCCCAGGTTTCATTTCAGCTCGTTACGTCTAACTTTGGATGTGCGCAAGTGGGTTTCCCATTCTCAAAATCTTGCAAGAATCCAAACGTGCATACCGTTTTTTTGTAACATAACATGGCAGACAGCTGCGAAAAAAAGATTATAATTTTCTAGTGTGCTAGAGGATTGTTTACGCAAATAAGGCTTATTGAGTGTGCGCCACTAAAAGGGGGGGGCTTTTCTGAACAACTTAGGTAAATAATCGGAAGACTTCCAACATTTGAAGGCTCAATTCAGTGGATGCTTTGGCGAAAATTCGACCTACTTTCGCATTTGATTGATGAGCATCTAACAGTTGGGGTAGCCGTAGCGTTCAACATTCATTGTTGGAACCGAATTTTTCTCAGACTGCTAGCTAAACCACTTGCAGTGTTCATCTCGGGAAGTGGACATTTATATTTCCAACTTAACTTCGTAATTACACATCGGAGTTTCACAGTTTAGGACATGTTGTCACATGTTTACATATTGTGCCTGAAAAGTGATTATCAGTCCACACGAATAACGCAGTTGAACAATCAGGAAGGCGAGATTTTATCGCCCCTCAAATTCGAAATATCAAAGAGGCTTGCAAACAACTGGGATAGATATCTCACTTAGTCTGTGCTTGTTTCCTGTCACTGTTTAATCCTAACAGCTAGTCATCTAGGGTGGTTGCGTGGAACCCACTGAACAAGTAAGCTGAAAGCAGTAATAACAATAATAATAAAGTTATCATAGTCATTGTTCGCTTTCCTATTATGCATGGAACCTGCAGCGGATCTCGAGGCAGAAAGCATCCAGCGATAGGGTATTGAAAAGGGAAACTAACTTTTTGTGGCAGCATGCATAACCACCATATTCAGACTCCACAATACTAATAGCCCTGTCAACTTATAAATTTCGAACATTTTCCACCGTTTGTAATTTGATGCCCAATATAACGCTTGCATCAAGTGAAATTTCAGTTCCTCCTTCAATGCAGCTTACCCAGATCTGCGCCCAATCGTGCACTATAGTAAGAACCTCAATTTAAATCAAATTGATAAGTATTTTCAGTCTCCACCGGTTACCAGAACACTCCAAAAATGCACCACTGATCTAGGCTGACCTTCTGTGTTTACATCAGAGTTAACATTGGACCAAACTACATTGCTTTTCGCTCACAATTGCTTCGCAGTTCTTTCACTGATGGTACGTTTTTAAGCCTACATAGATAACAATCGCTTTTCGAGGGATGTACAGGGGTAAAACTCAGCACCAGTCTTTCAAATCGATTTTTCACAGACGTACTCCTTGCTATCCGTATCATTTTCTAGGAATCGTCCCCTTCAGATGTGACAGAAATAGAAATTCAACTGTTCCACACTTACTTGTTATTGTACTGACTGATAGGATCAAGGAGAATTAAATTCAAACTCAAATTTTCGTTTGTGACTTCGTTTTTGTCACCTTTTGAGTTCGTTGGGCGTGAAATTGTACCTAAAATACCAATATCCGTCACTAGTTTTACTGATTCTTTTTTTCTTGGATCTGGTTACTTTCAGTGCGCATGGCTTATATCCAGCAAGCTTTTCGACAAAAGTGCAAGAGACCAACAGCATCCCGGCTTACACGAAGCTACCACAATGGAACGAAATGTGATCAAGAACTGCCTTCTGGCATTGGAAAATCATTCATTTCCCTAGAAGTCCATATGGACGATAAGCTCATTTTGGAACCACAGCGGTGAATGTTGAACGGTTTTCATCGGTCAACGAAGTACGGGCCTTGGATAGGAGATAAATGTTACCCTTGATGTGAGGCACTAACTGCGAAACTAGATATGCGCTTCTAGAACAGTTTTTGCTCACTCATATGGGAAACTAATTACAACCAAAAAACAGGTGTCTTGAATTTGTCGTCTCATTCCATGAGGATGATGTTCTGCTCTTTGAACTATCGAAGTGTATACACCGATACTGTGCGGGAAAGAAGAGTATATTGAGTTACATATAGTTTATTGCAGCTTTTACATCTAAATGTCTTTATAAGTAAGCGATGCTTCTTGAGGAGTTTGGCGTCGTTGTAGAAACTTTATCGGTTTAGCTAACGGAAATTCTGTGCCACGCTGGAGAACAACGCACTTTTGTCACCAGGTCGACGGTATGCTTTATCCTCCCTTCCGGATGCTACACAGGACCCGAAAATTTCTATTTTGGATCAGAACAAAAATTATGAGTATGTGTTGCACAATATTTCTAGTTTTTGCTATTTTTATAAACTATCATATTTTCTTCACCAATATTCGGATAGTTTGACCATGAAGTGCCGCATTTCCCAAGACTGCACCATGCCGTTCATTTCATAAATTCAAGCAACCCCACTATGCTTCGCTTACCTTCACGTTAGCATTGGACCCTTGATAAAAAATTTAATCTGTCATTTGGTCATTACCATTACACTTTAGTCCATCGTGGCTTTTGGCTGCCTGAAAAACAGGCGATCGTGATTGCTGAAAGTAGTATAACAGAAGGATCCCTGCCAGAAAACACGCGGTTTTCCGTAAACATACCGGAGAAGCGGTCCTAATTGTCTGTTGTTCGGCCAGTGTTGTTCAACTCAATCGCCGGTCGATTTTGAGCTCTTCGATAGTACTAGTTTCTATGTGCTGTCTCTGACAATTTCTATGAAGCACTAGATTGTTTCTGATTGTTTTTTTTTCGTGTTATGAGCACCGATATTCCGCATCTTCGATATATATATATATATATATATAAACATAGGAAACTTTCCCTTGTTTACATTCTTAGTGTTTTAGTATTTACCAGGCAAAAGGAAGAAGCAGCAAATACCACGAATACATTTACAGGTATACCAATATTATATTTGTTTCTAATCTACAGTTAGGCCATTTAAACTTGGCTGAGGTTGGTTGTGTAGGTGAACAAATCCGAACATGAAACAAGAAAATTAATCAGCCGTTTCTGGAAGGGCGCTAGTGTTTATCCTGTGTATCACTCCCTAATAATAGCAAACTCGGCCGTCCAAAAAAGCCAAATTTATCAACTATTCTCCCTGGATTACTTCAGTATTTATTAGCTGAACATAATTATTTGGTAATTAGGGTATTTCCCTCTAACTAGGGTCTAAATGCCATGATTGATGGGGAGAAAACTACATTCATTTAGGAAAGATCTGGTTTAAATCAAAATGGCCTTGCTTCAAGGTCATTCGGGCGCGCTGTGTTTGTCCGCTATGCTGTTACCCTGACCGTGGACCCGAAAGGACGAAACGGTAGACGACGATGAACTGACTAAAGATCCTCCGTCTACTTTAAATTTTGTATTTAAGTATTTCCAAAGTTTTAGACTAAACAAGGTCACCGTTCACATCATATTAAACGAATAAATTATGCCAAAAGCATGTCTTTCATATAGGAGATCAATCACATCCGAAAATTTGTTTTACTACTGAATTTCTTTCCTCTAGTCTTGACACGGATTATTAGCAGCACTTCTCATACCATTGTCCAGATTGAGCTGAATAGTATTCAAACGCCCCAAATGTCAGCAGATATGGGGTAGGAATAAATGGGGCAACATCGCAAAGAATACGATTAGCCTGAACAACGGTGGGCAAAGCTGTGCACCCTGGGCTGCACATCCGTTAATCTTGGTAATGACTGCCTGGCATGCGGTGACCTGCAGGACGCTTACAAAATGTACATTTTAAAAAAGAAGTTCTTCGGAAAACTTAGCCCATTTTCCCACTCCCATCCAGATTGTTCCTTTTCACACGAATAATGCTGGAAAATCATGAAAATGATCAAAAAAGAGATAGACACCGGATAGGAGGAAATTTGGTCGATGTGGTGATAGACATTTTGTGAGATCTGAGGATTAACTCCACATAAAATTCCATGGTCTGAATCACGATCCTATCCAAAAAAACGTCTCTTGTTCTGACTTCGTAATTTCTTGAACTATTTAATCAGCAGATATTGAAATAGAAATTTTAAAACCGCTCGAATTACGAGTTAAAAGCATTTTAACACTGTAACTGACCAATCGTATGCCGAAGAACAATGGCAGTCCATCACTAGTCATTGTCTATTAGTGTTCGGTTTCTAGCAAACAGGCATTAAAACTGTTGTGAACGCATCCGTGAGCACCACCCGGCATGGTTAGGCACTGGAACAATTAAGTCACTTAATAGCGCAGTGGTTTCACATCTAGCACAGACTAACCACACCGTGAATGTGACGCAAGCTTTCCGGACCCTGTATAAGGTCAGAGGTCAACAATCCATGTTGGCAAAGTGTCGCCTCTTGAGCACTGCGGAAGCTGTCGCAATCCGTCTTCACAGTCCACTTTGTTCCCAAAAACAATTTGTGGTTGCGCTTCAACTCCCTTGGCCCACCCTCCGTCCCAATACAAACCCTAGACAACAAAACAATTAACACCACAAATCCCTTCCCCACCCATATTTGTAAATGACTAATCCAATCCTTCCTATAGTGAAAATATTTTTCAAGATATATATAGTGATGTAATGGCATGAGTACGAATCACTGAAAACGAGCTTGTTCGCCAACTTGTTTTCTCAATAAATTTTAACTAATTCTTCCCAGCGGGCTCGCAATGTCTCATGTTTAAGTTGTGCAGATGGTGACTAAAACAGGATGTCGACCAAATTTCCAGCCTAATTACTGTCTAAATAGCTACAAAGCTGGCGGTTTATCATCGGAATGATTTGTCAGGTCTCATTGAATAACAAGAATGCAAATTAAAGTGTTCTTTGCTTGGTTGACTGCTGAAGCGGAAAGTGTTCACATTATATAAATATATATATATATATATATATATATATGAGTGAGCCCTGGTGAATAAGAACGTGCAGTGTTCGGACAAGAGTACCATTGATAACAGCCATATGTTCGTTGAGCTAGTCAAAGTCAGAATGTAAAAGGGTAGTTTGAAAATGGCGCAGTCTTTATATATATATATATATATATATATATATATATATATATATATATATATATATATATATATATATATATATATAGACTGCGCCTCTACGATCTAAGCGGAATAAAGTCATCATCAATAACATTCATCGCCACCAACGCAGCCAGTGAACAGCCATCTAACCATTCTGTTCCAAAGAACTGTACTCGTCCGCGTGTTTTTGGGTATGTTAGGGGAGGGGGGAGAATATGAGTGATGCGGTTGTCAATCTAAGTTGATGAGCACGCTAATCACTCTTCAGTCTGAATATTTTCACTGGCTCATTTGTACACTTTGTCCGTATATGTTTATCAAGTCTGGCAGCTTTCTGTACCATCGATACTAGAATACAACATGTTTGAAAGGGCAGAGAATCAACTCGATAAGTGAACTCATTCACAAAAATCAAACCATGAGTACAGGGTCATTTCTGCTAGTTTAATGCAGGTTTCTGATGAACACCCTTCATCGGAGAAGAAAGTAACAGGCTTTCTCAGATGCACCGATGTGGTACTTGAATTACAGATTAGAATGAGTGACACTTGAGGGACATGACAGGGGTTCTTAGCTTCTTTCTAAATGAAATCCTATGACTCTTAAGTTGACCTCAGATTCTGTATTCTTTGCGACGATGAATAAGATTTATTTTCGCTGTCCGAATGAGAACAGCCTACGGTTGACTGGTTAACACACCGACAGTGCTAGGCAAAAGTATGGTGGAGGCAGTTAAACCCTGTCACCCTTAGGTAAACAGCAAACGTGATCAGAATTAGCTCTCCTCTAATTTACCAAGCATCATAGACAATCAGTGGATAAACTTATGGGGTAGTCTTCAAGCTGATGTGCATATAGAAAACCTACTTAGATCTTAGAACAAAAAATCATTGCAATACTGTTTGCCCTGCGGTCAAGTAAGATTTTCCCCGAAATATCCCCATAAATATATATATATATATATATTGTGGCATCGTGAATCGCAGTGTACTTGGTGTTTGCCATTTCTGATCCATTTGGCTATCAATTCCTACAGTAAATAACAAACGAGTCGAAAGAGGTGAGCCTTCGGATTAGGAAATTCACTTTGCACAGGAGAAACAGAGGAATTCGAAACAGCCACCGGCCCGGCACCAAAACACGAGCAGTTACACAGAAAGAATGCGGTTGTTCATTAATTAAGTATCCCAATTTCAAGTGTTCTTCTTGTTAGTATTATTATTAGTACTATTCTCACTATCATTCGAGTAACAACGACGACTATGAGTACCCTAAGAGCAAACATGGAATTAGTTAAAATAAAATGGAAACGGTGTCCAAATGAACGCGGGCATCACGTTTGCCCGTGATTCACGTCAACATCATTCTGATTCGCAGGCGCTGATCGCTCCAGGTTTCCGTGTACAGCTAACATAACACTCGGTATTCTTTGGTTTAGGGAACTAGACATGATTGGTCCAAGTATCATCTAAAAGTGTGCCTCGATGTAACCACCTGATATTGCCTGTTCAAGACGGTTTAGTTTCGCAACCGAGCCGCCCCGGCAGAAGCAACAACAACAACAGCCGAGAGGTGTGATTGATGTTGAAGAGCAATAATAATAATAATAATAATAATAATAATAATAATAATGTGATTTTTCCGAACTCAGAGTTTGAGGGCCTTGGTCAGGAAAGATATGATTATGTCAAACTGTTTGGTCGTGTTTGATGAGAGTGAGTCAGCGGAATCAAATTTAGGATGTGTCTAAGAGCGAACAATGGAAAAACGAGAATGGATGACCCCGGGGTTTGAGGTTGAAGGTGAAACTGTCGCAGAATGTTGCGGCAGATGCGTCTGGGCACCAAATCTTTTCCATACCCTGTTCATTTTTTTTCTCTGGGGCTCATTTCCCACTCCAAGTTCCTCCCATCACCGGGACTTCGGAGGGGAAGTACAACTACTCTCAACCTATCTAACAAATCTGCGGGGATTATGAAATCCACGGTCGCTGAGCCAACAACTCTGCTTTTCATTCTTATGTTCCAGCCCTGGGAGAGACTGTGTTGAACACGAGTTCCCCAGGTTCGATTAGGCTTTTGAATATCAACTTGCATGCGAAATGAGATTCAGACAACTTGACCTAATTTGGTCAGACAGTGTGCGTGTGCATTGGTACGTGCGTGCGTGCGCGTGTGCCCATTAGTGCTTGAGCGCTTAAGAGTGGCAACTGCCGAGATGGCTCGCTAATATGAACTCTATCGAAAAACGCCGAGTGAGCATTGCAATTACCGATTCATAAATCTGCGGCATACAAAACGCTGATAGACAATCAAAAAGGGAGACGAGTTGTGAGAAGGAACCTCGAGGTGCCCAATATATTCCAACGAATAAAAGGAAACTCAGAGGGTAAGATGGTGGATAGATGCCAGTGGTTTGGACGGAGGCATGCATACGAATTTGGCAATTTGCTGGTAGGTGAATGATGACTTTATCTTCATTATTTTCTGTTATTCGACGTGTCTGTTGGTCGCACCACTAGTAGTTTTCACATGGGGAACAGAGGCTTCATGCAAACATTAAGCTGTACCAAAAAAGAAGCAAAAATTCGCCTAGAGGAAGGCATCATTATGGATTACCACATACGAACAGACGAAGAAAACGCTCGCATTCAAACCGACTGCCTCTGCGGTTTATTGCCATCGCAGTAAGACCCGACCAGGCAAAACAAACGGTGTTGAGTCAGACGAAGTCTGATTTTTTTAAGTCGTGGCCAATGGCATTCATTTTTTTGTCTCACACTGTATGTTGTCTCTTGTTTCAAATAAATTCCAGAACTAACTGCTTGAGTAGTGAAGAATTACTCTTCTTCATCACATTCTAACAGGGTTTACTACCGGGTAACTGGCTAGGTGTTTATATTCAATGTGACTTCATGAGTCATGTCTTAGAATTAGTGGTAAATTCACCGGTGTTTCCTCCATCCTAAAATCGATATCGCGAGTCCGTGAGCATTAAAAAGTCAATCCAAATTTCCACGTAGAAATCTTTTCATCAATGTTTCATTTTCTTATTTTAGCCATAATTGGTTTAAATCACTAACTGGAATCTTCCTAGTCATTGTTTAAACAACAATACAAGTTTCACAGAAGCAGAATTAATATTTTAATGTATGCTTCACGCATGAGTTCATCGAAAAAGCCAAGCCCTTCAGTCTCCTGGGCCCAGTGAACTCGATCGGGATGATGGGAGGGAGAGAACCAGGATTATGAAAATCACAATGGAATAGAACTCGGCAACACCTCTGCACGTCAGTTTTGGTAAAGAGTTCACTGACAGCGAATCGCCTTCCACTACCAAAGATACGGACCAGTATTGGATTGGAACCGATGAATTATTTGAGTTGACAAAAGCTTGATGTACTCGATCACTACCGGTTTGCTGATCAATGATGTCGAACATTTCAAGTGGCTCTTCGGTTACATGAATACCATTATGTCTTTTGCGATTTGGACAGGATGTATGCAAAAGTCCATGATCACGGAGTGCTGGTAGCACTTGGTTACAGGCACACATGTTCCTTAGGCAAGAGCATCAGCAGTGTAGAAGCTGCTTGGAGTTCGCGTGGCTGTGTGGAACGGCTAAACTAAATGTTCTTGGGTTTCGCGCTAGCTTCTTCGCAAGCCTTGCCTCGGCACCAGTGGACGTCTGTTATTGGTCTGGGCAGAAACTGAAATAAGGAAGCAGGCGAGGTCAAACTGAAAGCAAATGACCACGAACAGACACCCATCAGTGATAGCCTGGGGTGATGTAAAAGAAAAAAGCGTGGTCATGTAGTGGACAATTCACAAGCGCATGTGATTTCAGAAATGGATATTTCGTTGGCGGCCCAAATAGTTCACGATCAATTTCCCCGGGGAGCGATTCACACTTCACATTGTTTGAACGATGAACAATGAGGCTGTGGAACCAGTTACCTGTATGGCTTTTCTCCTTTGGTTTTTGTTGGTACTCCTAGAATTATAGTTAAAGGAAGATGCAAACTGCACTGGGGAACTGAAACAGCTTCAAATTCCGTCTGTTCTGCGGCATTATGAACATATCTGCTGGGGTTGTTCTCATTCGTAAAATAATTTACTGTGCTGTTGAAAAGGGAATTCGATTAGGTGCAGTGGAATTCCAACTCTGTGGGTTATATTCCCATAATGGCAGGGGTAGTAAATCATCCACTGGCCGCCGTGGGAGAAGTTGGTGACAGGCATTCCAAATTACGGTTACGACTGTTGTCAACGTTCATTGGGACGCAGAATTCCTTGAAAGATTTTCTGTTCACCCATTTCCACTCGGTTGCGAATCGTCTTTGGAACTACTAGACCAATAAATCCAAATGTCTCTTTAGTTCCCTACTACCCAGCCAGATATTTCGCAGCTAAAAACCCCAATACATCTTTATTCAGAACGAGTTTAGCTCTCTGATTCTCAAGGTGAACATCAGAAGTGAAAAATGAAAAGCAAAATGGAATACTGTTCTCTTGAAGACCAATTCACCATAAACAGTGGATCAAACCAAAATAAGTATACCTCCAAAAATGAATCCATGATTTCGGTAGGTTTCATTACACGCCTACAGAACGATCACCCAGGAACACATTACCGATTTGTTTTTGATTACACGGTCTGGTACTCGTTGGTCCGCATCTAACTTCACGCGTGTGTGCTCACTGGCAGGTCACGGTTTTGTTTGATCTAAACTAATTGGATTAAAAGCTGCTGAATGAACATTATTGATTTGTCTTCGTTCGCCATTTCATCCACTTCTTTTGAGTGAAGGTAAGCTCTGCAGAACAGCTGAACGCACACTCTAGGCTACTGCATTTAGCTGAAAATCAAATTATCAGGACCAAATGACGTAAGGAGTGTATCGAAAAATCGATGAGCCATGCATTGGTTTTAATTGTAAAACTTGCCTTGAGAAAGACTACCCATGGTAGTCGAAACGTTGGCGCATTACATCTACCAACAACGCTGTTATTAACATTGTCATTCACAACTGAAAATGAAAGTAAACTGTAAAATGTAAATGAACATGCAATTTCAATGAAAAAAGTTGCGGATAATTTTTCCTGTCAGTGATTGCGATCTTCTGCAATGATATTAAGAGGAACCTACGGAACAAACACATTTGAGTGAAACAAAGCACGCCGAGGATTAATAAACGTGTGTGTGTGTGTGTCTGTGAGCGTACCTATGGATTCCGGCATACCTGCCGACTGTTCCGAGTCTCACAACATTCCATTATGTTTGCACCTAACCGATCCTTTGCACTTTCGTGACTCACCATTTTTGAAGAATAACAATCACCGTTCACAGCCTGATATTCAGTCAAGTGTAGTCTGCTCAGACTACATCCCTGGGGAGTGGGTGACACCGTTAGATGAACAAACCATCTGTTCTTGTCGAGTACAGATCCCAGTTCTCCCCGGGGAGTCGAGTGACAGCTCATCTTAGCTGGAAATGTGCTGCCCCTTCTCCGACAGACCGAATGACGAGAAAATGGAAGTGAAAGAGAAGTGACCTAGTCAAACAGCATAAGGACATGGCGCGCTTTATTTGCCCTTCATGAGGTGTGTGGATCAACATAGGTTGATTCCACCCATGCTTTATCATGCTCTCATAATGGTTGGCTTATTCCCTTTCGTTCTCTTTCCCATTAGGAAAAAGTGGCATTTAACTCCAGTGACGCGCTGAGGATAAACTCAGTATATCCTCCATTTTTAATCCGATTAATTCTTTCCAATCAGAATAAGCTGGTTTATAAATGGCTGAACAAACTAAATGAAATGTGCCGGCTCGGGACCTTTTGATGTAGCTTGTGTATGCTTGTGTATTATGTGGAACGAGGTAAGAGTACTACTTATTATATGTCTCGGGTATTAAAATGGGCAGACAACATATGAGGATTTCATAAAAGCCAAACATTTGAGGACAACTTTAAGATGTTTCAAAATGCGACGACATCGTTCATCGAGCACAATCAATAGAGGTATAATTTGATTATCGGAATCAAAACAGTTTCACAACTTTCGGTACTGGATTTATGCCAATGCATTGAAAGTTCTAGGGAGACTAGCCGACAGCGGATGATAAATTCATCGGCCAGACCTAAAATAAAGCAAAGGGTAAGGAATGCCATCCATCCATTTACGCAAATGGTAGCATATGCGACGGAACACTGTCAAACCAGAGACAAGATAAGACGATCAGGCAGCAGTGTACTCTTGAAACAAACTAAGCAGCGGCGCCACGTGGTCTAGCGTTCCAAAAAATTGTTACAGTGCTCAGTGGCAAAATAAATTATGCCTGGTAAAACAGCTGAGGACAGTAGGGTGGACAAATCAGGTAGCTTTGACCGCATCAGCTGTTCTTCTACTCATCTTGTCTCGTATATGTGCACCCTATTACTTGACTACGGGTGCTATTGTGGTGACCATGCTGGGTAGTGCTTGTAGCGATCAGAAATAAGGCACATCAGAATGACAAAATGTGTAGTGGACAAGATTTCAAAGTCACAAACAATTCACATCGAGGCTGTGGAATACGGAGAAAAAACCCAGGAGAAATGGATTAAGTTAAAATATTTTCGCGAAAGTGAAGCTTTTCGTTCCTTTAGATTACTTTCACCGCAGTTCTTGATCACAAGTTTTAATGAAAAACTATTTCCTGGCGTAACGTCCGGATCAGGTACAATGCTATTGAGAAATACGTTTTTGGACGGAAAAAACGCTCATCGAGTCTCAGTGCTTTTAGTAATTCCTTTTAAATACACGACAGGCGTGAAGTATGATAATCCATCTTACTGGTAATTTTAGCTTTGAGGTGCTTGGGAAATCACCGCTTTTCTTGATTTTGCCGCCCACTTCACGTTGGTCTGATTTGAGCATAAGCTTCAGCAACGGAAATGGAATGGACTACTCACAGTGAAACTCGCGTTTGCTTCCAAATAATCCAGGTGGATTCTTCGCATCTCACTGCATTGGTTCTTACGTACTAAGTCACTAGTAGACCCGCATGAGTCCATGCCATTCACTAATTCCACTTTCGTCCAATTACGTGCCGCTTTACGATGTTATAAACTACGCGCAAATGAACTTGACATCAGGAAACTAGTGGAGTAGTGAACTAAAGGACGACGGCGACCCTGCTGCTGATAAAAGTAATAATTCTAATAGCAATAATGGTAGTGACAATAATAACAGTAGTAATAACAATACCTTGCACTACATTAGTTGCCGAGCCAGTGTGGTCTTTTCATGGTATAGCTTACCACTTGATATCGTCGCTCAGTTCGCCATAAAGAAACCATGGAAGCACTGCATGTCTGTTTCGCCCTTGTTTTTAATCATCGGCAGTGCATATCCACCGCGCCCGTACAAGGACACGAACCCGGAACGAACGAATTTGAATAGAACGCCCTAGCCATTACTCTACCGGGCAATCTCTCAACGGTTTTTTGAACTTCACCACATGATGTTCCACCTATCTGTCACTGATTTGCACGGTCACGGGCGACTAGCACACAGTAATCGCCCCCTATTGACAGTGGACTTCTTTGCAGGCAGCCTAAGTACGACGACGGCTTTGAGCATGACCTACCGAACTTGGCTCCTATGGTTTCCTAATGGTCAGTTGAGCGATTATTTACTTGGTGAACCATTTCATGAAAAAAACTCAGTTTCATATTTGTGGCCCCCAAAAGCAATAAGACAATCTCCACAAATATCTTTCGGCTCAAACTATTAGCAGGAATCGTGCAGATAACCTTTTATTTGCCAAGCCTGTTGGCATAGAGAAGTGGTCCAGAAAATTGTATTCGGACCAGAGATAAAATCTTGGTTTGGCCTGCGTTTCTGCAAGGTAAACCAACAGATCTCCTCTTGATGTCATGGGTTTCGTTGTATCAGTGAATGCCCATCTAAGTGATACTCTTTCGACGAATGCGATCTTGCTGGCTTTGACCCAATGAGCCATGTAAAACGTTGCTGATTCGATTTCAACTCAACACACTGAATTTTCAATGCAAAAATCAAAGCCCTATTCTGATAGTAAAAATATTCACAATGAAATTAACATGGCGCATCGATTTGCTAGTACACTCCAAACTAAGTTCGGACCCGATTATACTTAGCGAGTTTCTTCTCTAACTCGGATGGAAACTTATTCATCCAACAGTGATTTTAGGAATTTATCATACTTAGCAGAACACTGCAGTCAAATTTTCCTGTCTCACCGAATCAGACGGAAGACCAGTCGGGCGAGAAGTGAAGATTTTTGCCCGTCCGCCTTTCCGCTTAAGTGACACTCTAAAAGCGATTGGAGTAAAGATTTTCACAAGAACAAATGAACGGTTATGCGTCACAAGTCCTGCAGAAGTTGGTCAAAGTGACATAGGAATCAAGACAATCGAATTATCTGCTTCAATAATCACTAAGTCTATGAAACGTAGTTGTCTAATCGGTTTAGTTTGGTTTTCCGGTTTTCGCGCACTTGGCTTGCGCAACACTAGCCCAAATGATGAGAGCATGCCAATTGTATTTTCCTACCAGCGGTTTATCCCGTGCAGGTAGGAATTTTAATTAAATTAGGTTTCATATCTTGAAATGATTATCGCAGAAGCAAATACTACTTGCTGCATGGCCTGGTGAAAGGATGTTCCGCTTGTTAGGCACATGACTACTGTTCGAAAAAATTTTCTCCCATATCATCTCAAATCGAGGTAATAATATAAATCTACCGAGTGATTAAAGACAAAACTAGTACTAGAGCATAGGAAAATCTGATCCTGATAAGATCAAAGCACACACTGAAAATACACGAAATGATGAACCGTAAGTGGCGAAGAGGCAAGGAAATGGCATGTTCGATTGAAACAAAGAGACCTTTGGGCATGATATTTTTCAACGAACTTTCCCTGCAAGAGATTGTAACGAGGAATTATCGGTCATGCATGAAGGTGGATTATGGAGGTTAGCCATCCAAAAAGCGTTTCGTTAAGCTTTCTAAGCTTGCATCAGAAGGGACGCAACCATGAATTTATATTCCAAGTAGTCAGTTTTTGTGCCTGAATTGTGCTAAAATCGAAATGGACTGTAATTGGACTGATCTGACCGATCTCACTGCAGACAGATAAACCAAATTTGCAAGAATCCTTCGACTGGATTCCACAATTATTCACAAGCAATACGTGGAACTGGTGTTACTCACTTTGGCTGACTGAACTTCAAATTACAACTTTCATGCTAAGATCTCAGATCATCCGGTTAACCTTACAATAGGGAAACAGTTGCAACAAATAAACCAACTTTAATCATGTACAATACTATTACTACTATTATTATTTTGCACAATTCGAACTGCAGACAGTGTGCGATCGAAATAATGGCGGACGGGGAAAACAACCAGCGAGAAAGGAGAAACAAAAAGAGTTCACAACACAGGCTAGATCTTCTAACTCCCATCGCCACACCAGCGGCCATCCACTGGGATCCATGTGTCATCTGCGGGTTTGGCATTACCCAGTCGCCCAAACCAAAGCAGACGGATGATTCAAAGGGACCTACCCCGACCCCTTGACCAAATGATCCAACCCACAATGCAGCAGAACGATCTGAGGGTCACGTACCCCACTGGGGGCCCATGTCTGATTGTTCAGTTCATGCGGCCTTCGGATGGGGTTAGACATCCTGGGTACGCAGTACACCTCTTCACCACATACGCCGGTGAGGACACAGTCGTGTGCTTCGTACGCCGCCTGTGGTTAGTTTGGAATCAAGGTTTAAGCAGCTCTCCTAGACTGATTATCACTGATCAGTCAATCCGGTGGCGGATGCTGAGCTTTCGCCTTCTTCCTGGCCCTGTAGTGGGAACGCCACTGTCACGAGAAGGCGATGCGTAGGATTTCTTCGTCAGAGGTTTTTTGAGACGTCTGCTACTTCGGGGCACTTCGAGAGGGGTTTCGTTGGAGTAGAAAACTGAACGCCTGAGACATCCAACCATGACCATGCTGAGGCATTTGGATGAACTACGTCCAGGTAACTGTTGGATGTGTTTGAACGTCTAACGCGAGGTAAGTGAATAGGGACGTTAAAATTTTCGTGTCGGAGGAACGGAGTCAGTGACAGGCATCCAGTTGGAGTTCCCAGGGTAGGTACCGTGTTTCCAACGGAAGCTGTCGGGCCTTGTCGGCAATCATTGAGTAAGATAACAAAAATGCCTCGGTCTGCTGCTGACAGGTGCTCGTGGCATAGTGGGACCATGCATACTCTCCAGTTGTTAGTCTTATTTGTAAATCCTAGGTGCATTGGCGGATATGCAAAAGTGATGATTTCTGGTGGGAACAAAACTGAAATTTGATACATTACAAGTGGTCAGAAAAATGCACTGTTGCACAACCGTCTCTCCAGGGACAGTGCAGGATTAATTTTGTCTCATTTCCTCACCGAGTGTTTTTATTAATAACCACAAAAATAGGCAAACAGTCGTCCACTTCATCTTCAAAGGCTCATTTAAGATACAGGATGTTTAGCTCGTGTTTTCCAAATATCGCTTTAAAGCCACCTTTGTTTATAGTGAACGAAATGCTATTTGAAGGCACTGCATTATCAAATTCATCAATGCCCGTATTACCCTAGATGTTCACTTTAGTAATTCACCTCAGTCACAAAACATGCCTGGGTCATTTTTCGACCATCTTCGACATCACTGCCGTGGAATCCAGTAGCCTTTCGGAATGAATCGTCATGCGGTGTCAACATGCGACTTGCCACCGGAAGCCACGGTGGCACTGCACAGTAGTTTCATTCTTGTTAGGAAACATCCATGGCTCCGGAAATGGGACGCGAACCCGAAACGGACGATTGTGAATCGAACGCCTTAGTCATTAAGCGAGCTGGTCTGACTGTCAGCGGGTCATCGAACATCACCACCACGTGATATATCACCCTTAGTAGTGGCGGAGTCCGTTGGCCGACGTCCCGGTGAACTGAGCAGTGCAACCGAGCAAAATCCAAATTATTTTAGGATGCGTAATGTAAAATTTCTTGATGGCATCAAAAGACCGTTCATTCAGCTTGTACAACCTACTGAATGCTACTAAATTTCACCCAAAGAATGTATGTGAGCTACCGGACATCCAGATGCTACTCACTATATATATAATGCTTATGCAAAGAATAGAACTACGATGCCGAAGGTCCTGTTCATTCAAAGGTGAAATATATTTTTATTACAATTATTTTTTTCTGAACGTGTGAATGTGGCGGCTCCCGGCCATTATGAAATAGCTCAAGTTACATTTCCATGTTATTTTTTTCGCTCTTTCATCTTTCACTATTAACAAAGGTGTGAGGGTTGGTCCTTATTTGGGAGTCGCTCAACTGATGCACAGTTGGTTTGTGACTTGCAAGAAACGGTTACGGATTAGAAGGCCATTTCAAGTAGTGTTTATGATCCGTAAATAGTCGAGAATCAGCCTGGCTAGCATAATGGCTAAGGCACTCGACTCACAAGTGGTCGTTCCGGGTTAGCATTTCTGCTTGGGAAAGGTAAGCATGAACTGCTAATGATCTCGAACGGGGATGTGGGTACTGCTCACTGGTTCCATGATTTTCAGTCGCAAGTTGGATGTTGACACTAGATGACGAATCATTCGGAAATTCAAATATAAACCTGTCTTTTATGGGTCGTACTTTTATTATTTTTTGATAGAGAAAAGACAGTGTACATCATTTTCAAAACAAGGAGCTTCCAGTTAGGAAAGTTGATCACCGTTGGAATGATTCGATCGCCTTGTCTCTGAGCGGGAACTCCGTGCTGCTGACCACAGTCGACGGGGAATCGATTAGAGCAAATGAAGCAATATAAAACTGCGGGGAACAAAGTGCTACTGGGAGAAACAGCTGTGCATAACAGTTTCGCTACAGTTGGTACGCGGGATTTTCCCAATTCTCAGGTTTGATTAGCATGATTCGAATGGCCGATTCAGCACCAAGAAATCTGAGACAAATGAATAAATATGAGTGATCAATGACAGTTTGAGGTTTTATAATTAGCAATCCCGTCTTTCAGTGATGAGAATTGCAGAAGACCATGTGTAAATGCAATCTGGCACTATCTTTCATGGGCTTAATCGGACAATGGAGCAGGGTGATTGTCAAGACTGCCAAACTTAAATACAGAAGGAAGGCGGAAACATGCAGGGTCCTATCTTGTTTATTCCAGATCAATTTAAACGTCTTCCGGTCATCATTCGACACACCGAACTCCCTCCGGATTGGTTTTCAATTTTCCACTCCGTGTAATTCACTGCATATCCTGCTCTTCCTGATAGAACGCCGCCTTATTAATCTGAAGAGGCAACACAGCGCATTCCTAACTGCTCTTTTGACTTTCATGCATTTGGGTTTCGTCTCACTAATCCATTACGCGGAACTGTACTAAAAGTAGAATTCTGTGAACCAAATAAAATAGGAATAATGCACTCGCTCTACTAGATAGAGTAGTTTGAAGTGATGAAGTCGTGGATAAACGAAGATGGTCCCAGGGATTCCCGTCCATTAGTTGGATTTAACGAAATTATTTGAATAGAAAATGATTACGCAGAGAAATAGGCATTTTGCCTCTGGTGCTTAGGTCAGTGTGGATAATCCTGACGCTTTCAAAGCATTTTTTTCATTCTGTATACCAATAAGTACAAACAACGGCAGATTTTTCCCTTAGAACAAACAAGCATTACATGGGAACTCGGGACTTATTATTATCACTAATGTACATTGATGTTTCATTAATAAAAGAAGTAAAAGGTAAAAGATAAAAAGATTATTATTTGTGTTGTATTCAAAAAGGGAGTCACAATGAACGTTAGAAAACCTAAGTGACACAAAATTAATGAGCCAATAACATTTTCGGGTTACCTTTCGGTGAAAAATTTTCATAGGTAGCATTTCACCTTACATCTCACCTTGTAACTGTTACTAAAACCTCGGGTCATGCAGACAACTTTGCTAGGTTCTAATGCTTGCGTTTGGGATTCCAGTTTTACCCAACCGGCATCACTTCCTCATTCACCAACCTTGTAACTCGCTACATGACTATTTCAAAAAGATCATTATATTGTTATACTGTAAAAGGAAAGACATCAGAGAGATTATCGCAAGATCAATAGCGTGAACCAAAAGAGAGCATCGGAAATCCAACTAGGCGGATGATGTCAGACTAGGACTTACCAATGGGAAGTCAACTTGATAAGTGCACTGATGAACTTCAACAGTCACGCATACTCTAGAAGTACATTCTCAAGAATCACTGCCGTTACTTTTTGGCCATCACGCGGCTGAATTCGGCGGATTAGTTGATACGGTTTGCCACTAGGTGTAATCAAATCACTTAGCTGTGTTCCGCCCGGAAGTTGATACGATTTTGACAAAAAATGCTCGTACTACGGTAGTCATTATCCGACTACCTGCCAAACAGAAAATAAATTTACTGACTCGAAGCAACCGTAATAAATCGGACAAGCCAAGCTTGGAACAAAAATTTAAATCATCGGGTCAGTTCTGTGGATAAGCATCTGGCAGTACAGGTTTCACTTTTTCACGCTTGTCAAGGGTGACGGATAAAAAGTTAGTGATCACTTCCCCCGGAAGTTCCCTATTTCACGCCCTGTCAGCAGCTGACTGGGCTAGAAATCGTCGGTCCCAACAGTGACTTGTATTTGACACATGTTGGTGGTGAAGTTAGATATCACGTTTTATTAATAATACTTGTCACTTAGTGAAAGCGCCCATATGTTCACCCCCTTCCCCACCACAGCCCAACTCACTAGTGTTTGTCTTGATGTGGTTTTCACTTAGGTTTAACAATTGAATCGGACGCATATATATATATATGTATATGTGTGTGTGTGTGTGTGTGTGTGTGTGACCTCCCACCGACATTCACGAATGCTATAGATCTGACCAATAATCACCAGTCTGCAGAGAAATAGGGTCGGAGCCCAGATCACCTTTGTCAACAAGGAACAAACTAAGGAATGAACTGAAAAAGAATGCATCATAATTTGGTGCTCTTTTGTTCGCCTTGGTAAAGGAAGCTTGTGACCAGCCTGCACTCCCACTAGAGCATAACCACCCTAGAACGTAGCACTTTCCTAATTCTACACTGTTGGTGTTTTCACAGCCTCTTTGAAGGATGTAACGGTAGTAGTTCAGTCATTAACGATTCTGATGGAGGTCAACGGACACCAGATTATTTATTCGAACTGTTCCCCCAAATTACCACGAAGGGCATGATCGTACTGAGTAGCTTAAATGTTAGCTGACAGAAAAATAATCACATTCATCGATGTTGAAAGGAGGCGGACATGGTCCTTTTGGTGTTCCCTTGACCTCCAGATGCCAGGTGTATCCCACTAGGACTACTTACTTGTGGTTAAGCTGCCTACAAAGGAAGTCAACATATTGAAAACAGTTCCAATCGTGTTTTTTGTTCCGCTGGATTGGGTCCTACCTATGAATTTGTTTGCACCAGTGAGGCTCGAACCACAAACAGGTAACCACGAAGGTGCGGTATCCAGTGGGTCAGTAACCACATCTGAAAAATAAGGTAGTGTAGAATAATCTAGAATGACCGTAGTCTATGCAATTTCACGAATAGACTGAAAAAATTCCAGGGTGAATCGAGGACTCAAGAACTGAAAGTATAAAAAGGAATCTATTTCCAGGATAAAAGTTGGACTGTTACGAGTGCGAAACAGTGAACAAATTTGTTAGTGCACAGAGACACATTATAGAATTTGAAAGCACTGCGACATACTGACTAACGAGGTTTGTCTTATCTAGGCTTAACAAATGGTAATGCTTTCTGTCTCCGTTAACCGGTAATCCTTCAGTTCACTCATTATAGTATTTACTCAGATGTTTACTAAAATGGGATGGGCCCGTCTTTTGCTATTTAAAAAAAGTGATCTACTTCATGCCAAATTTCTTGTAGAAGCTACCCAAAAACACTTAGTTACAATCAAAGTCCCACTTGTTCAGAATCCGCTCTGCTGTGATCCGAATTTTTATCTCTGCCTAGCAACAGCTAGCGCACTGATTTCACTTAGCAATAGTGATAATATCATTGACATTAATGTTACTAGTAAACGAATTCAACAAACAGCGCAACTGTTTTATCAGTGATGCCTCCAGGAAAAACCATTGCATGTGAATAAATTCGTAGCGATTGATTTCCCATATCTATTTAGGGAATGGACCATACACACACACACAAACTCAAAGGCAGATCCACGCAATGCACTTACTAGATGTGATGAAGTAGGACACTACGTGAACATTAATAACCGAACATCCGTTTTACACCTTCAGTCTTTCCAAATTCATGGTTGGATCGCTCGCACACTGGTTGGTTTGAATTCTGAGCGAGAGTTAGACGGCTCCGCCACGGGAAGGCTCGCGCTTGTTGGTTTTACTGTTCCAACGGATTTGCAAAACCACTTGGCAATTTTATCAACAGGAGGAAGAAAACGAGAAAAAATTGGCTCATATGATCAACCATTCACATCGCCGGTTCGGCAAGCAATCAGCAAATTTCACTATTTTTTCCTTAATATCATCTTCAAGATCATCCGAGCCAGTAAGGAGTACGGGTACCAGAAGTCATTGGGCTTAACTCCGATGACTCGGTCGGTAATCGTGGGATTAAAGCCAAAATAATATACGCACGAGGATTTTAGTTCGCTTGTGCTATGGTGTTTGTTCGACTTCTCAATTGGCCGGAGTCTTCGCTTCTTAAGTGGGAGGGAGGCGGACTGTTGAATGGAAATTAGACAGGCAGCATCCAAACGAGCGGTCAAAAGTCAAACAACGTTCCATTTCGTTTCGGGATACAAACTTTGCACTCAATCTAGCATACTTGGCAAGCAAATCACACGAAGATTGGTTGTTAATTGCAAGAAGATACTTCGAAATCCAAACAGTTTTTGAAATTACAAATTCAGAGATTGTACACTGTTTCCGAGTGATCAGCAAAGTCACTAAGATTCGTTCGAAGGAACCTCCTAACAAAAAATGATTATATTCATGTTCATCTTTGAATGTTGATGATCTGCAAGAGATATGATCAAAGTTCAGTCAAAAGCACCGACGAAATGCAAAAATTTAGACAAAATAACGTCAGCAGTAGTTGCAGGTTTACGAGTTAGCCAGAACGGCTTCTCATTGTCTGTTAAATTCTGAACACCGGTGTCAGTAAGACGTTTTCAATTTCAAAACCAAGTTTGAGTGTGATCTGTTCATTAGCATTCTAGTTGCCAGAACTAATTCCGAATTATTCAGTTCACATTACGATCAACGAAATTTTGGTAGCTCCAGTTATGATTTGACGAACACTGCATACGTGCGATTATTCCATGTAAGCCAAATAATATGAGTATACAATGATTTTGTGTTAGGCAGTAATGCCAAGTGGTTTTCGGATAATCGTTCCGATTTTGAGCCTTGGCAAGATGAAGCGCACGGGCGCGTGAATTGCGGAAACCCAACATCAGGAATCGTAGAAATACGCCACTGGACCCCGACTAAAACACGAACCCAAACTATCCGGGAGACTTCGGCAATCGGTCTTATCATCATACGGCTAGCTAACAGTTCCACCGCCGGAGACATTAAACTCGTCCAGATAATTGCAACCGAAAGTCTGCATTTTGAGCCATGAACAAGGAGCCGTCTGGTACTGGTTAAATTGGGCCAAATGCAGAAAACCCAATCGAAATGATCTGATTTTCGTCCAAGTTTTAACTACCGGAAATTAATCTAGTATGTGAGAAACAAAGGCCACAAACCTCCCTGAAACTGATGGCAGGGACGGGTTGATTACCCACCTTACTTGAACCCATCAGTCATATTGTATAATCCTTGGCTTGAAACAATTATAATCAGCTGAATGTGATTGCCACTTTCCTGAAGCTCGTTCGAGTCGGGCAAAGTTTGGACATCACTCGATATTGCCGCTCATCAATACTGTGGATTGAAAATTTGAGGGTTGAAAATCCCGCAACACTACATCTAGCTGGAGAAGTTTCTAAATTAGAAAAATATTCACTTACAAGTAATCAACCCATCATTGTTAAGTGTGTAGCTGGCGTAATTGGTAAGGAACAATGGAGAAATGGGCAGCTTCTCACTAGAATCTCATCTGAATCGGTAGCAGCGTGAATGGATGATAAGTCCATTTGCGATTCACATGGGGATTCATGGGAGGGTTTTCGTCGGTCAGGCAAGACTAACATTCAGAAAGAGGACACAAGGCCCGAAAGTGTTGGTTTTCTTCTCAGTAGTATGTTTAGCATATGAATAGATGAACAAAATTTCCCGGAAGCACACGACCACGCTTACTCTTCTGTATGCGAAAACAAACTGCTGATAAGAAAAACCAATACGTTCAGGCTTTGTGTCCCCTTTCCCAAGCTCAACCTTGCCCGCTCGGCGAAAATCCTCCGACAAATCACCGTGTGATTCTTAAATGGACTTATCATGCATTCACGCTCCTATCGATTCACTTGTGATTCTAGTCAGAAACTAAGAAAGGAGCGCACTAGTATAAAGATGGTTGGACAGAAGAATACGGGTACGCTAACCTGAAGAGCGACAATAACCACGAAACTGGTCTTGTGCTTCCGAGGAAAAATTTGATTCATCCATCGGTATGCGAAACATACTACTGAAGATGGGTAAAGATTTTTTCGCAAACCGGACTCAAGATCTGGAAGTTTTGAAACTTCTGCTGTGGACATCAGAGATTCGACTGTTTTGTACAAGCAGTCATCAGTGTTTAATACCCTAAGTACTCCGTAAATGGTCTTATCAGTTTGCAATCAAATGTTGTGGGATTTTTTCTGATGCATCTCAGTGCAGTTAACTTTTCCCTTTGAGACTTACTTGTTTGAGGCACGGGGTTCAGTAAACAGTCCGATCCATGATAAATGTGAGCACAATTTGATCGATTTGCAACGAAAAGTGGAACCTGCCGGTTAGGGCGGGGGAGGGTTCTCTGTCTTGTGCCTGTTGATTTTCCACTATTTTCGTTTGTTTGGTTCAATAGGAAAACTCGCACCTCTAGTTGATTTACTGTAATCGGATTTGCATCAGCCGCACGGTAAGTTGGTGATAATCTCCTTGATCAGCCAGAGGGAAATCAAATGTTATCTTAAAATTATCTAGCAACTTACTCATTCGTCTGATCAATAGTGTCTTGTAACTTGTAGTAGACCTTTAAGTTATGGCATAGAATCAGTTGTTCAGTCGGAATCAAGCAGTTCACCAGCTCATTTGGATTGATACTGATTCATGTTAAGTGCTCTTGGGGAAATTTCGAAGAATAAGATGCAGTATTTTCTTTGGAAATTTCTACCTAATTGGCTGATAGATTATCGTTGACTTATCACTATCGGAGCGAAGAGCGTGGAGTCACTTTCAAAACCTTTTGGTGTACACTTGCAGCTGAAAGGCATCCCCGATGAAACCCACTTTCCTCTTCGTGTCTCCAGAAGGGAATCGTCATGTGTAGAAATCCGACTAGAGAGGTCGGTAAACCAGAATGGGAAATGGGAAATGAATGGACGGCTGGGGTAGATCGAAGTAGACAGACATAGGTTACCGTCACCATGTCACAGAGGTCTGTGTCCGGTGTGATTACAACGCGTAATTCCAAGTTGAATTGCTTAGGAAGAAAATCCTCGAGAATAGCTCTGGTACGGTACGTACTACACAAATTTCCCGGTGGCTTGAGTCTAACATCACTGGTATCGGTGACATTCACACTCATGTGAACAGCATCTATGCTTCAGTACCCTAATGCACGATAACCTGGGCTCGTCCTTGTTGCTGAATGCCGTTCTTTTTTGCTTAATAGACACAATTTTTTCGCCAACCATTCAGTGGCGCTTCTGCATAGTGAGTCCTAATCCAGATCAAAGGAGGGATGAGAGAATCGTTTAAAATGGTAGAATCAGTAGCAATGACCGGAGGTTCCTTATTGTCTCCGACACAAGTAAACTGTGTACTCTCAGGCGAATCCGCTTTCACACGGTTCTTATCGTACACCAACCTCACCAAAACCGATGAAACTAACCAAATTTGAATGATTTCAGGAAACCCACCATGTGCCCGCCTCAGGTTGTTCGGGCTGTTCCGCCGTCTCAACTTGTCACATTCTAAAAGCACTTGCTAGGAGTGGTACCTGTATGGTACTTTAATGATCACCATATCCGGATAGGAGGAATGTGCAGCTTTTCATGCGCCCTAGGCACCGTTTTTTGAGGCCGAATGAATAAACACCTCCGTATGTCACAACGGCTGAGCTTTTCTTGAACTCATTTACACATGTGGGCCAGCTGAGTGCTACGAAACTCCTTTTTCCAAGACTCAGCAGTCCAATAAAAATCACAATAAAAACCAAAGCGAAAATTTAGTGTTGGAAATGTAAGTTTTATGGAAAATTCCACCCAATCTATCAGTAGCGCTGACACACGATGTTGAGGTAATCGCTTCCGTAAAAATGGTTGCTAAATGTAATTTCCTGCTTCTGTACAAATAGTATGGACTGTTGCTTAGGATCACGTCGACTAGTGTTCGAAAATTCGGAAGGAGAAATCTTAGTTGTGATAAAAATTTACTTTTTCACGACAAAGTGGTTGCTGATGGACAAGCAGCTCTCAGTCTCCCGGTGACGTCTTCTGGCAGTTTAATAGGACAAACAGCAATCGGATAAATGCCCGATTTAGTACTCACACCAACGACTGGTGGAAACGAACACTTAAAAACAAGACGGTCATCACAAATTAGAAATGGATTCGGTAATTTCGACACTCAGACATTGAAAAATGGACCATATCGCAAATCTTATCATTTTAAATCTGACTGAATAAACTTCCCGGCGGAATAATAATTTATCGTTTCCTTCCCCAATTTCCACGCGTATGCACGCCACTTTTCGCGGAATAACGCAAACAAGTCACCCAATAGTCCGTAAGTTCGGCTGATCTATGAGATGTCATAAATGCAAGCGTGATAAAGCACAATATTCCATACATGAATTAAGTACATATTTATCAAAATTACTCGGTAGTTTCTTAATACGTCTTAGTAATAATATAGTGATTATTGTTGTAAAACTCACCGTAGTTTCTTAGATGAGTTCTGTTTGTGCCGATGGTTTACTACCTTGTTTTGTCAACTTTTGAAAGGTAATTAAAGGGCACATATCGTCATACAATATGAATTACGCCTCTAAGGTTTTAAAAATCGGTTTACTCCTGGGAGTATCCAGTTGTCTGGCCTAACTTTGAAAGGCACGTAGAGTGATTCAAACAAGATTTGTATTCATTTTCTCCTCTGATCATATCAGTACTGCTGAATCACTTCAGCATATTGGAGGAAGTTAAAGCCACGCCCGTCGATGGCTTATCTGCTGCTCAGAAAGCTTGACTCGATTTCATATACGATCTATTGGTGGATATTTTCAATGAATGTTTGAAAGCCTGGATGATTCCCAACAAAGGGTGATATTCGCAGATAATAGGTGTACCAAAGTGACACCTTTGTACATGGAAACCCATTGCGTCTGTATCTTTGATGCTCGAAGAATTTCGCTGCCTTCTGTTTTCACCGAGAATGGCATAGAACAAATTTATCATTGGGAACAGAAATGAAGCTTCAATTCAGCGCTGCATACCGGTCCACCCCAGACGCTGTGGCGCACTTCTTAACTCCTTTTGTGATAGCCTAATACAGCAAATGCAGACTATAAAGTATCCTCGGTAGTCTCGACCGACCGGTGTTACTCAAAGTTTCTACCCAATTCAGTGGCTGATCCGAGCTTATGTATACTGACCTGTGACTATCTCGTTGACTATATCCTGTTTACATATCAAAATGGAATCAAGTCCCCTCAGCTACATGTTAGCTTTGATGCTTTACACGGTGCTATCGTACTCTTTACTTCTCTTTGTACTCAGGAAAACAGTTTATTCCATTTTCATTTATCGTTCGTGAACATACAAATCAAATTGTTTTCGGATATGATCCCCATGATGCAGTTCCAAAACCCGCTTGCATTTATCTGGGCGGAAAATATATTTGCTCTTGGTTCAAACACTGGAGTTTGACTTCCCACCATGTACTGACAAGTATACGTGTCAATGAAGACTACTGAGAGTTTCAAAAAATTTTCTTCTGCTATCTATCTTTCCATCTGTCTGTCTGTTTCTTGGATAAATCTAAGAATTTATGGCCCATTACACACTTTTTACTGTTTTTACTCCACAGCATGAAATCGTGCTTTCACTAGTTCGTGAGATTTTATAGGTTTTATTTCTAGATTCAGTGGCATTGCTAGAATGGTAACTGTCGGCGCAATCCCAAACGGAAAATTTGTGCTAGTGAGGATTGTACCCCTGACTTACATCCCACTCCCATCAGCCTTTGCACCGGGAATATGCAAAGCCTATACTTATATCCTCAGCACGGTGAAAGGTCACACTCCCATTTACTCACACTTCTAAGCAAAGTAATCCTGTCCTTTCTTGTCTTGTTCGGCTGCTTTTGATCTTAAGAAAGTCTTCTCGAGCCTCGGAGACAGCCTGAAATTTACTGGGGTGTGGGTTAAGCAGTTATTGAGTTAACCTGGTTTAAATTACCTGTCATCCAAGTCGAATGGCCTGAAATCTATGCGATAAATATAAGCACTGAGTAAGACTCCCAGAATCACGTACAAACAAGAAAAGAGCGAACGATAACCCAGTTCATTTTGACTGGTCGGTGATTATGTGATACACAAATTATTCAACATCCACAGCAACGATCAAGTCACCGTTAGTCTAGAGAGGGAGGTAGTTCGTTCAGAATCGTTCGTTCCGGCTTCCTGGCCCTATTCGAATGCAGTAGACATCGGCTGCTGATGATTCCCGAGACGGAAAGAATTGCAGTATAGTGTTTTTATGGTATGCCAACAACGAATTAGGTGTTGATTCTCCATGACGAATGTCAACACGATTATATAGGAATTACAATTGCGCCACATGACCCAAGAGTTTAGCGTTTTCGACTTAATATATAGGTATGTATTAGTAGTGGGAGATAGATTGTTTCCATGAAATAATTCACCATGTGATATCACCGCTGAACTGACCATTAAGAAACCATGGAAGCACTGTACAGCTGTTTCATCCTACAGAGAAGTCATCTATCAGTAGGGGTCTGCTGGTGTGCGGTAGCGGCCTGTGGCCGTGCAAATCACTGACAGGTATGTGCAACATCACGTGGTGAATTTCAACAAACCGTTCAGAGCCTGCCTGGTAGCGTAATGGCTAAGGCGTTCGACTCAGAATCGTTCGTTCTGGGTTCGCGTCTCAGTTCGGGCGCGGTGGATATGCACTGCTGATGATTCCTAACAAGGATGAAGCGGCTGATGGAAGTGATGGAACAACAGTGTACATCCTTTTCAGGAGGGCCAACCGAAGGCTGTCAAATGTGAGAGTTAACCGATGATCGGTGGTTTCGAACCCACTAACTTCAAAGTGAAAATCCGATATGTTAACTATTCGACCTCCCAATCCAACGGTTGTTTGTCCTAAGGGTGATGGGACTGGATGAAAGAAAATGCTTACGATAGAACCAAAGTCAATTTGCCCTTTAAGTGTTGCATTACCATCGAGTTAATGCGAAACGAAACGCAGCCGGGGTTAATCATTTTATGCTTTTATAAATTCCTCGACGCTTTCCACTAACTGTTCTTTGTAAATGAATCTCCCCATTGCAAAATATTTTGAGAACACGGAATTTTCGACAGGTAGGCACGTATGCAATGCTCGCGGTGCAGTCATCTACGGTGTGGTACAGCAGATTATCCAACTATCCATGATTTGGAAGCGTCATCGGATAACTGATACCCGTGACGATAGCGTTGCTCAACGTGGATCTTACGGTAACAAATTCACACTTTAATTTGGCTAGTTACGACAACCTTGTGCTTTCACCTTGCACATTAGGATGTAAAACGCTGCATGCCCTGGACGTGCTATTCATCTTTTTCCAGGTATGTTCACTCTGATGTTTCGCGGCCCTGTCCAGCCTGCACCATTATGTGGAATTTTTGCTTGAAGTTATTCGTTCTCTTTTCATTCTCATTTGCAAATAATAAGCGGAATACATGAAAGGAATAGCATGGGACCGGGTTAAATCCACACACGCACACACGGTTGCATGCCTTTTTTGGTCACACGTATTTTGGACATCTGACGTGTGCGACCGACGCGCGCACTTTCATTTGTGTTTGGTGGATCGGTCCCCTCACGATTTGCACTTCATGTAGCTGTCATTCATGATGAACGACACAGCTAGCGGTTTCTGGCTTTAACTTTCCAAGGTTGACTGCCAGTTTCCATTCTACCCAATCCTCTCCTCGCGGGCCCTTTACCTTTCCTCTCCTAATACTGCCGATTAATTCGCCGATATGTGCGTGTTTATGTGTGTCTGTCTGTGTGTGTATGTGTCCCCGCAAACTGCTCTCTGATGAACCCCAAATTCTTGATAGCCAACTGACCCACTGACCGAGCGACCGCCCAGAAAGCAATGTGATAAAAAAAAGCTGCAGGCCGAACCCGATCCTTTTGATATTCGCCATCCTGGTAGCGGCTCCATGTGTAAGAACGGATCCACCACTTTGTTCGACCGAAACTGAAGCTTATACACTACATGCGAACACAGCGTGACATTTAATAAACTGTTTGAGAGACGACAGTCGGTCGGGGATTTCAAAGCACAAAAAGGTGACAGAACTTGCCGAAGATTCCACCGTATCTCTATCCAGCAATATGAGGGTTGCAATTGTTGCGAATTAGCGCATTTGTGGAATGAAAAGCAAAAGTTCCTTGCTGTTCTGAAATATTAAATTTTATTTCGCTGGCAGTTTGACTTCTAATATTTATATGTTGGCCTTATTCAACGTTTGACCAAATTCGTGCCTTTCCGGGTGAAATATCGTAATGCTGACCGGTTGACTGCCTTTGCTTTTGCTATATATCCTCGTGTCACAGGTAGTGTGACACTTTGTTGTGTTTACTGCAACTTGAGCACAAAGTTTCCACAAGGTTCATAATGAACTAACACTCTAGTGAAAAGTTTCTCGAAACTTTTCTCTTCGCATTCAGTCGACCGAATTTCATCACATCATTAACGCCGAGGAATTTCTGTCCAAGCGCAGTGGTCGCGGAAGGATATCCACTCAGAAGTGCAGTCTTCTATCTGATACACAAATAAAAGCCAGGGAGTTGACGGATCTGGCGGTTTGTTGTTTCATAAAACACCTGTGTACCAATTGAGTTATTCGGCTAACTGGATTTGTACATGACGAGGAATGTGCCAATGTCAAGCCAGTTCATTCATGTCAGTTTAGGTTTGTTCACACGATGAATTTCGCAGACAGCAATGTGCTTATCCAGACGACTGTATGACCAAAACCAGTGCAAAAATCTCCAGAATCTGATGGGGAATTTCACAACGATTTATTCTATTATAAACCTGGAAAACCGCGCGCAGTAGGGCTGGATACGCTACAGTTCGATGTCATTCTATTTCGTTATTTTGTTGTCAGATATTTGGCTCAATTAGGCTCGCCAATAGGAGCTACAATCGCTTGGAAGTAATTTGTTCAAAAACCGTATTGAATTTAGACCTGGAGTGGGATCAGGCTTTGCTGAACTTCAACGATCTCATCCATCTAAAAGAGGCACTGGTGCTGGCTGGCAGGCAGCTCTTAAATTCACCCTTCCAGCAAAGATTCCCATTCAGGCATTAATGAGTACCAACATCCGCTCTCCGTTTACGAAACGTCGGATCTGTCCCTCATACTCCAATCACCGATCCATGTTCACACGTGTGTCATCTGTATACAAGAATCGTGGCTGAACCCGGATATCGCTAATTCACTCGTGTCGATAGACAGCTGCAGAATCCATCAGCAGGACAGAAGACTCGAAGTGTCGTGGCAACATACATAAAATCCTTCTGGTCCGACATGTCCGAAGTTGTTTATACGTAATCGCTAAACGGAATTGACACAATGCCACCCTAGGTTTTCTCGGCATATCAGTGCAATCATAACGAACTTATGTATTCCCCATTTAAGCTCACAACAAAATGCCCATTTTTTCGACTCATTTCTGGTATTTATTGTTCCTCTTCTTGAGAATAATCTGCATATTATTGTAGATGATTTCTATCATGCATCTACTCTACCACAGTGTGTTTAGTTTAACTGACCTCTATGTTTCTCCCACCAGAGCCGGTTCCAGTTTAGATAGGGTTATTGCCAACCAATTCGATTTATTTTCCCTGAAACTGCATTTTCTGAATTCAGGTAGTGATCATTGTCTGCTTCTGTCAAGTCCCAGCATAAACTCTAGGTCAGCTTTCCGTTCCTTCAAGCAAACAAATCAAATCCGGGCTCGACTCCCTAATTTTTCACACAACAACCTTATTCTTCTTCAGAAATCCCTTTCGCTCGCATCTACCTGTTTCTCTTTTGAACTCCCTACTCAATGACAATGTCAAATTTTCAGAGAGATGGCCAGCTCAATCTTTGATATTTGCTGATCCTCAGAAACACTATTCGTCTCAAATGGACGTATCTCCACCCAGAAATTGAAATCTCTAAGACGATGCAAGGAGCACTTTTACAAATCGCGTTATAACTCAAGCGTGCGGTATATTTCCAACTTAATAAGAGCTGAATTCAAACGCATCGACACTATATTTTGCCAGCCAACTCCTGTGTGGTAAAAACAATCGATTCATGTGGCAAGGCATTCGACTGTTGTGTGGTAGGAAGAAGAAGAAGAAACATGCAAAATGCTCTGCGGATGTCGACAGGATCAATCATGCTTCCATCCATCCTGCCACTTATACCCCGGTCATATTTGGTCAGAGTGATGATACGACAGTTGCAAGATTTTCTAGAATAGAGATGATCGGACTTCTGCGCACCACTAAAATTACCACAGCGGTTGACTCCGAAAGTCCAAGGTTGAACCTGTGAAATATCTCAAAGGTACTATTGATAAAAATCCGAAGTGGGCTACTTACATTTCGACCTGTGTAAAAACTCTCCGACGGTTGTCATTTCAAATCGGGAAGCTTCGGCACTACAAGGTGAAACAAAGCACCATCTCCCGATTTGTATACCAGTTTGTTTTCCCAATACTTATGTACTGTTCTCCCGTCGTATTTCCAGGTTTACGTAAAAGACTTTAAAATTGTTCGCCGGGGACTATCAATTATTAGCCGTGTGTCCTTCGTACCACTAACTGAATTGTCCTTCAATTTATGTGATCAGCACTTATCCGCGTGTGAGAAATTTGCTCACCTAATTCTTTCTGATCCCACGCATCCTCTGCACAACGATCTTTTAAAGTACCGCTATCATAGTTCGACGCGATCTACGTTTAAATGTGAGAAGTCCACTGCAGATTTTTACTAGTAGTAACTCCTAGATATTTCACAGAATCAACCCTGGTAAGTGTTTTTGTGTTGATGGAAGACGTTTCGGATGGGTAGGTGGACTGATGAATAGAGAACAGACATTTGAAGCATTTAGATGTGTTGAGATTTAAACCAGCTGGTGCATAGGAATCGTAAACAGAAAATAGGTAGTTGGAAATATTTTGAAAATAATTGTTGTTCGAAACGGCTTGAGAGAGGGCAACATCATCAGCATACTTAAACAGACTCGTCCGGTAGCACAGTTTCTTGCCTCTGATTAAAATGCAGAGGTGTGCAAAAAACGGATCTGTATTTTTTCGGAAAGCTGCCGAGTTGGGTAGCTTCACACGAGCAAAGTGACATGTTCCTGTACGCATCTATGCTGTCGAACTGCCTGCCATAATCAAATCTTGCTACCAGAACGGATAGTCAGCATACACGCGTTAACTGAAACAGAATCGATCAGATACATGTATCTTCTAGAGAGCAAGAATGGATCGCCTTGAAAGCTGCGCGAAGCTGTCGGCGACGATTCATATACCCTCTGTAAGTCAGAAGAGTGGGGGCGTTGAGGATGAAAAGAATTTCCCACAACCGAATGCGATCAGGACCAAAACTGAATCCCGTCAAGCTTTAAAATATCGTCAAGACGACTGGCAGCAGAGGAGTGCACTTTAGTTCGCTGTGAACCTTGTGAGAGCGTGGTTTTCACACCGCAGCAATCTAATTTGATGCGATTTTTCTCCAATCCGATGATGATGGTATCTCTGGTTACTGTCATAATAGGACATAGTACAAGTGGTATGAATAGACATAAACAGAAAAAACCAGCTAATCCAAATGTGGCCATACGTTTCATAACTCCCAGTTAGGGATGGAAATTGTCCTGGCACCTGGGAAATTCTTGAATATAAAGCGACTTGTATAAGTATACCATCGCCAGGTGAAGGTCTAGTTTCCCATAGAAACAGATAATCAAACATTTTAGTTCTTATGATTGGATAGACCGCTGCATAGTAAATTCGTTAAGTAAACAAAAACGTAATTTATACATTATAACTACAGATAAATGTACCTTGCATAATACTTGTACTTGTAATCCTAGTACGAAGTCCAGCCACTAGAAATAACGCACGGATAAGCACTATCCAAATGTACTGGGTCGACTCTGACTCAAGCTACAAGGCAGAAAATAGTAAAAAGCTAACAGCAGCTGGAAGACACGTTCATTTTCAGGGTTTATCTACAAATTATGCTTTATATAGAAGATAGATGGAATAAGGACTGGTAAAATGCATTCCGTCCAATGACAATCGAAGCATGTTTGAACTTCACGACGGCTTGTTGCCACGGCTGTTCGTCTATGCAAGCTGTAGTGAAGCTCTGCCGGACTGTTTCACCTGACTTGCGCATAGACCCACCACGATTTTCGGAATTAATCACTTCATTGATTGTTCAATTAATCAATCTCGCATCACACAGAACGTGGTCATCTTAATCCTCACGCATAATGATAACATCGATCTTTATGAAGTATTAAGTTGAGCAGGGCGACAATTTCAACTTTAGTGGCCGCATCAAGTAAAAGTCCGGTATGCAGTAATAGCATTGTCGGAAATGTGTGCATATAGTCAGCTTTCGGTTACCAAGGCTGAAATCTCTGTCCCAAGGCTAGGAATCATCTAGTGAAATGAACTTAAACGGAAATTTGATTAGGTGTAAACTGAGCACTTCGAATATAAAACAACTAATTTACGAGTAATTTTCGAGCCCTCTGACCCTGAGGTTATCGAACTATATTGTAAAGTTTCACACAAAATGAAAACTCATAAATCGGCTTAACTTTTGTATAACTACACATCCATAAGCGAATTGCAGGTAGACTGAATTATTCATATAGTGACGAGAAGTAACTAATCCAGTTACTTAGGGCTGGAAGAACGTGATCTGTCATTCGCTGAGCCTAGCTGAATGCTGTTCCGCAGTTTCGATTCAGTGAGAAATAAATCAATTGGTGGTGGCTTATGTACCCATTTCATTATTAGCACACGTACCGTCTGAAAAAATGTCAAACTGACTAGAGATCTGCCATCCTAAAAAGGTAAGAACTCTAGTTCTCAGATCTGCCGACCACTTTGTTCGTAGATGGTAATTTGTTAACGCCTCACTTGTTGCTTCACCTGACCTACTGAAAACGCTTGTCGTTTTATAAAACCCTAATTTTAAAGGCCATTGTTAATATTTTCTTCTGCTTCAGACTGATGGGTCTTGGAGAATGCAGAACATACTGTGCCACTAGATTCATGCCTGAAGCATATATGTATATACACATATATATAATGGCAGACAGTAAATTCATTGTCCGTTTACCTTCCGTATGGGATCAAGCGACTGCACAGCTATAGCTAACTGCACCAAGCTAATCGGAAAGATTCGTCGCCCTACCTTATTGCCGGTTGCTTCATTTGTCAAGCTGTGATCGGTTGGAGCCTATCTTCAAGAAAACATGCGCTTATCAAGTGCTAAATATGAAACCGAGAAATAGATGGGACGACCAAGTAATGACTTTAGAATAAAGTATATTTGTGCAGAGTATGCTGTTTCAACAGAGTGAGACATGCAAAACCATAAGTCAGTAACATCGGAAGAAAGTGCTCGGTCTAACACGAACAGCATGTAGGAAAACGATAAAAGGAATTAAATCTGTTTTGAATTCAACCTGTCTAGATCCGGTATTACGTGCGTATAAAAAAGCGATCCCGTATTTCAATCTTAGTAGAGTTTTAATAGGTGCCCAAAGCGATTTAGAATAGTGAGTCACATCGACTGCATCCATTGCGCCTTGAAATGACCAAAGCAACGTTATCTGGGATAATCGATCCCAAGTATAGCCCAGTTCGCTGGTTAAACATTTCTATAACTGGTTGCACTTTACTAGTATCATGACCAACACTGTCCGCTGGATGACCGCAGCGACTAACCAAGGGAGATAAAATTTGTCAGCTTCTCACAATAAAGACTTTAAAGCCTAATAAACTTGCATTTTTTTTACTTTCTTTAGTGGTAAGCCCATAATGAAAAACATTTTTAGGATGTGGGTGGCCGGAAACAGAGGGTCACCAGGAGGGAATCCAATTGGCATGCACCAGGACTCGAACTGTTGACATTCAGGTTGAGATATCACGACTTTGTCTGCTTGACTGCGTACTCCTGTGTTACCAACTTCCATATTATTCATCATAAAATAATAATATAATGGAAATATCAACTCACAAAGTTCCATATCCTGCAGTATTGAAGATGCAGAGTTGATGACCTCACGGGTTTCAGAGCCAAAGCAATATGACCACACTTGACCTGGCAGCTGAATCATGGAGAAAAACTGAAGTTTTTTGAAATCTTCATACTGGCATTGTGCTGTCTGCATGAACAGATAGAAGAAGCGTTATGCTTTTTGCTACTGAGTTGCCAATATTTGTATCATTTGGGTTACTTCCTGGAATGGCTTCATGAGTAGAATTCTTCCTCTCATCTATTTGTCGTTGTGTATTTCTCTTAATAAAAGAAAACTTTTTAGATCAAGTGAAAGACAAGAAAAATTTAGAGACCACAGTACATCAGACGCGAAAAGATTTCAAGTTTTTGCAACTATATTTAAAGTTTGGAAGCCCGGTAGTCTTCGAATAATTGTATCGATAAACACCGAACTGGATCACCTGTACACTCGGAGGAGAGGCAAATGGTTCAGTTAACTAATACAAACGGACTTCGCATTGACGATGTCACCTAGACTGGTTGTGAACCCTTAGCAATCGACACGTTAAACTCAGGGATGAGAAAGCCAGGAAAAGCAACAACCTGAGCTACGGCCAACACAAATTTTCAAATCCATTCTGGAAGCTTAGTTCAAATACCGAGGTATATTATCACATTCGCTTAGCAGCAGAAAAAAGTTTTTATTTATTAATTCTAGCTATCAAGCAAGAGGATGTCTACCACCGGAATAAATTCTCATTTTGCAGATTTGGTGTTGTCAACTTTTGGCGCCGTGTTGACTCACGACAAATTATTGAGAGCCCACTTCATCCAAAATTTGGAAGGTAAACTGACGAAATATTAATTCTTTACCAGCACAACCCACATTCAGCGATTACAGCGGAAGAGTTCAGCGTTCATTACATCTGTCCAGTAAGCGGTGGGTCAGCATAGATTGTCATGTGGCGTGTAACATGGGCCGCGGTACTGTTTTGATCGTGTCGGTGTTGACACTGACTGAGACTCTTAGCGAGCCTTTGTTGAGATCGGTCACCAACTCACTTTGAAGATCACCTATCAGGGTGCATACTTCGATCCTTCTCACGTTGACCTCCGGTCACTTGGCCACGTGGGTATCGGGTTAGGCAGTGTTGCTCACTTTTTCCGGCCGTCACATAAATTCTGTGAAATTATTCAGTTTAGTTCCACTAAAAACTGGACTGGGGAAATCTTGCAGCAGGTGGAATGCAACGATTCAAATGGAATAACTGGTTGTCATTGCTTTCATTAGGCTGGTTGTTGATACTAAGACAAAATCGTTTTGTATTATTCGCCTACGACCAAGCAGGATCCTACACGGGTCACGGCCACCAAAGTCAGGCAGTCACGTGGTGCGAATAAAACGTCTGAAAACTAATAGATGAATCTTAAAATGTTAAATTTGCCGAAACATTTAGCCAGATAGACGTGGTAAGACAGTAATTTATAGCTGGTTGTAAATGGCACTTTCGGAACCAACAGGGTCTGAACGAGAAAGGACATAATGAGATCTGGTTAGGGGCTGTGGATCTCATCTATGAAGACGACGTTGTAATTCATTCTAGACAGCTGGTAGTACCTCAGTCATTGATGTACTGTGGACTGTGGCTAACAAATAGTGGCTTGGAGAGAAATTACGAAAAGTGTAATGCAATCCAGTGTATTTGGTGAATTACATGCCGAAATGGGTAGGATGTTAACGCGAAGAAATTACCTTTCAAAATCACCCTTTGGACATTTGTGTGTACAGGTTATTCGATAGATAGTTAATAATGATACGACGTAGCTATGACAGTGCGTCAGAAATTTCCCATATTTGTTGACATGCTAAACCAATAATGAAATAGGTACCGCAAGTCAATAGAAAACGACTAGTTCGTCAGTTTAGAGGAGTGATTCGAACGAGTACGCTGAGAAATTGGTCACTTAAGAGTGGAAACGTTGTAGATGGGCTGGTGAGGTAGAATAAGTAATAAATGATTAGTTCCCATTGTTGCGATAACCTCAGTGCTTAGATCAAATTTGATTGCTTGCACAGTCCAGGTTTCAAAATTTTGGTCACTACGGTCTCCAATGTGATCACCAGATTTTTCGAACTCCTTTAGTGAACAATACCGATGTTGTTGACACCCTTGAATCAAGTTGTTATGAACGTTTCTTTCCTTCCGATAATTTCCGGTTTGACTCGTCCGCACCGCTGAATCCCCTCGCAAATATCCAGGCATTCTGTCTATCCTTAACGCATCTCTCACGCACTGAAACTCCTTGTCCAATCTTTTAGGGACAAGCATATTCCTAGTCTTGTAGGCTAAACAATTTACCAATTTCTATCCTTAGTGTAAAAGGGGAAAATTCTGAAAATGACTGCATTGTTCAGCCCAAGTAAGTTTGCGGAAACATGTTTCATTCTACGTAGCCATCCTCTTTTCTCCTCATCCATACTTCCAAAAACGAAAGAAAGGAATAAGTTTTAAGACCATAGTTAGGCGTGTTGCTAAATGGACACTGTTAAAAGAGCATCGCAGACTCTGGATAGGTTTTTGATTCGGGAATGATAAAAGCAAAACAAGTGTAACAGTTATTCTTCTTCATACTTGAAAATGTATCTTCAAAACGGCCTCACTCGAGCCTAACTAGGGTGACTTTGACCAGAATTGATCGATGGGGTAGGCCCACCTGGGCACCACTCGGCTTTCTGTAGTAAGATTCATCAAAAAAGAATTGCCCACTCCAAGTGAATGCTCAATTGAACCCTTTCAACGTGAACACTAGAACCCCGATTAGCATGTCACTCTGGATTATGAAGTGACAAATGTAAGCAGTCGCCTGCAGTTGCGGCAAATTAAAAAATAATGATTCAATGTCAATGAAAGCAATGGTTTTATCCCACGCTTCGCGATTTCTAACCCGACTGACCTAGGCAAACGAATCCCATGTGCTTTGTGTAGCTAGATATTTGCGTGCAAGTTTCGGGACTTCTGCCATCCATTGAGCCATAGTGTGGAAATCTAAATTACTCAAATCAGTTAGTGGTCTCAAAGAAATTTTTAACCTTGGCATTTTGGTGGCCCGTACAGTCTTACTGGATGTGATCCACATGGAAAAGCTAGTCAAAATGCTCCTGAGATAAGAAGTGTTCCGTTTCCGGCCTCCGTAATGTCGCTGTCAGTTTGGTTTCTGCTTCTTGCCTCTTATCTCGCTCTCTTGACCTGCAGCTAAGCTTGATCACACCAGAAAAGCATAAGTTTCCTGTGTGGACATCATACTACTCGGATTACGAAGCATATGTAGACGGTTCATTTAGGGTACTCTATATCAAGCCTTTTACCAAGCGGCTCACAACGCTATAGGATTACCCGAGTATCAGGTAGCGATAATTGATTTCTCAATTCATACGTCTTTCGGATGGGGCTAAGCATCATGGATGTTCAGTATATCTTTCCGCAAGAAATCCCAGTGAATGTACCGCTGTATGCTTCGTAAGCTGATCGTGGTTGTTTTAGACTCAGGTTTTAGTCATCTGCTCTCCATTGATGCAGCAGTAAGTACTGACTTGGCTAGGTCTTTGCCACATTTTCATTGAAAAATTGCCAAAATGCCTCTGGAGCTAGACTATCACGCAGACGCTGATGAGAAATTTAATCCACTGTAAACTTCCAGCCGTTGGTAGCGATTAACATTAAACTGCGGTTAATGTGGGCAGAATATTTCTATTTTTAAATAAACTCTTTTGGCTTGTTCAGAAAGATAATTTTAGCAGTGACTAAGGGTAAATAATGACCTCTCCTTGTGTATTCTGCTTTGAACTAATAACAGATCTTCACTTCCCATTTCGGAAAATAACGTTAGAGCATGGTGGATAGTGCGTAAACAATCACTTCAGCTCCAACCCACACCAAACACAAATAGATGAAGGTTACGCGTAATTGTGCACATCTCCATAGTATCGTCATACGAAAGTGTTGGGGTCTGCAAAGGGCTTAACAAAAAGATAAAAATCTACCTCTAGTTTCAAGTATATCTATATATGCAAGTAATGTATATATACATGCATATATAAGTACATGTTTATCTGCATGTAAAAGGTAACCCTTAAACCAGCCACACTTTTGCCACCTAAACAAGGTTCTAGTAAGAAATTACAATCGCAATATTCAGGCTTGTCCGTTGGGGAGGAATAATCGCGGAACCGAAAGTTCGTTTCCGTGAGTCTTTGTCTATTCATAAATAATGTTGACTTGAAGAGTATATATGTACATATATAAACACATATATATGATTGCCGCTCGTAAGCGTATATTAGATAAGATCATTATTGACACAAAACAGGTTCCTTCCGTTCGGAATTGCCCGGAGACTGAGTATTCTCATCAATGATTGTTTTTCCCTTTCTTTTTTTCTGTACGAGTATACACTCTATGATTTGCACAACATTGTGCCCGACGAATCGGTGAAAACGAGTTTGTTCGTCAACATATGTTTCCACACTTCTGATTGTTGCTCGTTCCAGTGAGGCTTAGCCTGGGTCAGTTTTTAAGGAGACAACAACCGGATGGGCGAGGTTATAAACTTGTAATAAAGCATGCACAAATGAATGAGTAACAATCCCCCGAAATGCACAGTCACATTCATAGTAGCCCATATATATATATATATATATATATATATATAATTTCGTTGCGGCCTTAGTTACTATTTCTGCTTGTCTGCAACTGAGTATTCGGTGAACCTGTGAAAAACAAAACTCATCGAGGAATAATCATGGCATATTATGAAGGGTTGCTCAGAAAGTGGGCTAAAACACGGCAATAGTTTGTCAGAAGTCGTGCTGACTATGGGACAGCGGAGTTCCTATAGATATTGATTCTAAATGGTGTGGAACGAAAAGCGGGTCATGGGAAAAATGAGAGTGACACTTCGCAGATCGCTGTGCAGAGGATGCGTGGGATCAGAAGGAATTTTGTGAGCAAATTTCTCACATGCGGATAAGTGTTGATCACATAAATTGAAGGACAATTCAGTTAGTGGTACGAAGGACACACGGCTAATAATTGATAGTCCCCGGCGAACAATTTTAAAGTCTTTTACGTAAACCTGGAAATACGACGGGAGAACAGTACATAAGTATTGGGAAAACAAACTGGTATACAAATCGGGAGATGGTGCTTTGTTTCACCTTGTAGTGCCGAAGCTTCCCGATTTGAAGTGACAACCGTCGGAGATTTAAGTGCTTTTAGTTTTTTGTAACCTTACTCAATTCCTATGTCACACGGAAACCGGCTTGGGCAAGAAGGTGCAGAAATTCCATTCCACACATGTATTCGCGATTTTGGAACACATTTACGCCAAAGACATCCCAGTGCATACCGATTTCTTGGACAGATTGTTCTTCTTTACGGATGACCGTGGTAATCGGCGTGGCAATCGGGTGTTGAATGTGTTTTGCCTGGGTACATCCGATGAGGCCTGAACAGTTTATCCAGTTTAGGCAACTTGACTTCGTTTCCTTCCTTCACTGGCTTTTGTGAGGTTACCGATTTATTTATTTTCCAGAAGGAAAAACAGAATAGTATGAACGATAACCCAACTGTGACTGACAAATTCTGTAGTTTTCCGTTTGTCTGCCCAGGAAAATGTGTTTTTCGTTACTGTAAGTAAAACTCTATTTGACACCAAATCCATTTCAAATTTTTGTATCCAATGTCTTTGGCAAGAAAAGCCAGACTAATTCAGTCGTCTAAGCAGAAATCGGAGGTTCTCATATCAGGATTTGTGCTTAGGGCTTTTACATTTGAAATTGAATGTTTACTTTCACTTCTCATTAGAATCTCATTTGAATCGTTAGGAGCATGAATTGATGATTAGTACATTTATGAATCACATGGTGATTCGTGGGAGGATTTCCGTCGGTCAGGCAAGGCTCACCTTGAGAAAGGGGGCACAAGGCCCGAAAGTACTGGTTTTTCTTCTCAGCAGTATGTTTCGCATACGGATGTATGAACAAAATTTCACCGAAACATACTGCTGAGAAGAGGAACCCTTTCCCATATTTAGTCCGTGTCGGTAGTCCCGGTGCAGTGTTGGATTTAATTCTGCCGGCCAATCGCGTAACCAGTTACAATTCAGGTTGCACTCCGCCAACTTCGTCTTCACAATAGCAGGTCACCTGAATTGACCGAGGAATGAGCCTAATCAGTCAGAATATTCTGCTCTGTATTCTGGAAGCAAACTGGCCTTCAGCAGAGCTTCAATTGATAGTGTGCTTTCATACTGGACACGAACAACGCCAAGGTCATAGAATTGGGCCAACCTTAATCAGAAAACTTTCTCGCATTTTTGTCCCTCAGTACACGCCAACCAACTACTCGATATTTGAACACATTACGCAGCCGAGAACCGGGTAGACTGAATGTTGATGTACCATTCTGCGGTTCTAACGGCCCGCTGAAGACACCTTCCAATAGTAGTTGCACGGTATTTTCCCAATGCACTCTCGTCTATCTTTAAAAGTATTAACGAAAGGAAACGGATGGAACGTAAAGTGATTAGGGACAACGCCAAAAAATGGAATGGAAACTGACAGCCCCTATCCAAAAATGCATTGATCGTGAAACCGACCGACCACCTTGGGAGCACTGGTCCTACCGGGGATTCATATGCCTGAGTCGGCATATACACCCAATGACCATGAGTCATCGATTGACCTCTGCCCCTCGAAAACTGCTTTTCAGTCATGGTTACTCTGGGCCATTCAAATATAGTTGCTATGAGAAAATCGAATCGAGATTATGAAAAGCAAATAATTATCAGTTTGACTAGACAGTAGAGTTCCATATACACCCGCCTGATAAGCCGCGATTCCCGGAGAACTTTATCTCCCAATACGTAAGTATACTACTGACCTAAAAAGTAATCTTATACCAACCGTTCTTGAGCTTGTGAGTGGTGAGGACCTTTTCATGCAGGCTTTTGCCTGGCTTAGCTCCAAAGGATTCCGCTCGGTTGTAGATTGGACACTTATGGCATATATACGACCATGAGGCACACACACACAATCGTACAGATGACCGCATGCTCGTGTTTGGGGGCTTGGTGATTGATGACCACAGAGTGTTACGATTAATCACAGTCACCAAGACAAACGGACAGCAACTGCTCCTTGTCCTTGTCCCAGTTGTCGTAGTTGGTGCTATAGCTATTTATTGCAAATCCGACTTGTTTTGTTTTTCCCACAACAGGGGATGTTCGGTTTGTTTGAACATGTTTCGAGGAATGCACATTCGTGCTTGTGTGTCTATGTGCTTGTGAATGGTTTGTTTGCGTGCGTTATAGTGGTAGAAGGGGATTGGCCCAGACAATTTGTAACAAATCCACCTGTCACCTATTCGGCAAGATCAAAGTGCCCGACACAAGCGGCTGCTTCGCCCGTTCGCTAGATCTTGAGCGCCGAGCCTTTGTGTTAAACTGGGGCCATGCACGTGAGCGTCAGCGGTTAGACGACTGTTCGACCAATGTGCGATCCGGTTTTTAGATGTGCATTAGAAGACATCAAATGATTTATCACTCCTCGGCCCATCGCAGGCCGATGGGATTTCGGTATATCCGACTTACAAAGACAACACATTGGAGAATGGCATCAAATGAACACCGTGGTTGGTGCACTTTTAACGTCAGAAACCCATATCTACGAGGTCAGATCATGCTAGAGAGAGAGAAGCCTCGTATTCTAGCTGATTTCAAGGCATCCGGGGTTTTAAAAGAAAAGGTGGTTAGCATTTTTAACACTTTTATTTATTCATCCGGTAGTTATGGTCCAGACAATTTAAGCCGACAAGCAATGAGCATAAATCAATTCAGTTCTTGCTTGTTTTCAACTACTGTTGCGTAATGGCGGAGCCCAGACAATGTAGGCAAACAACTTTATGACTAAAGATCATGCGAGCTAAACCCATGATAGACAAGTAGGCTAACAGCGCACAGGCGAAGTTTTTGTGGTAAGTTGCGTTTTACGTGTATGGGATAAAATAAGTCCAAGCTTGGATTAGCATGAAAACCTGTGAAGTGAGCTGCGGTAATTTCTACAACACTTGGTCCACCGATATCTGTAAAAATATACTAGGGGTTCGCTGTAACAAGCCATATAGCCATGGCCTCCTGCATCTATATTTTCATAGCTTAGTTGCCCAGCGTGATTACCAAAGAAAAACCACAAGATTTTGCCGCAGCATACACTCAATGATCATTTTAAACAACGAGAAACTGCGGTTCCAGACAAAAAGCACTTTGTACGACTTCATATTGGTCTACTTTCAGCACCTGTGCTCGTGCTCCTTGTTGTTGTTTCTTCCGGGAGACGGGGGGCCCAATTGGCAAAAGCAAACTGTTAGAAAGTGAAGTTTACAACGAACTGTTTTGTCGTGGAAAAATTCTCCGGAAAGTATCTCTTCCAAACAAAGTATGGACTAAAGCGACAACTTATAGTCATATCGAACCATTTCATGGTTGAAAATCTTGCAAATATTTACGCCTTTTTAGGCTGATGCTAAATTCCTTTGGCCAAAGAAATCAAGTCTATTTTGATTTCTAATAGCAAACTTGTGTTGGACTAAAATATAAAAGCATCACACGCACAGTATAACGTGTAGTGGAACAAAATTTACGACTGGAACAACCACAGTCTCATCAGCAGGTGTGACACTACCTCATTTTTCTTTATCGCACGAAAGAAATATGGTGTTCTGTGATGACCAAGAAAATTACCGTGAAAAATAACACCAGTGATAAGGAGGTTTGATCTCACTGAGTCACCATTATGCCATTGAAATAAGTCAGATATGATAATACAGGGTCAAGGGTGAGTGTCCCATTGTCCGCTGCTCGCCCTGAACATCCCTGGGCATGGTTCCAAAATAGCCGGCTTGTCAAATGCCTTCGGCTGGGGAAGTCTTGCGCACTAGATTCTCGCTGAGAAAGTGTCCCCACTGAAGTGCGAGGACGAAAGCTAATGTTTAGAGCCCTGCAACTTGTAAATTGGACCTTGGATGTCATTTTATGGTAGTGGGCTAAACCCTAATGCCAAGGCAACAAGGGGGGCTTAGGAAACCTAAGGCTGTGTAGTTTTCGACAGCATGATGTCTACCCCCATTAGAAGGGCGTGTGAATTGAACAGTCACTCATTTCCAGTGCATTGCGGAGATCTCAGATCATCCAGCACCCTGGAGGCGTTAGACCGTTTAGACAGAGGCTCTGGGTAGGTTGCCCTAGGTCAACGCTTTACGTCGGTTTGAGCAGCCGGCTAGTTTGAAACCCACAGAGGAATCATCGACCTTGGTGGATAACCAATGACGTAGATTTGGAGAACGGAAAACTATAGCCTATGTGGTCAATTTTGCACATTGTTTCTTCCTTCCCCTCCTTTTTCTCGCTCGCAGTTTTTGTCTTTCGTCAAGTTGGTTGGTGCAACGAATGTGTAGAATACATACATGTTGAATAAAGTGGTCGAAGGTGTGAAATCATTGAATTATCGTTGAAAAAGGTGTATAAGTATGTACCTCCTTGGGACTTGAACAGTAGGCCAGAGAAGTTTTTGGTGGTTAGATAAACTGTTATTGATCTGAAATCTTTTCACGTTCCTGTTATTATTAGTCGGAGGTGACATGATACAATTTCATAACCAGGAATCTGTGAAAGTAAGTTTGTCCAGTGCTTTGTTTCATTCACAAGATGTAATACATGAATAATTGAACCGTTAAAGTCACTTTTCTGGAAGAAGTATTGCATGTTCATATGAGAAAAATAAGTTTTTTAAATTCTTTCATTCGTGAGCCCCATGTTGTATTGTCAAGCCCACTTCGTCAAATGGTCAGTTTCCACATATATTGCATACTTTTCAAGCCTCATGAATGATCTGTGTTGGGGAAAATTAAGTCACATGCGGGAGACCTCGTTTGCATGAATCAAGACACGTATAGAATAAACCGTGTACTTGATCGTGACGGCATTAATAAGAGAATAGCAATGAAATAGCATCTGACCTGTTGATAGAGATAATCAGTCACCACAATAATGTCTGATTAGGTATTCTGTCATAGTATATTTTCACTGTTGATAGGTGTAGAACTCGTACCTTCATCTAATGATTTGGGAATGCGCGCAACCATTTGGTTTCGTGCATTGCGGATGCGTTGATTTTCACAGATTTTACCCTTTCAGCAGTTTTTCAGCGGAGAAATTGAATAACGAGACGTACTGATAATCTTTGCAAAATCATCACGTCAAAACCACATACAAAATTTTAAAATGTGCAATTCATCAGAGAAAAAGACGAAGTCATGCTCCGTAAGTCGTTCCAGTAACAAGACAAAAAATAAACCATAGATGAATAACTGAGGATTTAGATCTACGGTAATTTGGAAGCTCGTTTCTTACCACCTAGTGAACCATAATGAGTGGACGATGGAATGACAAACGAGAACCATGGGATTAGACGAAACTAAATTGTTTGCAGAGAAAAATGTGGAAATTACGGAAACGCTAAAATTTTGGGCGTTTCGTCTAAAATTTTATTAACTTGTCCAATGCGGTTGCATTGGGCCTGCGCACTCTTGGATCAGCAATGGCCACATAGATTTAATTAGCCAATTTATAGTCGAAACTCCCACTACCGGCTATCAGAGGGATGCCACAGCATGTCGTCATAGCCGTCCCATTATTTTCAGTCGCAAAGGCAGAAAAACTTGATATTTTATAAGGCTCTATGAGCATTCCTATTGAATGAATGCGGAAGTGACTTTGCATAACAAAAATAAGTATGACTACCCTTGGAAACTAGCAGTCTCTATCGGCAGGTCTTTTCATTTGTTGTTTCAGTTACATCCAAGTTGTCAGAGCGAACAATTAAACACTAAAAAGGATGTCAATTCAGTGTCCCCGAACAAATCCAACAGGGTGCAAAACAGTTAAACGCACAGCTAGTCCCAATTAATCCTACATACTCCCATTGCATAATTGCAATCCAAAGGTGTTACCAGCAGGCGATTCTTTGCTAGCCAAATAAAACTACCCCATTTCTTCGTCCTGGGAAACCCCCAACTCAAGAGCCGACCTTTTTCCTAAAAATAACCACTTACTGGCCCATATGCGGCTATTTACTTGTGTGTGTTCATGTATGCAGCTACTGTATATGTGGTAAGAGTTTGTGTGCGTGAGCACTATGAGTGTTTTCCAGCATCCACAATTATATTAACGAAGAAGAAGTTCAATGGCATTGAATCTGGCAAGGGCCAATTTGTTCAGGAAGAACAAAACGATTACAAGTTTAACCGTATCCGAGGCGAAAATTCCACGAATGAATCAGCAGTGGTACATTATGGGATGAGGGACTTTTCCAACCTTCCGTTTTTAGCTCATGTCCTAAATATCACCGCCCAACGATTTGTCAAACGTTGTAGACAATTTTCAAGAACCGTTGGTAGGCTGTCGAATTCTGTTTAAATTTCCTGTCACTTGACAGAATAGCAACCTCTCTCGTAAAAACGTTGTCCATTTGTTATCAAAACAGTTGGTATTGAGTATATGTTCTTCGTGTATTTATGAAGACATGCTAAACTTTCTCGACACTATCCCAGCGTAGTTCACTTCACTCCAACAACTTTGTGCACGTACAGACTTGCGATGGTCGCATTCACTTGTTGCTACCTTAACCAAGGTGGACTTTCTTGAGTTTGCTGACTTTAGAGGCACCGGGAAAAAACTTTTACGGAGCAAACGATAGCACATGACCCTAACCTTCGGCTGAACTCAAAAAGAAATAATAAAATTACGGTGATCATTTTGAAGGAGGAAGTGTTTCTATGCATGTTTCGGTCCCCGGAAATGCATGGTTTTGAGGACATACATAGGACAGTGCGCTCGTCAGGTATGACATTATGTCTATGGTTACCGTTCATAGCCCCGTAGGAACATGCATAACAATCACGCCACCCAGTGAGAGGCGAAGCCTCAGTAAATAGAGTCGCTCTTATTTGACATTCCCCGAGATTACGCAATTTTTTGTTACTTCTTTGAGGAATCTTCTTTAACCTCACACAATTTTTGAAACCAAGTACATTGATCCTTTTATGCATCGTTGCTAACTTGCGATCGGTTGAAGTATGTTCAATGGTCAGATCCATGAATAGACAGCGCGCCCATTTTGTTCGGCAATAATCATTTAGTTGCCACCGGATTATGCAATAGCCTACCTAGAGAAGCTTGTCGACGGACAGTTTCAACCGAGTACATATCTAACACTGAATACTGTCTGAGTAACTTACTCTGTTCGGCAATCACATGATCGAATTACTTCTTCCATTCAGTGAAAAACACCTAAACAAGACCGCTTCCATTTGAACAGGCTGGAGACTTTCCCCTCGGTACACTAGAATGGATTCTGACTTGCAACGACTGTGGTAGTTTGCCCTAGTGATAGGCGAAATAGGGACAAAAAGGTCTGTTCCTAAGTCAACCGTGAATAAGATTTAGGTTCAGCTAGTAAACCCACGATTTTCCCATTCTGAGCATATTTTCTTGATCCGGAAGGAGTTGCTGCCACAAGAAGACGGACGTAATTTGGTGGTCCAGGCCCTTGTGGTTTATTCTTTATTGATAGCTTTAGTATGTTTATTGTACCATATTATACCATTTTCCAAAGTGGACCTTTTTATCTTCCGTGCATTTTGCCGCTCATTGGAGTAAAGGGACTGCTTTAGTGCTCGATGCTGTCGGCCAGTCTATGGCGTGGGGAACTAAACAACCCAGCCGGAAGAACGGTCATCACCGACCTCAGTGTGGCTCACAGTTTCGTGAGTAATGGGTGGGAGGGTGTGTTTAGACGATTTTTATTCGTAGGTGTGATTTCCCCTCACGACTCTTCACACGATTTCCAGCGGGAACAACAGAGATAGTTACTGTGACTTGATGTCCCATTAGTCACCTGATTACAAGTAAGCATTCTGGTACCGATGCGATGCACTATTTCCGGAATAAGTGATCTACACATACCTTTACCTACACTTAAGTATTACTACCATTCATGCTAGTACAGTGAACGATGATGAAGATGATGAGGGTTATGAGGCTGATCAGCTAGTCTGTCAGGAATAACGCACATGTACGGCAAACGAGTGCATAATACTACAGGATTAGTGGGAGTTGATGGCGTGCTCCAGAATGGGAGATAAATGTCTGCTGCCAATTCCTCCCCCAATTCTTCAACGCATTATCCACCTCATTTTTTTTCACTGGCCAGACAGACCACATCACCTCGTGGAACGAATGTGCTTTATTGCCGAATCAAGGTTGTCACGTTTGTTGCTGCTGCTATTGTTGTCGTCGTCGTCGCTGTTGTTGCTGTTGTTGTTTATGAAGATCAAAGGATATCCGCTGCCATCTGACCCCTGCTCGGTCGAACAGAGGTCACGAAATGAATTCACTCAGTTCTGCTGTCCGACAACTGACTGCCGCTTCTCACGGGGAGTTTTTCTTTCAACCAATGCAGGGCACACGCAGTTGGCCCTAAGGGATGATTTCGTTAATAACGTACAAAATGCGAAGGGAGATTTGGCACACAATATGATGAATGAATGGCTCCACCTCCATCCCACCTCTCTAGAGTCTGCCCTGGTCACCACAAGCAGCATGCACCCGCCAGTCTGAAACTGTGTATTTGGGCGTTCAGGCATTTACACGAAGCTCGATTTACTGCTAGAAGTGGGGAGGGCAAAAGAGTGGGAGTCGGTCGTAGGATAACGGGAACGACAAAAGGTGCATAGTTCGTACACTTCACAATCCGGTTTTAGAAAGCTCATTCGAGATGCCACCTCGGAACAGATTAGCATGATCAAAACGTCCATTGTCGGTATGGAGATCCCTAGCAGAGCTTTGGTTAAAACATAGAATTTCCGTATACCTCACAGGACTTCAAAAAGTGATTGTGTGCGAACCTAGTTTCGGCCAATTAAGGAAAGCCTGTTTGGTTAATCTTCCGCAAAGGTGCAAACCGAAGAACGATTCATTTTGCTGCCAACCACCCGGATGCGCCTTAGAGCACCCCGTTACCAGTTGGTGTGTTGTTACACGATTGCTTGATTTTGCCTAGTTTTACATACGGAGTAGAAAGCATAGCTGTTTTTTGGCTCTCTGCATTCGAGAGACGGGCTCAAGACTCAGGGGTCAGAAATGGGCTCTTCGAACGTACCATAATTTGCTAGTCCTCATTCAAGGAAATCTTGATTGCATCAACCTCTTTTCAACAAAGATTTGAGTAAATAACCCTAGCAATATTGGATAGCAGATATCCGGAAGGATTTTTTCTCGACCTCGTCAGTACATATTGGGTTTTACGTTAGTTTCATCGAATGAATTAGAAGGATATAAACAGCCCATTTTCTTCCACAGTTCGGCTGTTCGTGCGAATGGTAGCAGATTATCCCCGATGATTAGCAGCGATCTAGCTTCTGCACATCACATGGATGTCAGCTGACCGTGGTTCCTCGATAAATGCCACTGTTAGCGGCCCAGGGGACGGCAGAACCTCAGCAGTTAGTGTGTGCGATGGTGATGGTTCGAGTTGTTTTTGTTTTGCTCCAAGTAGACTATTGGGAGCCATTCGTTTTCAGTCTATATTTCTTCCAGCCGTTATAGCGAAATATCTGAAATGATCGCTCTTAAGTACATGCCCAGACAACGCCACCAATATCACCTAAATGGTCTCTGAGGTGGCCTAGGAGTCAATAAAACGGTCAAATGCCCTCTTCCTATTGTGACGCTAGAATTACCTTGACCATTGCTTTATAGGATGAAAGATCTTCCGTGTTTTCGTTTAAATTTCCCTGAAAGTTTACTTAGTTAGATATTTATTTTGTCAATGTCAAGTTCTGAAGGATGATGCGAATTCCCATGTCACCTATAAAATCACCATCAACAAAAGCATCATCATCATTGTCATCATCATTATTATCAACAGCAGCAACAGCGACAACATTGGCGGCAGTAGTATGAACAAGGGCAATAAGGTATTTCAAACATATACGCTACGGCCACTCCGGGCTTGTGCACCATCATCCCAGAAATATTTGGCTCACAGATTCGTTAAGTTGGTGAGTCTCCCGTTCCACGCGAACCTTTGGTGGTTTCTTGAAGTTACTGATTATAACATAAACGGTACTGACTGGGGTGATGAACCTGATGAAGATTGTGACAATAACATCCCCTTAACTGTCTGTTCAGGATCCGGCTTTGTCCCAAGCACTCCGGTATCCAAGCAGTGCAGATCGTCATAAACCAAATGAGTGACCTCATCCTCGAACGGGGGTAAAAGTTTGACAACCCAGTGTTCATAATGGTCATGAAAAAAGGATTCCCGGAAGTGCGCCATCAGGTAGCCCCTGGAATGGAACGCTCATTGTCGACTTGATTTGACGGTCAGGCTAGATTCGTATAATCCACGGTTGTGTGATAATAGTAGGTGGTCTAATTTAGCTGAAACAATGTGACCGAAAATCTCCGAAGGGCTTGCTTTACTAGTGACGACAAGAATGACCTTCAAAGATGGTCATTTTATTTGGGGTAAAGTTATAAGGTGATGAAACTTGATGAGACCTTGTCATGCACGAATTCCTCGGATAACACAGATAGCAGTTCTACGTTCCCATCGATGAATAGTCCAACGAAGTTATCGGGAACATCATACAGTCAAGAATATTGTAATCGGATACAGTGTGGTAGTTAATGGAGCCCAAATGATACCTCGCGCGCATTGTGTACAATGTTTACTTGCAACCTGAAGATAGTCAGCGAGCGATTTACTGTGAATAGTGGAATATTAATCTTCCAGGGTTCCATCCTAAACTCAGTTGCTTAGCAGTTCAGATATACCCATTATGAAGAAACGCGAATGACTTGGGTTCAATAGATAAAACCAAACGGAAGCTTGGCACTGCCAAATTAGCCCGCCGCTTGTTAATATAATGACGAAGAACGTCAAAAGAACGGTTGTTTGGAACGGTTCTCATAATCTGTTTCACTGGGATCCCAAAATCCTAAAGGTGATTCGCATTTCGGTCTTTTCATATTTAGTGCAATCGTTCCGAATTTCAGCAAGGGTTTTCAGTGGGTTCCGTGGACAGGAGTCACTCAGGATACCTCCTGCAATCAGAAGTAATACAAACAAATACAACAAACTGGCTATGTGTTACAAAATTTGGTTTTTATGGATGATGATAAATGCAAAAATGATGTGTACCTGACGGTTTTCGGTTTCTGAGGTATTCGGGTCCATCCATTCGTGTGAGACTAGCCCGGTGGGCTTTCAGACATTTCGCCTAGGGATTATCGATTACCCACCTGAATTACTCAAGCGCATGGCATTCACTTATTGGTCATATGACAAAACAGAAATGATTAACCTCATTAAACGCTCCGAACAGAATTGAAGTCGACGACCACCAGCTAGAATCAAGTGTGCGGGATGTGTGATTTTTTTGCCGATACGGCCACATGCTAGTAGAAATGAACCACAACGAAGTTGGACTAAAAGCCTAATCAGAGTCCACAGGTGTGGACGAGCATTGCTGACGATGTTCAACTGATCCAAGTTATCGGTAACCAATGGCAATGAGATCATTCTAAAAGCGAATGAGAATTGCGGGTAAATCGATTTTACTTTTTTATGAAAAAGTTTGTGTCCAATTGTAAAGTTTTATGAATGGGAATTAACAGATTATTGATAACCGGTAGTACGAGGTAATATCATACCACGCACCATAAACCAAGAAATAACCAGGCAAATATTTCACCGCTGGTCATTTTAACTCAAAATGAGAATGAACAAACCCTATTCACTTAATAAGCATAAGGATGATTCGGTGATAATTTATTGACCGAGTTCTTTCCGAATTCTGAAAATTTACTTTAGTTATCCGATTCATGCAATTAGGCTTTTGTTGTTGCTGTTGTTGATGCCTGTTTTCTGGTCATTTATCAAAGCGGAAAACTCTTCTTGTATCTTCTTCTTCCTCAACGGTATATTTGGCTGATTTCGCAACTTCTTCCCCTCCCAAATTTCAATTAACAATCCAGGATGGAGAAGGAGAGCCGCGGTAGTAACATGGAAGAAATTCTTGGTTCACTTTTGTCCTCCTTCACCGTATCTGAGTCGGGATAATAAGTTCAAATCACAGTTTGTTTGCGTTAGTGAAGCATCATCCACTGTTCGCTATTGCCTATAAAACTGAAAACTGTCTATTCAAAAAGAAGTTTAACAGAAGTACTATGGATGTCATTACCAGGTTTGCCAATGCAAATGCATGGGTTTTGTATCCATAAATGTGTACACGCAAGTAGGCTTGTTGATATACACATGCACAAACAAAGATTAGCACAGATAATGGTGATAACAATGATAATCTTGTTTGCGACAGTATGGCTTTAGAAATCTGAAAAATAAACAAACGAAGTTCACCTATGACCTTTATGGACGAGAAACACAATGAGAGGCTCACTTTGCAGTCCAATATACCCTGTTTCCATGTCCATATGAGCTGATAGGAATCCGTACAGCAACTAGAGTGATTGACAAGAGGGTGTCATACAAAGCTTGGTAATAATGATACTTACTTGTGTTTTGTGCATGAACCATATTCCACATTGTTGAATACGATTACCCTTGTTCAACAAGTACAAATGGGTCTGTGTGCCATGTGAATACATGACAAAGAAAGGTCAGAAACCGGTAAGAGATAGCGTCAGGCCAGTCTAACTTATTCAGTCCCCTGGCAGGTGTTGGCTTCGCCAGATTGTATACAAGAAATAAGGACACTAACGAAGCACGACTGCACTCATATGGGGCGGGTGTGGGTGAGGCTGGATGGCAAAGTTGGAGTGAGAACGAAGAGACAAATGACTGCGAAAGTATAAGGCACTACAGAAAGCCATGACTTGTTTAATTTGCACATCCAGCAATTTTGTCATGTGGATTTTGTGACATGGTTGTTTAAGCAGTGAGGCCAATGGAATTAGAAATGAAAAATAAAAATCATTTTATCTAATTGATTTCAAAAACAGCTGGGTTAATCATGAACGATAACTTTTAGTTGCTGACGTTAATGTAAATATTCACTTTCCCGTAAACTGACTCGGCTTGTAAATCACAGAATGGGGACTGAAAATACGTATTACTAATACTTAATAGCATGGGGCCTACTTGACACAGACGATATAGACTGAGAGCCGTCCCAAACAAACTTCAGTCATGACAATTTCTTAAGGGCTGTTACTGTCGGTTGTCACCTATCCCACTCACCCTCTGATCTGGTTTGACTACTCTAAGGGCTTCCGCTAAGCCTGTCTTGAAAAACCACAAACAAAATCTGTTTCCTCTAGATTGCGTAATACTAGTATCAGATTTCGTCAGCAAGCGGTCCATCTTCATACGATTTGTTGAGATTCTGTCTCGGCTGTCTCGCTTAAGCATCGCCAGTCACACTCATCCTCTTTCTCCCCGTTGTTAACGCCCTTCTGCTTGACCGGTGGCGAATAAGGTCGTGGCATTTGAACATGAAGGCCGCGGGTTCTAGTCCTCCAGCTGCCGGTCAACCTTCTCCTTCTGATGGTCGCGGCCCTCTTCCTGATAATAGTATGCAATTGTTATTTCAGTAGTAAAGGAATTAAAAACAAAACGATACAACGTGATTCGCAAAACAGATGAAGTTAAAACTAACTGGACAAAGCACGGAACTAAACTGACCCGGTGAGGACCTTAAGAATCCGGAACAAAGTGCGGCTTTACTGTTGCAAACAGCGATCGGATAATGAAAAGTACACAACTCAGCAGTAAGTGTACAAGGGGGTGGGGGTGGCAATAGACGAAACTAGGACATAAGACCGAACAGGTTTTCGAGAACAAAACACGTGGTACACCACTCCAATGTGATTAAATACACAGGTAGGGGTCACATTGGTGCGATAAGGCTAATCGATCACTTCTGGAGCCGAAACTACAAACAGGTTGGTGGTAGGACGGTTAACACGGATCGGAGAATAAAGCGGCAGAAAATGATGTCAGCGGTCAGAGCTTTGCATATGCAGGTCCAACAGAGGGCAAAGTTGCTCCTATGGAACCATTTCCCGTTGGCCCCTCTATCACCTAATGGATCGTGACCGTGAGACACTCGATGCTCCCCGTGAGCCCTTTTTCTCTAGAGATCAAATAATAACTTCAAAAATTTTCACTCTTCCAGTTCCTCTTGAGCGCTGTTTATATTCTTAACAGTAGCCAGCGGATTCAGTAGAGCTAAATACCACGGGGTCTACCTTTTCTCTTTCATTCGTTATAGGTTCTTTATTTTATTGAACTTCCAACCATACGTTAGTTTAATTCAGACAAGGACTGCAAGATGGATTATTTCAGCGTGAGATATCTATTTGACCACGACAATCCTACTCATTACTGGATACTTTATCCATGTATGTGACGAGGCTCTATGTGTTTATTCTTTTCCCTCCAGATCTGGCCTAGTAAAAATCACAAAATATGATCCAGAATAAGTCGTGAACTATTCTCGAGTCGTTCATTTACATGTACTAACTTAAACCGAACATGTATATTTGTCTCATTCCACAGGCTTCATGATATATCGGCCTTCGGACATTGGATTTTAGGAAATTGCATCTTTTCGTTTCTATCTGAGCGGTGTGTATAGGCAGCTCGCGTCTTTACATTTCCATCCTGGACAGTAGGACGCGGAAACATCGCACCACTACTCTCGTTTTGCATGTACAGTATTGGCTGATCGAGCACTTCGACTGGGTCACGTCGGCGGTTACCGTACTGAATAATCGTTTTGGGTGTTACTCTAAGGTCGTCGTCTGTGATTAGACGAGACGTGCAGAACACTGTTTTAAGTCAGTCCTCCTTCATTTCCTTCTCCTGTCATACAACATGTTATACTTTCATCGCCGAGGTGCATACTGTTGAAGACTCTTTTATTTTGATAACTTGAACTGTGTAGTGTTCGAGGTTCACTGTTGAAGACATGCATTTATTTCGTTTCTGAATGGTATTAAAAGGTACTGTTATCCACTATCTGATCAATTAGTCTATCGACTATGACTCGTTATGGGATACGCCTTGGCCACGATCCTCACTTATGCGTCATACAGTACTTGCCATTGGCCCCTCAAGGGATTTGCGCGAAGGACGGCCCTAATTTTCAACAGGCCGTTGCAGTCCTATTTCAAATGATGGCTTCGCTGCCCGTTGCCACCGTTACTACTTTATAATTTTTGTTCCAAAGAGTTTGCCCCATTCTTGCCCATCCCCGTACTGCTTGCTCGCTTACCCAGTGCACGGCTTGTTAGATTTTTATTCCTAAAGTGTAGAACTAATATTGGTTCTTCTTCGCTTTCTTGCTTTGGACAGTGTAATCGTTGAAATTTTTCTGATTCACCACCTTCATGCTGCTTCTTCGTATTTGCCATGCCCCTTTGGCTTCTAAATTCGTACTCAACAAGTGTACGGATATTTCACAAGCTTTCCAATAGCAAACGATCTCTTTTACTTCAAACCATTTTTTTCCAAAATGAAAACGTTGCTTAATTAGGTTCTGCCGAAATGATCCTAGAATTAGGTCTTCTGCGCTCCCTGACCAAGTGTGCAATTGAATTATTGTTTTATTGTATCAAATTTGAGAAAAAGAACGTGATTCAAAAACCGCACGATTTACTTCGCTGAAAATTCCACTGGTTCCTAGCTTAGTGCTGCCTGTGAGACATTGTTGTTTATACACACTCGTGTAATAAATCAGTGTGCAAAGGTGACAAAATAAAGATTAAAAAACAAAAAACTTAAATACTTTAAGACGATGCAGTCAATTTAATATATAAGTCATTCTATGAACACAATGAAAGTTTCCCATGATATATGGCACTCGCATCGGCGAGCCCAGAACAGCATTGTCGTTTCTTCCATGTTCAATGTAATGCTGCACTTCTCTTTTGTTTATTTCTTCAAAAACTCAACTTTTAGGTCAATTAATTGCCCGTTTGCACCATGCTGAATGAGATGTGGCGAAATCGATCCTCACATAAATCATGCAGTACTGAAACACCGGACTTCGTCCTCCCCAAATCCCCGAAATTGCATCATTCCAGTTTAGGTTCTGTCACATTCCAAGGGGACTTGTGGTGTGCACATTTATCATTTGTTCAAAAGTTAATGTGATTTTGTCAGATGACTAACTGAATGACTCGAATGCGATACTTGCACAGACCAACGCAACTCACATTGGGTCGTTGAGATGCCTAAAATTCGAGCACCAAAAGTTGGTTCGATTTGATTCACTGCTAAACGCCAATGTTTAAGCCGTCAATTAGAACCACGGAATTATTAAATGAAAATCTCAACATCCCCATTAGAAGTCATCTATAGGTGCACGTCTCCTCTCCCAAGGGGAACTCGAGGCCAGATTGGATGCGTGTAAACCAAACAATAGCAGTTCGACTGGCCAACATGATTGGCAATTATTTGTTTAACAATGGTGCTCCATTATGCAGCTCCTTTCAGTCATTGAGCATACCATCCAAACGTTACGGCTGTGCTCATCCCAAATCTCTTCGTTAGGACAAAATGGCCTGGTAGGCTGCTGACCGTGATTTAGCACGTGGCCACGGTTGATCGGAACAAAACTACGAAGGCTTAGATCATACGTATCCCTTTCGAGAATGTGGCGAGCAGGCTGTACACATTTTAGTCGAACACGTTTGTCGAACCGGCAGTGTTATCTGTTGATCACGAGTTTCGATAAGTGTCAAAAGAACATGCATCAGCTGAGATCAGAAAGAAATGGAATCGAAGAAAAACCGACTCGAGCAAAGCTGTATTACATGTGACTGAGAAGAATCGAAAGTGACTCGTGGCTATCTGTCCGATCAGTGAGAGGCGGATGACATTGACTGGGGTACATAAGCAAAGAAAGAAAGCTTAGAAATTTTATGACACATCAAGAAACTACCTTACCTAACATGGAAGAGTAAATTGAAGTAGTTTGTGCCCGGAGTGTTTCCTTCGGAAAATCGAGTCCCTTATCGTTCACCTCATATCAGGATACACAACCGAACCACAACATGGATATCATCGGTCGGTGACAGAATGGCTGCATTGTCTCTTAAATGTTAAAAGTCACGGTTTTGATTCTATATAAAAGAGCTCTACTATCAAGCATGCTGGTAAAAAGGAAGCCTCAGTTACGGTACCAGGTAAAACTGAAGGAGACGATATGCGTAGTCCGAAAGTAATTATGATAGATGATTTCCTTTCTTGAATGACCAGAAGATACGGAGTTTATCTTGATTCGGTGTCGGCACATCTGTCAGAACTGCCAATAAATGAAAGGTTTTCTTAGGGAAATGTTGCAACAACAAGGGCCGGTTTCTTCATAGGTTGCGCCCACCCATGAGGACGGTTAGCTGCTACTTTTTTCAGTTTTCCTCTGCGCAGTCATTCATTGGTCCTTCGAACAAATTCCGTGAGATGACAAGAAAACACATACCTCTTCGTGTGCTTCACTTTGGGTGTGATGCCAATGGCGCAGTAGGGGAAAGAAGCATAGAATGCAAGGTCTAGATGTCTTCAACTTAGAGAACTAAAAAACCATGTTTGCAAATCAGAAAACGGCATAACAGAGCAATGATGGACAATCTCTTTCACACAGTTTGTGCTTATTGGAGAAAAATGAATAAATGCATAAGCGACGGAAAGTGGGCTTGCTCCACTGAACAGTGCGCGAGAATCAGTTTTTCCACTGTTCTCGCGACTGAGGTTCAAAACAGCTGATGCTAAATGGACGAACAAAATTGTTCTCGGCCCACATTTCTCGGGGTATAAGAAATCGAAACAGGCACCAATGTGTGTGTGTATAGAAAGGAAATACTGAGACATGGGAAACCAAGCGAGTCTTAGCAGGCCGTTAAGAATGACACGTGGCGACGTGTGTGCTTTTGTACCACAAGTATTTGAGTAAACATTGATGAAATTGTCATTTTTTGTTGTTCTTAACGTCTCTTTAATCGGTAAAACAAAAGCCTAATGTGGGGGCATCTCTAGTCGACTTAGTGGCACGTCTACACGTTTGCTCACTCATGTATGAGCAAACGCCTAACTATTTTTACCTCATACAAGAGCAGGTGCTGACGTGTGCGTGTGTGTGTGTGTACACTGGCACATGTTCAATCACAGATATGGATCTGTGAAAAAAGGCTCTCATCATTTTCTTTGGTGAATAGTCAAACAAAAAGTGCATCCGTTAGAAGGTTTGGAGAACCCGATAAGCGATGGAGCTGCAATAAAAAAGCAGATGGCCTGCCTCATGATTACTATCTAGAATGACAGCTACCGTTGCACCTCGGAAACATTGATAGGCTCCGGTGAAGTTTACTTTGGCCGCTTTGGTCGTTCACCTCGATTTGGTTTCATGCACGATTGGAGTGGCACAAGCAGAATGAAAGTGATAAGGAAAACATTGGATTGAATCAGCTTTGATCGACAGACAAAAAGCACGAGAATGTTTGCACAAACTTGGAAATCTTTTGTCGATGAGCGACCGTTAATTATGTGACAACCATCTAATACCTAACAGAAGTCTAACCCACTTGCTGGCGTCCATCTCCGAATGGGAGACTCCGTAAGACCCTTGGGAATTCTTAATATATTAGATTCCGAAGAAATTTGCTTACAAAAACACTATGAGGACAGACTATGAAGTTGGAGGAAAGCACGATCTAATACGGTGTTGATTATCTCCGACTATCGGGCGACAAATTCTCGTTACTTCATATTTTCAGGTCGCTGAAGTTTATACATTCCGTGAATGAAGTGCGAAAGCCAGTTAGGTGCTACTCACAACCATTTACTTAAGACTATTATCCATTTCTGAACGTGTCTGATGAATTAAAGGTTCGTTAATGCCCAAAATTTGGACACATTTGTTGTTCCAAGGTTTGCGACATACGACAATCTGACCAGAAGGGATCTTGGTTTCTGTTTGAGCAAATCTGTCGGCGGCTGTCCGTCAAATTCTAAGGCGTGCGAATTTTGCTATTTCTATTCCAGAAGGAATCACCCTATCCGGTCGGGTGTACAATTTTAGTGTACAAAAAATCATGTCTAAAAATGGCGGATTGTCAGGTTTATCAAAGTGAATGCAGTTTACATGATTAGATGAAGTTTGGGCGACACTCTTATCATCTAAATTCATTTTGGTTGCTTCTCAGTGATCACCACATTTTCTCTGGTTTTTACCAAGTTGTTTGCCTTTAATCCATCACATGGTATTTACGCCATATTGGACCTTCATTCACACTACTTGCTTTCGACAGTAGATCAACACTAAAGGAATCTAGCCGGAAAAAGGGAGAAGGTCGCCGAATTGATCCCGGTTAGCGACATAGCACTCGGAATACTAAAAGATAACTGCTAAATTAGGTTCCTAGTGCCACCTTAAAACCTAATTAACTCAGTGGTCGATGACATTATTCAATGTAATTACTCTCTAGTAAACATTCATATTAGGAGGCTGCTGTGCTGTGATGAGAATTCATTAATCTTTCAACATTCCCGTCGCTCTGCTGTAAGTAGTTATTGGTAAGTGGAACAATACAATTTAAAATAATGATTCTACGCAAAATACTAATTCTGCTGGACAAGCTAAACGCTTTAACCAAAATAGATGTTGCCATTAACGGGGGACTTTGGGAGATCCTCCTGAGTACAAAGAATATACGTTTATTATTCAGAAGGAAAATGAGGCTTTTTGGTTGCGGTGGCTGCAGCCGGTTGGTCTCTCGTACCTCCTGCTCGGTCCAAATGACACAGCAAACTATTTCTGAATTGTGATCTGATTAGACCACAGTATGTAAATTGTCCACCCTACAAATTTTCATTTGTCGGAATGATAGACGGGCAAAAGTACCGTCTGTGAATTGAAGTACTGATTCTCTCGTCGGAGCCTACTTGTTCCTGTGGTCAGAATGGACGGGAAAAGCTTGCGGGTACTGTCATCGCATGCCCAGACATGTTTGGAAAGGGTTACTAGTTGAATGAGTGAATGAATTTGTGTGCGTCGCAGCCCACTCGACCCTTCCAAGCTAATGGCGAGTATGTTTCAAATGTGGAACTTCGACTGAGCCACGCTGTTTTATATGTCGGTGATGAACATCCGACATCACTAATCGCACCTTTAACTTAAGCGCAAAACGAATTCAACCTAAGGTGTGAATCTGAATGACCAAATAGAGAAGAGAAAACGATGAGAACCAAATAGGCACGAGGCAAACGAACCCCCTCTCCAACCATCTGAACAGGTATCACCAGCCTTCGCGAATTCCTCCGTTAGTAGTTCATGTTTATCGTTGATCAGACTGTTAACAGAAGTTCCTTAAAGTGGACAAGTCAAAACCGGAAAAGCCAACAATGCTAGGATTTATCAGGAAAAATCTCGTTGTTTGTGATTTCAGTCCGGGAACAGTCTAGAGTAATAGAGATACGGGACTGCTTGCGCTTGTATACTTTGATGACTTACACGACAGACTGGTGTGCTAGTTAACAGCTATAAATTCGGTACATCTTGAAAATTTCCCGCTTGCTAATGTTTGAAAATTTAGAAACTAGCCACTCTGATTATGGATAGCGAACCATGCGGCTGAACTTTTATGGTTCGCAAGTTTCAGATAGCCCTGTTAACTTTCTAATTTCGGTGTACAAAATAATGCCATAAGACCGGGTGATCTCAATGGAACACTACTTGTCCGATCAGGGTTTCCATGGTCATCTATCATGGTGTTCGGATAGCGGATTCAGTCGATCCCATTTGAATTTTTTACGAATCTGAGTCAAACGTGGCAATGTCTTTGAAGTGATATTCACCGGGGCGACCAATTTTCTTATAATGTCCAGAACAAGGTGGAGTTACGGTGAACAGTGCATTCCTTCTCTTATTTTAGCTTTCGCTTCCTTTTTTAATGAACCAACACTGTTTCAGGAAGGGAGCTGCGGTCAGCAATGGGGAAGTTGAACGGCAGTGGGATGATTCGAACCGTAGAACCCCTTGTCCAAATGCCAAGACCTTATCCGTCTGACAGCCACCAGTCATGAAAGTAGTGGTTGCTTTCGCCTTGAATTCTTCCCATCACATATATGATGGGGCTATGATGTAGTCTAGGCTGGATTGGCGGAAACCAGCTGACATTCTTAGAGGTAATGAAGGCGTCTAACGAGATTGTACTGTGTAGAATATGAGAGCATAACAACACAGACGACCAAATTAATTTCTTTGTTATCATTATGCTGCTGCTCCTAGTAGGAGCACAATTCAGATTTATTAATGTTCCGCTAAGAGTCGCGCAATCAGGATGCATAGTCCTGTTTCCAACATCATTTGACCTTTTTGCTCCTGGTCGCACCCCTGGCCTTCGCACAATCAAGCGAATACAGCCTGCTTAATAGACTAGGTTGAGTAGATAAACCTGGTAGCCGTTGCATCAGACGGCAGAACTCGTCCATTTACTCAGGAGTGTCTGTTTATCTATGCCAAACTTTGCTTGGGTGAGAAATTTTGGCTTTGATTCCTCTCAGTCCGGTTTAGCAAACATGCCAAGCAGGTCGTTGAGAGATGGCTGTTGATGCATACCTAATGTCGTTTCGGTAACAACTGACAATAAGTGATAAGGACCAACGAGAGGGAAGCTGTCCTAATAAGCACCGAATCTTTCCAGCACACTGGTTTCACTTCCAACAAACACCCCGTGCATTCTAACCTACAGATAGTTGGATCAAAATACACCATGAAACTACGAAAATCTCTGGCAGACCAGTACGTGAGTAGTGAGACATCCGCTAGGCAGTCGGAGACTATGGGTTATATGATCGTAAGCTAGAGACGCAAAATACATCAACTTCTGTATTATTTACGATGATAAACTCCGAATTCTTGACCTTGTTTCTTAAACTTGATTCCCTTTCGTTCGCTGCTGTTGGATGTAACAAGAAGTCAGCCGAAACCAGACCACTGCATTGTTATGTTATGCAGTGAAAGAACCAAAGACTGGAACAAAAAATATACTCAGTATATTGGTAATACTTTTAGTCGTGCTGGATTTTACAGTCATATTCGTTCGTTTCCACAACAATATAAAACCCTTTAAAGTGGGACGGCATTTCGACACCTTGAAGTTTTCTCTTTGGCAAGAGATGACTATTAGGCCAACAGAGATTAAGCTGGGATGGTAGGAGAAAAACAAAAGTATTTATTTCTGCTCATTTCTACGTGAAATATTAGCACATAAGTTTAAAACAAGCAAGGGGTATAGGAAACACCAGTTCGCTATTCCCACAATGCTCTCGATGATTGACTGGGTTAGTGAAGCGTATGGGTAAATATCCAAATTCGTCTAGTTAATAAAATGCTTATTTACCTGGTGACAGATTAATCCTAGTTCAGTGTCCACGAAGGCCTATGACTGACCGATGGTACGTTTTGGTCTTCATCTATCATTTGGTTGTTTGTACTAGATAATGATCCCTACCACTTAAAGGTCATCGGAGATCCACGTAGAAGCATTCACATTCTTTCTAAAAAAACTGGTTTGTGGTGAGTTTGCATGCTAGTCACCTAGTCACCTAGCTTCACGCTCGGTCGTGAAAACTAAACATTCCGCGACAGCGACTCGGCGGAACCTATTCCACCAATCGAGATATCTCCAGTCCTGTATATAAACCCACGGGCTGTAAATACAACTAGATATATAATGGAAAAATTTTAGATGCGACAACGCCACTGTCTGCTTCAATGAGCCAAATCATATACTACCCTCAAACCGCCTGGAAGATCCGGCAGACGCTAGCTAGCCAGCTGATTAGGAGCTACAACATCAAATCCACTGGCTTTCGGACTCTTTTGTTACGTGATTTACTGTCTACCTCTGCCAGCAGCCACCTGTCTTACAGAAAGGGGTACAGCAAAACAGGCGTCCAGTGGATATTCAAAGGACAGACCCAACCATCTTAGTCTATTCAGGATCAGTATTTCCTTAAGGATTTAAACTTAGTGTGTGGTAGCTCACTTCTGATCGCCGAGTTACTGATAAAAATCTCCCTTCATATTCTACTGACACTACAAAGAAGGTGGTTTTCAAATGCGAATAGTCCTCGGATGCCTTTTATCCGAAGCGGCTGTTTCCGGGATTCCTAGCATGACCGACACAGCTCGCTTTGTATATTCGATCCCTGATGAGCAGTTAGATGCAGTGCTGAAGCGACAGGTGCCTGAAATTGGTAAGTGCCAGCGGAGCCTTTCCTATACCTGAAGCACATGTAGCTTCACTGTTGTCCTGTACACACAACCGGACAACCAGAACAGCGGCGATACACGAGCGAAAATTACAAACGTAGCTCTCAAAAGCCGCTGGCCCAAGGACGTTCTACCAGTGAGGGTTCTTCGTAATTCATATGAAAACTCGTGATGTGCAATTAATCTCCAGTGTATTTTCCAACTGCTGCGATCTTACTTTTCTCCCCAGTCGCTAATTGGACCCATTCTAGCATGTAATAGCAGTTCGGAACCGTACTTTATTGATATGTGTATAATTGCGCATTGCCACTCTAAATATTAAAAACACTTCACCAAAAATGCGATCATCTGGTGCGACACAAAGTAATAAGTAATTAAGACCGTCTATGTCAATTAAGTCTCCCTTACCAGAATAAGGCCCATTTCTGGCTTATTCCAAAAGCATCTGCACGGTCCTTCAGGCAATCCAAAAATACTTGGGATTTGCCTGGGTCTTCACTCAAAAGCGAAAGATAGTTCGCATTTTCTAAGTTAAACAATTTGCAATCTCCGTAGGTGTAAATGCCTCCGTCCAGGTGTGAAAATACAGCTAGATCTATATACCTTCCAATTACACAACTGAATACGAACGATGATAGAGCACTGCTGACGAAAATCAATTCTCGTAATGAACTGACATCAGTGGTGGCCGTAAGCACGGAATCGGTTTCGGCTGTTCGCGTACAATGACCAAAAAAGAGAAAAACTTGTTTGGTACTTTTCAATGACAGGCAGTGTTACACGACTGCCCGAAAAATGCTGAACGGGTCAAAATTGGTTCCGTTCTCAAGTGCACACCTTCCGTGAGGATTAAGTAATCAGTAGAGAAGTAACGCTTGCTAGCAGTCTAGATGCAATACTTTCCAGTCGAATGTCTCCGTGATTTTCATTGTCACTGGGGCTCCTAGGAATTTTGCTAACTCCGATGTTTACATTTCACCAATGACACTGAAGAAGAAGAGGGAGGTATTGCGGTTCAGTTGCTTTAGACTCTTCAAAATGACTTATATTCCGAATGAATTCCATTTCTGGAGAGCTGGTATCCGCATGTATTGTTTCATTTAAAGGTGTAAGTCAAAGCCCATGGTCAATTTGTGCTAAATAAACTGCTATTTGAAATGCTCTGCCCAACGCTATCGGCAACGCTCTTAAGAGTGAGTCACTGAGCTGTCGGACTCTTTGGTCGTTTTACTTTCACTTGGGGTTGGCTAACCAATACTCGCAATAAGTCGACCACTGGCGATGGTCGCAGCTTTATATTTTCCTTTACATTTTCCTCTGGACTATTGTTTGCGGCAGTCTCAGCCTGTTGGTCATCCGACATCCCGAACAATTGCGCATTTCTCTGTCTGAAGCATCCGAAAGGATGGATCTTCAAGCATCCAACAGAAGATTTGTGGCCGATGACGCCCAAATTTTAGTTCTGTGTACCAGGCATTTTGATCTGCTGCAAAATTTCTTTAAGACACTGAGCATTTCGTTTTAATAATAACTGCGTTGAAATCTTTGTCCGGAACTCACTTTCGCGACTATAATATTGAGTCAGTTGTGCAGGAAATACATTTTCAAACTTGGTACTAACAAAGTCAAGGAGGAACCAAAGCATGATACGAGCTCACAGATGTGAACCAGAACGTCTGAAAATGGTCGGCTGACCCACAAAACCGGTGATTGATGGCAGTGACATCTTAGTGAAACTATAAATCTTAGTGAGACTATCTCTACTGGTGTAATCGACTACCACGACAAATCTGTCTCGTGAGTAGTACCGTAGCCAAGTAGTCAAGTTGGACGTTAAAATTACCACCAATGTTCAAAAAGTTTGTTGAACGCACACTTTGAGGTAGTCACAGAAAGTCCAGTTAGCAAGCATGTCTTACCTCCGACTAGTTGGAATCATTGGATTCATATGTGAATAGAACGAAAATATAACGGTGCTTCTAGCTAACTGATGCTGATGCGTACAAAACCGTCCAGCCAAACTGCCGGCAAACTACTGTTGACTGAGATCCAGTCTGATAATGCACGCTTGATTTTTGTACTCAGAGAGAGAGGGCCCAAATTCAGCAAGACCAAGAGCGCTCCAAAACAAACTATCCGACACCTATAAAGTGAATTAAGAGTAAGTGGTTGTATGTGGGCTACAATCAGTGACTAAAGAAATGCGGTTTTGCATACGTTTCTTTTTGGAAACTCAGTGTGTATCTGCTTTAAAGGTTAAAAAATTCTAGCTAGGATGGCTTTTGGCCTACCTGATTTAGTACACGAGAGTTGAAATGAACAGATGGTCTGAGTCAGTGCGCCCAACTTATTTCCCGTTCTTCCGTTACTACTGTCATCAGGTAAATCCCCGAGCCGCAGCAAGTTTTCAGCATGTCACATGGTCCAAGCACAGAAGGAACGACGTTTAACTAAATTCTCCACAGACAGGGCGCCGGAGGTGCCCAAGCAAACAATACCTCATGACTATCCACAACACAACAGAAGATCAACTTGGCTCAAAAATCTCAGGCCCAGTGAATTATTTTTTTATTATTATTGTTATTATTGGTAGTAGTAGTAGTAGTAATAGTAGTAGTAGTAGTAGTAGTAGTAGTAGTAGTAGTAGTAGTAGTAGTAGTAGTATGATCACAGTTATATCTTACTTGTGGTAATCGAACCGCTACTGCATTGGTAAGATTTAACTGGGATAAGAAATCGTTACATTTTCCCGTGATCTACTTTTCTTCTCATACGTTATCGTTGTCCTTTGATCACGTGATTCATCCAGTAGGGCTACTGAATCCGTCAGTAATGCGAAAAGTTAGATGGCCGTCAGCTGAGTAGAAGTAGTAGGATGATGTCATTAGATTGGATGTTTTCATTTTACATCGGTCAATACCATTTGATATGCTCCGTTATTTTTAGTTACAAGTCATTTCGTACAATAAGTTATTTTACAAAAAACTGCTGATGGATTTTGAATGTTGTGCTCGAAGTCGTGGCGCATTAACCTGCACATCCCAGGTTTGAAACTTCCACCAACGGTCAACATCCTATTTGCATGTCGTCAATTGCTCAAGGGTTCCTTCCGAAAACTGGCCCCATTGTTATATCCGCAACAAAAGGAAAATGAGAGGCATCATATGAGGTAAAATTATGAAACTGCGCCGGAGCCACAACCAAGAGCCGTTCACAGTTCTTTCATAATTAATTATCTATTAAACTGCGGTGATTTAGATGGTAGAGAAGTTCAACTGATATGAGACAATTAGCGCAATATTCTGTCATGGGCTCACGGAAAAGTTAATCCACTTCACCTCTGTAACGTTTTTGGCTAACAGATCCAATTGTGAACACAGAGTGGCCATCCTGTGGAACAATAAGAACGAATGCACAACTGAGATAACAACAATCCACAATTGTTTTTCATGTGAATTGTTCAGAGAACATTGCCATTTCGGGTT
>LUCM01001703.1:216528-249125 GCA_008360955.1 Fasciolopsis buskii
TAGTAGTAGTAGTAGTAGTAGTAGTAGTAGTAGTAGTAGTAGTAGTAGCAGTAGTAGTAGTAGTAGTAGTAGTAGTAGTAGTAGTATGATCACAGTTATATCTTACTTGTGGTAATCGAACCGCTACTGCATTGGTAAGATTTAACTGGGATAAGAAATCGTTACATTTTCCCGTGATCTACTTTTCTTCTCATACGTTATCGTTGTCCTTTGATCACGTGATTCATCCAGTAGGGCTACTGAATCCGTCAGTAATGCGAAAAGTTAGATGGCCGTCAGCTGAGTAGAAGTAGTAGGATGATGTCATTAGATTGGATGTTTTCATTTTACATCGGTCAATACCATTTGATATGCTCCGTTATTTTTAGTTACAAGTCATTTCGTACAATAAGTTATTTTACAAAAAACTGCTGATGGATTTTGAATGTTGTGCTCGAAGTCGTGGCGCATTAACCTGCACATCCCAGGTTTGAAACTTCCACCAACGGTCAACATCCTATTTGCATGTCGTCAATTGCTCAAGGGTTCCTTCCGAAAACTGGCCCCATTGTTATATCCGCAACAAAAGGAAAATGAGAGGCATCATATGAGGTAAAATTATGAAACTGCGCCGGAGCCACAACCAAGAGCCGTTCACAGTTCTTTCATAATTAATTATCTATTAAACTGCGGTGATTTAGATGGTAGAGAAGTTCAACTGATATGAGACAATTAGCGCAATATTCTGTCATGGGCTCACGGAAAAGTTAATCCACTTCACCTCTGTAACGTTTTTGGCTAACAGATCCAATTGTGAACACAGAGTGGCCATCCTGTGGAACAATAAGAACGAATGCACAACTGAGATAACAACAATCCACAATTGTTTTTCATGTGAATTGTTCAGAGAACATTGCCATTTCGGGTTCTCAATTCTGAAGTGAAAATGGTTTTAAGCTGATGCGTCTATTTTCGTAGCTGATGAAGTATGATTTATGCACTTAGGGGTAATTCGGTTTGATTCTTAAACTCATTGATCTAGAAAAGGTGATAGACGGGGGTTTATTCTGACATTTTATCCTTTGAGATTTCGAGGAATTTATTCAATGAAAACAATCAGTAAATTATTTAAATTTATCTAACATCATGAAAATTATAAACCAATGCGCAGTAAGGTGTGCATTATCCAGTCAGAAATGATTTGGAAAGAATGCCATTTGATGTCGTGAATAATGGTCATTCACAAATTCTGCTCACCAGTTTACTAATAAACTCAATATTCAAAAAACCTGTACGTAGTGAGTAAGGGTTACCAAGTTTGGAGGTGATCAGCGCTGAGAAGATCTGAATCTAACGATGCCAGGTCTAAAACACCCAGTGGTGACCGTTAGACCACAAGCAAAATGATATACCACAGGCTAGATTGATTTTAATAAACTGCGGTGGATTAAAGGAAACCACCACCATCAGGTGTTCTCCACCTTCTTCCTAGGGATAAAAGTACCCGACCAATAAACCGAGTTCTGTTAAAATTTCTGGTTCAGAACACAACTATCGGTTCATCTATCCCAAAATTGCTCCCCTATTGCTGATTGTTAAATGATTCCGAACAGCGGGAACCCAAAAATGCTTTACCAACGGGTGGGAATTAACGCGAAAACTTGTAAAAGCATAGGTGCAACTGAGAGTGAGGATGCGTTGAGAACAGATGATGCTGCATGCAAACTGATAGATAAATACACAAAAATCTTTGATATGTGGTGCACGAAAATAGTCAGTACATAAGACATTCAGCAAAAAACCACTCAGATCGAGTACATCCTCAACGTCCTATCAGGGTCGCATAAGCCTATGGTCTATTAATGAGCCATCAATACATACTGAAGGCAGCACAGCAACCGGCGGAGAGGAAGAATACAAAATACCAGATGGCTGAACACTGCTGGTGTAACAACTAGAGCGCAAGTGTCCTAGTTCAGGGTGAATCTGGTCAGCTCGGTTCGCCCAATAATAAACTCCAAACTTCAGAGCAACGCGTGGCCCGATTTGGTGCGGAATCAGAAAGAGGACGAGGCTGCTCCACAAATTCTGCGGTATTCTTCGAGAGCTAAAAATTAAGTACACAGCGACCATGCCCTTGACGGTAAGCCTCATTCGCTATCCAGCCAAAAGTAATTGAGAAAATAATACGAAAATCTGCGTAAAATGAGCGCTTGATGAAAAAGCATAAATAGAAAGTACCTTTCCTGTGGTTCAAGCAAATACGACGGTTTTTGCATGCTTGATCAGGCCCAGCAAACACTGTGCTGAACACAGCAGCCAAAAATCGGTGTGAACGAACTGAACATCTACGGTCGACCAACGTGGGCGATAAAACGAGAGTGGACTGTAACAAAACAAACTGCCTTAATTCAGGGTTGCCCGTGACTACACTCAATGTCCGAAAATCAATCTCAACCAGAGAGGGAGAGGACAAAGCAAGGAAAGGTAACTGTATTGCGCAGAAAATAAACAACTACCGCAATCAGTGTCGTTGAGTGTGAATTCAGCAAAAACTGTCCGCTGTCGGATAAAGAATGAACAGATTTAACGAGGCAAAGACTTTTCCATCAAGTGCGATGTTACTCCGGGTTCCCAGGTCTCCAACCCTCCCTTCAACCCCGAGCACGCATCAACCTGCCAATTCCTATACTGAAGGCGAAGAGAATAGTGACGAAATCGGAAATGAATATCAGCCGAGCACAGTAAAAATCCATTCATCGCAGACTCGATGTGTGCTTCACTGACAGCGTCGAGGTAGTATCCCAAAACGGCGATATATTGATATGCGCACGCCGATCGATTAAAATCGGCGTGCTATGAGAGTTGGTATTAAATCACATCGTCTTTTTCTGTATTATAGAGCATTAATGAACTATTCGGCAGTGGAGAAGATTGGTCCCTAGACTGTTACTGTTGCCCTATTCTAGTTGATGGAATTAGTAACTCTCGCTAAACATTCCCTTACAGATTGTTGACCGTCAAACTTAACGAGATATTGCACCCTGTTGCCTCGATGAAATGCAGACGGATCTAGTGATCGACTAAACACACTTGGTTGCTAAGGCAGACATTTTGCAATGTGGTTATTTTCTTGTAGTCTTCGTCTCGATTTGCTCGTTGGCGCCAACTAATTCCATTTCAAACAGAGACTGTTGGTGTCCTACTCTCCTATCGTCTGAAATGCAGGTGTGTTTACATGTGTGAATATATCTACTTATATGTATGCGCGTGTGCTCGTGTATGTGCGCGTGAATTCATCCTGTAAACGATGGCTGCGATCTCATTCTCGCCAAATCACCTCCTGCGGCAATCAGATATTACTGTCTCATTTTACAAATGTGCGTAGTGCACTTAGTTTGGTAAAACGATTAGCCAATTTCTAGACAAAAACTCACCGGGCAGTTTTGGGCTCCACCTGTGTCCAGGAAGATTGGTATAAACCGTGAACTCTGTAACTTTTCCCAGGGTAATAGGCTTGGAGTTTCCAGACCTTAACATAGATTTTTGCAAGGAAGTCCTCGTTCTCTGACCAGGATATTTCTGCATTGTACAAATAAGAAACGTTGACTAAACTTAGAGAATACTGCTGCATGGTACGGGGAATCGATGGATATCTTCATCAGACCAGATATTTCATGGGTTTATGTTAAAGGGACTGTAGAATACGGCTGATAAGTGCCGGAAAACAACAAAAAGCATCCAAGTCGGATTTATGAAATCTTACCTTTGTCATAGCTGTGGCAATTCCGATACATTGGTGCCTTGACAGTCAGTGAACTGTGCTTCAGCAAACCAGGCATGGAAACAAATTGCTTTAGGTAAATAAGATACGACGACATCAAAGGACAATCAAGGTAAATAATGAAATGTTAGTCTTCCCGGTTGTAAACTTGCCTTAAGAAGGGTCGTTCACAGTGAATGAAAATTTAACGAATTGCATCTCACATCAACGCTGAGTTATTAACATCAGGATATTCACAATGAAGTGTAGTTCCGTCTAGCAATCAGGATACACGGGCTACTTGCTCGCCTCTGGAAGTCACCCATTAAGGGAAATTTATGTAACCCTCGTAGTTCGGCTGGCCCAGCTGCACAAATTGTAGGTACTATCTCAAGTTGATTAGCCGTGTCCATCAATTTCGATAATACAATCTACGAAACGATTGTTTGCTCAACACATTTAAAGATCAAAGAAACACTCCGCGTGTCCGCCATTCCTATTATTAAGACTTCAGGCGAAATACGGTGTGACCCACTACGGTCCAAATCCGATCAGGGTCAATGAAGGCAAATCGAGTTCCTCAGTTACTACACCATCTGGACTGGCTCTCAGATGTTTGATCAACATTGTCACCAAATGACACTTCATTCACTGGTTTTCCGTGCCAGCTATCCCTTACTCACAAGACACGATTGGATTTCGCTGAAGCGATGAATTTGAAAGTAAACATACACTGAATTTCAAATCAAATTTAACCTGGCCTTTTTTAGATTGACTGGATTATACCTTGTATTGTGACAGACTGGGGTCTCGTTATCAGGTCACAGTCTCAAAATGAGCCAGCTATGCCCAAATGGTATTGACCTGTATGAGGCTGAAAGGAATGCACCACACTTCACGGAAAAAAGATAGCAGCCCTAAGGAGAACGTTTACGGGATAGCTGGTTTGATGAATTGAGGCCTAAATGTGGGATCTGTTTTTCATCCTAATGACATTTGCTAATGTTCACAGGTGTTCAGCCAATGAATCACAGCTGCACCCACTTGAATCTGAGCGATGCGTCTCATGTTTTCGTATTTTCGGCTGTCGGAGTCATATCAACTGACCTGCGGGTCATGACAAAAAAAAGTTTCACGGTCTGCATGAAACTCGAGCAATATAAGATTGATCGGTGGAGCAAAGCGCGGTCGGCTTGAGAGACAACCTGCGTCACGCACGAGTTTCCGTGTCGGATGAGTAATTTACGCGACTGCGTGTCACGAGTGATGTGTCACAAGCCCACCACGTTGGTGGTCATGCCAACGTCTATATCGGTCGATAAAAGGAAACCACCACCATCAGGTGTTCTCCACCTTCTTCCTAGGGATAAAAGTACCCGACCAATAAACCGAGTTCTGTTAAAATTTCTGGTTCAGAACACAACTATCGGTTCATCTATCCCAAAATTGCTCCCCTATTGCTGATTGTTAAATGATTCCGAACAGCGGGAACCCAAAAAATGCTTTACCAACGGGTGGGAATTAACGCGAAAACTTGTAAAAGCATAGGTGCAACTGAGAGTGAGGATGCGTTGAGAACAGATGATGCTGCATGCAAACTGATAGATAAATACACAAAAATCTTTGATATGTGGTGCACGAAAATAGTCAGTACATAAGACATTCAGCAAAAAACCACTCAGATCGAGTACATCCTCAACGTCCTATCAGGGTCGCATAAGCCTATGGTCTATTAATGAGCCATCAATACATACTGAAGGCAGCACAGCAACCGGCGGAGAGGAAGAATACAAAATACCAGATGGCTGAACACTGCTGGTGTAACAACTAGAGCGCAAGTGTCCTAGTTCAGGGTGAATCTGGTCAGCTCGGTTCGCCCAATAATAAACTCCAAACTTCAGAGCAACGCGTGGCCCGATTTGGTGCGGAATCAGAAAGAGGACGAGGCTGCTCCACAAATTCTGCGGTATTCTTCGAGAGCTAAAAATTAAGTACACAGCGACCATGCCCTTGACGGTAAGCCTCATTCGCTATCCAGCCAAAAGTAATTGAGAAAATAATACGAAAATCTGCGTAAAATGAGCGCTTGATGAAAAAGCATAAATAGAAAGTACCTTTCCTGTGGTTCAAGCAAATACGACGGTTTTTGCATGCTTGATCAGGCCCAGCAAACACTGTGCTGAACACAGCAGCCAAAAATCGGTGTGAACGAACTGAACATCTACGGTCGACCAACGTGGGCGATAAAACGAGAGTGGACTGTAACAAAACAAACTGCCTTAATTCAGGGTTGCCCGTGACTACACTCAATGTCCGAAAATCAATCTCAACCAGAGAGGGAGAGGACAAAGCAAGGAAAGGTAACTGTATTGCGCAGAAAATAAACAACGACCACAATCATTGTCATATACAGAGAGAACAGATTTAACGAGAGAAAGGCTTTTCAATTGATCATAGTTTTGTATCTGTGTTTACCTTCCGCTGTTCACATTTTGGGGAAACGTTATTCATCTCTGCGAAACGAGTGGAAGGTAGAATTCAATGAACTACTGAAGTCATTTCGCTCCGTCAATTACAAGCGAGAACATGGATTTGTTATTTCGCAGGTGTAATCCCGTCCTTCTGCCATCTGAATGTTCTCCTAAAATTACTTGACTGATATTCGACTATTTCCAGGATACTTTTTCGAGGTAGATGAGTGTGGAAAAGCTAAACATTAATTTGCTGATGATTTTTGAAATGCCCCCATTCACAATGGAATGGCTGGTGCTCATCTGTCTAAAGCCCTGTCGTCCCAACGTTCACTTCTCACCAAAATCGAGGAATCAGTTAGCCTATTCAGCAAAGATCAGAAAGACTGAAATTTATTTATCGTCTATTTGTACTTAAAGAATCAGTTTGGTGAAGACTTGACTTTGATGGCATAAACTATAAATGGAATCGTTCTTAAGAACTGACAACAACTTTTACAGTCGTCTTGTGATTCGGTTTTTAGAGGTATTTCACCCACGTAATGCGCTTCTCACCGTCACCACCCTTACGTATTGGCCAATCCAATATTGGATTTTGTAGTTACGTAATTATACCCTAAATATGCATGCATTCTTGCTTTTTATGTACTTTTATCTTGCTGCTATATAATGAAAAGAGTCCACCGGAGAAAGTCTGTTCGATTAATTTGATTTGACTATGGATAATGTATGCAGGAGAATATGAATAACTTTACCATAATCGCTGTCTTCGGTACACTGTGAGAAGCAAATCAATCGTTCAAAGACATGTTAGTTAAACTTGATCCGGGTTTCGGTGTGATTTTGAGTCGAAGACCTTCCACAGTACTTAGCGAAATGAATTGTAATGAAAACCGGTGTAGTGAGAAGAGAATTATCATACACGAGTGGAAAACTGTGCGACACATCTGAGTAACTATGCGGCAATTGTGTTTAAATGTTGGAAAAGGCTGAGTGAATAAGAGAAAACCTGTAGTTATTTTGTGATTGATAAGCAGTCCTTTCATATTTACAATGAACATGGTCAGTATTATGGTCAAGCTTCTCCTTGACAGGCTACAAATATACGCAACAACAGAAATCCTTCAAGCAATCATATTTACTGGACTACCCAAACACTTTTTAGCCAGGAAGACAGTACTTAGCTTACCTTGAATCATTGGCTGAAATTCAAAGGTTAGAAAAGTGCAGTTTGTCTACACCAAAGCATGTGCGCTATTCAAATACACAGACCATTCATGTCCGTTGGTATGAATATCACATGCGGTACGGAAATATGCTGTTATAGTCGACCGTATATTGAACTGCCAATTTTGCAAACGCCAAGAGCTATGTGAGAAAGAACCGAACACAGAAACCCGGCAACTTTTGTGCCCTACGGTCTAGCTGGTGTTAGCCACTAATACGTTCTCGTTTATACCATCTACCGGGAATTTATGCGGTTTCATAATACGCATCTCGACGTGAACTGATCTGGGCACAGGATAATCCATAACAAATTCTGAGAAATATTATGGATATCCGGATCTAAGACGAACGTTTCTAGATAATGGAGCATTTTTATTCCGTGTATTAGTAAACAGACACTGAAAACCAATGGACTGACCAATTAGAAAGTGGAATTGGCGCGGAGTTGGTGCTTCTTTGGATAAACCAAAGGCATCGCCCAATTTTCTTATTTTACTCAAACACGATCGACTTTCTCAGCCCTCGCTACCCGTTTACGTTCCACTGTGGAAGTGTCTGCGGCCACTGCTCCTTCGTACAAAGCTTGCAGCATGTGAGTCCGATTGGCCCAGGTAACATGCAAAAATCTGGCACATAAGCTGAGCTTTTGTGTTGCTCCCTGAGCTTTGGCCTGGGGAGTTCGAAATGTTGTCATTCCACTACGAACTGAATATGACAAGGGGCTGCTATTCTAATATCAGTTTACCCTGAAAGGGTTCATAAATCCGCCTCAATAATGAATCGACCATGGTCAGGCAGCTGACGCCGTGGCGCCTCAGCCAGAAAATCGCATGTTCGGATCTCTCCCTCGTCGGTCATCATCGTCATCAACTTTCAGCGTTAAACAACAAGAGCACCACCTTTTCGGCACAGTTATATGATTGAGAAAACAATTTTCATGAAATAACTCATCATATGATATCATCGCTCAACTCACCATAAAGAAACCATGGAAGCACTGTACAGCTGTTTCATCCTTGTTAGGAATGATGAGTGGTGCATATGGACAGCGCCCGAACGATTTTGAGTCGAACGCCTTAGCCATTATGCTACCGGGCAGGTTCTGAACGGGTTGTTGAATTTCACCACATGATGTTGTAACTAGGGGTTGAAAAAGGCTTCCAAAGAGGTATAAAATGAGCCAACATAAAAATTACTACTCGCTGAGTAAACGAATAACGGCACAGTTACCAGCAAACGAAGTCAGCCTGTTTCGTTAACGGTTGGGGCCGAATTTCACTAATCGTGTTATGAAACGGTTTCCAGTTGCATGAAAGCAAACTATTTAATCACAACAACAAAAAATAACCATGGATAGGCAAATTAGTGATAGGACAATTCACTATTTGTTACTTGTACTGACTGAGAGCAACCTTATCCGGATCATATGTGGAGCAATCATATTGATGTCCAAATAAGAATGCGCGATCGGCGAAAAACATCACTGAGGATGTGAATGATTGCAATGGATACAGAACTTCATCTCGACGTGGTGTACTGGCTTGCGTGCTTCTGTGACCCGACGAGCTGTACAGGGTGTCTTGTCTCAAACCGAAGATCCAATCATGCCTGGAAAGTCAATGGGTAGAGGCCTGGCGAAGTAGCCCCCTGATACACCAGATGGGGGCTGATTTGAGCTGGCAACTCAGTCGGAAAAATTCGCGGGAGAATAATTGACCCAAATAGATGGGTTTCCACCTAGCCACTCCCTGCTGCCTTGCGGACAGATTCGTGTGAGAATCAAAAGCTTTGGTTGGGATCCCTAATTGTTGTGGCCATCAGTGACTGAACTTCGTAGCAGTCATCGTGCAAAAACCTCAATGAATGGCACAAACAGGATGAATTCCATATTGCATCGGTCGTCTCACAGGAAAATTGGGAGCGAGCTACCTATTGCTTCGAACACTTAGTAGTGATGGGCGTGCGAATACTTCGAGTGCCGGTGATGGTTAGCGCCTTACTGCCTGCGGGTCAAGCTTTTGGGTCAAAGGCTCCGGTTAGGGTTTCCAAACGAAAACGTTTTCCGGAGTGTGGGAAGCCGTGTAGTAGCACTTGCCCAAATTCATCCAGAACCGTTTCTTCAAGGAACCCTTCAAATTTACGTTCTTTCGGTGCAGGGACCGAGCAATTTGTCAAAAGGAACTGCGGCCAGGCGGAATTATTTGATGGTAGAATTAAGGTTAAGGGGAAAAGAGCTAGCAAGCATTATGCAAACCTAAATGTTCACTTCATTTATCCGCCCTCAATGTCAGCACCACCAACCAAATAGGGCAAGAGCTGCCCCAAGTAGAATTATTGAAACTTTCAAAATAGACATAGGTCGTCTCCTGAACGCGCGTACAGGATCCCACTTCCATAATCACTCTCGTAGCCCAGATAGAGCATCCTTCTCGCTTCGCTCTCAGCGTTTCGGATGATCCGATTTCGAGCATTCGTGGTCAGGTTGGCATTGGGACCGCTCTACGCATGCGAGCGCAGCGTGCACTATGAGGCTGGACATCAATCAACAGCCGTCTATTTGAATTTCGGTTGGACGGTTCTGCATTTGTCAATAGCAGGCGGTAGAAGAGCCGCTGTATGTTCATCGTACTGAGGCAGATCCCTTGAGGCGAAAGACCATTTCTACCGAAAGCTATCTGGAGTACTCATAAGTGTGCCTTTAACGGACGTCGTGGTCATTGCTGGCAATTTTATCTCCCAGCTTCGTCACTTAACAGAGAAGGAATGACAAAGGGGATGCAAATATTCTGTTCCAGACCATCGAACTGTTCTCACCACAAACTGTTTCTGGCAAACACCAATTTTTATCAAAAAACGACATCGGGTCACCTGGCGCCCCCCTTCGCTTTTACAGCGTTGAACTGAGATCGATCACATTGCCACCAGTCACCGGTTGCGAGAATCAGCTGGGCATTGCCGATCATTCTGGTTCACATCCGTGGACTCAGGTCATGCTTTGGGTCATGCTCGTTCTTTCGAAGGGAATCGATTGTTTTTGGACAACATTTTACAAAAACCCGCTTTGACGCCTAATGTCAGTTTTGCCGCATTTGTTTGGATGCGTTTTTTTATCACTCATGAGATTCGTATGTTTCCGCTCGTGCTGAACACTTCGAGGGTCTTCGCTTCCGAACTGCTTCCACTAACCAGCATTGCTCCGCCGTGGCTTTCCTGCTCTTGTACTGTCGGTGCTGTTTTGACACCACGATATGTACAATGCATTACCCGCACCTGATTGTTGGATCGGGTCATCTCCGTTGAGTCTACTGAGTGGCTTGGTTAATCGTACTATAGAAATCAGTTAGAGAGCAAGTTTGGGTTCATATTTGATACCTTTTTTGCACACTACGTGATCCAGCTGATTTTAGGATTGCTTTGAGCGTTTAAGCGTGGCGAGTGGTTTGACTGGATTCCAGTCAACGGCCTTTCATGTGCAGTTTAGTTGGCCGGATCTGAACGTGTCAATGACAGTCGACTGTAGTGCTGTTATTTGGTCATTCCATCTGTGTGTGGGTCACTGATCGTACCTCCCCGAGAGTTATCACGTTTACTCCAAATTGCGCGTTTAACGGTTGTTGTGGTTCTGGCTGGTGATTTTAACTTCCAAACGTGGTCAGTTAGCGGAGATGGAACGGCAGATGGAATGCAAACATTCTGTCCCAGCCCTTCTGATCGAAAACGGAGACCGCTTGATTCAAGTATGATCTGGCCACAAACTGCATCGGGTTGCCTGACACCCCTCTTCGACTTCACAGCGTTGAAATGAGATCGATCACATTGCCACCAGTCACCGGCTGTGAGGATCAACCAAGCATTGCCGATCATTCTGGTCCATATCTGTGGACTCAGATCCTGCTTTGGGTTATGCTCGCTTTTGTTTGCCCCAACTCCGTCGTCATACTAGTACAAGATCCACTTGCCCTGAACAACTGATTCTAGACGATATTCGGGAACTTCAGTCCCATTCGGAACCTTCCGCGCATATGCCGTCTCAACAAAATACACAGACTCTGAACGAAGATTGTGAACAGACCAAAGCTGCCCTGTACTCATCGGGAACTGACACACAGGACTCCTTGCCACGTAAACCTCGAAAGCGATGAATATCCTCGACTTCAGTTGCACACTTACGTGTTAGCGGATCCGTTCTCCCGAATACAATACAACGAGGCCCGTGTACTACTAAGACATCAACTGACCAGGGGTCTGGGAAATGGTTGGGAGGAGTGGTGGATACAGAAGGGCAGAGAACTGGCGAGGGCTACAGTTATCGTCAGTAGTCGCAACCTTCACCGGCTGATTACGATAACCGGTCCACAGAAACCGAGCGAATGTTAAGTACTTAAGGAATTGGATAGCACACTGATTTGCTTTCAGGAGCGTGTCGGCTGGTGCGTTGGTCAAAAGAGCGCAAGCAGTGGTTTAGTTGGCCCACAGCCACAGTGGGCATTTCACTTATGCATATAAGTGAAACAATGCAGATGGAGACCAGTCCTCCATTCGAGATGAAGGACATCAGGGAGTTCGGTTTCCTTAGAAAACGAAAGATAGTGAAACCAGGTGAATTGTAGTCATCCATTTTCAAAGATGGTGACGAAGTGTCAACCGCATAGTTGGCAAAACTCTTGCGATCAATCTAGGAAAGCGAAGAGATTCCTAAGGACTGCTGTGAATCGGTGATTGAGCCGATTTACATGAAAGGCGATAGATTCTATTGAGAAAACCACAGAGGAATTAGTTAAGTGAGTATCACATTCAAACGTCTTGCGGATATTATGGCTCGCCGATTATTTAGTACTCTCGAAAGACATATGCGCGAGAATAAGGCTGGTTTTCATCCCGGCCGGGGTTCTATTGAGCAAACCTTCACTTTGCAATAGACCTTAGAACATTGGCACATGCTCCGTAGACCCATGGTGGCTATGCTTTTTATTTGAAACCCATGTTTGATTCAGTTGACCGTGATATTCTGAAACACTACATATCATTGAAGGACGTCTCGAATAAGTGGTTTCACTTATCCAATCCCTGTCTGCGAATAGCCGAAACCGAGTTCCTGCCGAAGGCGATGTTTCACCCGAATTCACCGCGAGATGTAGTCCTCGACACGGATGATTCCTAACAAGGATGAAACAGCTGTACAGTGCTTCCATGGTTTCTTTATGGTGAGTTAAGCGATGATATCAAATGGTGAATTATTTCATGAAAACACAATTTGGCGAAAAAGTTCGTTTTCAGTGATTCGTACTCATGTCATTAAATCACTATAAATTTAGAAGAAATTCACTTTAGAAAAGATTGAGTTAGTCAGATAAAAGTATGGGTGGGGAAGGGATTTTGGGGTTACATGCATAACCTGAATACACAAGAACGTGTTATGAACGTTGCCTCAGTCACGTGATTGTGAAACTTCCCTTGAGAAAGACTACCCACAGTAGTCGAAATGTGGGCACAGTGCATCTACCAACAACGCTATGTTATCAACATTACACCATTCACAACTAACGTGTTGTGTTAATTGTTTTGCTGTCTAGGGTTTGGATTGGAAGGGAGGGTGGGCCAGAGGAGTTGCGGCGCAACCACAAATTGTTTTTGAGAACACAGTGGGGGATTGTGAAGACCGATTGCAACAGCTTCCACAGTGCTCAAGAGGTGACAATTTGCCCACCTGGATTGTTGTACTCTGACCTTATACGGGGTCCGGAAAGCTTGCGTCACATTCACGGTGTGGTTAGTCTGTGCTAGATGTGAAACCACTGCGCTACTAAGTGACTTAATTGTTCCAGTGCCTAACCATGCAGGGATGGTGCTCACGGATGCCTTCAGACAAGTGCCTGGTCGAGCGGCCGATTTACATTGTCCAACAGGAACGTGAGTGAATAGACATAAAACGGGCTGCAGAATCGGGAAACATGTCTTTTAGTCGTAGTTACCCCACTGGACGGGATCTGAACTGGGTTCGAAGCTTGACTTGGTACAACGTCTTATTGATTGAGCTAGTCAGTCTTCGTCGTGCTATTTCTGCTAGCAGAGATATGTATACTGACGTTCCCTCCACCGTAATCATCCTAGGAACTTCCTTTTCTGTCTTCCACATCTGATCGATTAATCTAATTGGGAAACTATTTTCGGTGAGTACTCTTCTTACCGTCTGCAGTTCAGCTTCAAGAGTACCTTCGATGCATATTCTTTTTTCCTGGCTATGAGACATCAAATTAGGTTCCTCTTCACATTAATAGGTACAAAGCTGTGAAAGTTGATGTATTGCCCATTCCACCTGGCTTTCCTGTGTACTGATCGCCGAATTGAGCCGTCTTCTCGATGACTTAGTTGTACACCTAAGAATTTCATTGTTCATCTCCATCTCCATTGTGAATTTCACATATGCGTGAGCCGAGTTGAACTTATTCAACAGTTGGTTAGTTTTCGTCGAGGGGTTGAATGCATAGAAGACGTCATCCACATATATCGTCTGAATGAGTAGAGGGTCCGTATTGACGATTCAAGTGGCCCACGTTGCGCCTTTACCATGAAAATGTTGGCTAGTAATGAAACGAGTAAGGATCCCATTGTTACACCTTTTAGGCGGCAAATTTGATTGTTAAATTTAAACTGGACGTTGTAGGTAGAAAAGAACAGTATTTGCTTCAAGTCTACCATCAGAATACTTGTCACTAAGCCGCTGTTTCTCGATCTGCTCACAGACGTATTCGATTGTTTCCGTGATCGGAACGTTGGTAAGGGGTGCAGTGATTCAATAAAAGGACTGAAAATCCAAGGGGAACATGGTGCCCACCTAAACAGACGGGAAGATATAAGAATTCTACTGTAGGGAATGCACAGAACCCACTCTAGCTGTAGAAAAAATTACTTTTTCAATCCTGCCGATTCGATAGCAAAAGACAACATGATCGCCGCTGTTCACGGTCCGCTGTCATATGCTTCAATCATTCCAGCCAAATATTTGACAGGCCTTTCAAACCCCGAGCACGAAAGTATGGGAGACCTAGTTTACTTAAGTCGGCTGTGCATTTTCTCATTCCACGTTGCCGCGTCATCTACTGACCTTCATGTGGCTTCTTCCACTCCGTGGGAAGAACACAAATAGAACACAATATAGCACACGAGTATTTGTCGCACGCAAAACGTGACCCACCCAACTTAGTCTACCAAGCTTCATACGTTGAGATAAGGTATTCTCAGAACCGGCACCTAATAATACATTCCTCACCTCTGCATCACTCACCCGGTCATTCCATCCAATCCTAGCGATACTGCGCAGACATCGGTGATCGAAAACCTCCAACTGACGAACATCTTTGATAAGCATACTCCAACAGAACTGAGCGCACTGCAGCAAAGTACACACGACCTTCCAACTTCAGTGCAATATCAGGCCCACGCCACAAGTGTTTCAGTTCAACGTAAGCAACTGGAGCCTTGAATATACGCATGTTTGTATCTACTACCGAACTAATGTTGGTCGACACGCAGCTGCCAACATAATTGAAACGGTCCACTTGCGTTAGTTCCTCTCCATCTAGTACCATGTTCGGGACTACTGTCTTCCGGTCCTGTGGCAGCACTATACACTTTGAAAGTGCTAAGCACATTGCTGAACTGAGGTATAAACCTCGAGAGTCTGTGTGGTGCACTTTGAGCATGGTCCATGGGCCAAGGATTAGAACAGGCCCATGACATCATCTGTGTAATCTAGTTTGCACACCTTTTCTCCAATTGTCAGAAAGATTCCTGCATCTTGGAGAACTCCTAGAGCATCTTCCATCACCTCGTCAATGACGAAGCTGATCAAGGAGGGTGAGATGGGACAGCGTTGTGGAAAGCCGCTAGTCATTTCGAATGAGCTTATTCTGCGAATACCCTCACGCGACCGTAGGAATGCGAGTGAAATGCTCGCAAAAGGTTCAAAAATTTCGTTGGTTTACCACCCTTCCGATGGAGAGCACCATCCGATCCACTGAGTCGAAAGCACCTTTCCAGTCCAGAGAGAGTGCAGTCGTACGTCAATAGTCTATGTGGCACGTTTCCAGTAACTGTCGAAGGCTGAATGCAACCTCGACCTGGACGAAATCCGGCCTGCTGTTCGACGCAGCAATAGCGAAATTGACATCTTAGTAACTATCGGAATTAAACTAATCCCACGAAGACCGCCATAGCCACTCCGCGTGTCATTCTTGAAAATGTGTACAATCAGTATCTCGCCGCATGAAAACGGAATGCGCTCCTCATTCCAAATATCATGAGGCAAGGAGGTAAGTGATTTCACCAGAGCTTCCCCACCCAATTTGAAAAGATCTGGGGTAGTTCATCGGGAACGGCTGCTTTTCCCCTGTTCAGAAGCCGAATGATCGACTGCATTTCCACTTCCGTTGGGGGTCAAGTGACACCTCCAAAGGATTCACAGCTGCAGACGTCGGCATAAATACGTAAGCGTTCGGACGGCCAAACTGATCCTAGAAATGCTCTGTCTCAACGGTCCAGCCTTTGTTATCTACCATGGATGGGCTCTCCAGTCCTATCGCACACGACTTCACTAACCGAAGTTCATCGCCCACCGCAGTTACGTATAAGCTTAAACAGTCTTTGGCTGTTATCTGAAGCGGCCACCACTTCCATCTCTTCGGCTGCCTTAACCCACCAGGTTTCGCAGTCATTCTTAAAACTTATCGGTAACGGATGCTGCAACTTTCGCCGTACCTGATTCACTTCTTTGTAGTTAGGAAGCTGAAGTTTTTCTTCAATAGACCCAGAGAGCCTTGCGAGATCCAGTTTCTTTGATGAACGCTAGATCTAGGGCCACAGACGATACCTGCTGCCAAATGCATCGCCTGCTTGATTTCGTCCCAGCGCTAGTCCTCACTTCTGCTCGTCGGAGTTCTTAGTTCATCTGATAGTTTCTGCTCATAGCTTTTGCAAACAGCCGAATGAGACAGTCATTTGATAGCCAATCGAGTTTGTGGCCTGCGTCGATAACCGTTGAGCGGTAGCAAAAATCGCATTAAAACCAACGCAACGCATGATTCGATTGGACCCACATGGTCCAGTATGATCTACAGCTCTGGACAGAACCGCGCCAATGGTAGCTAACTGTGATATGGTCAGTCTGACTCATGGTACCTGTCGATTTAGAGCGCCATGTCGCTGTGTGACGCGAACTGTGTCGAAAATTCGTACTAGATAGGAATAAATGATTATCTGCACAGAATTGGAGGAGTCTTTCTCCGTTATCTGTTCGCTGAGCATGCAAGGCGCATCGCCCACCTAAACAGGACTCCGATGCACTAAGTTTTTCAACTTGCGCATTAAAATCACCTGCAACCACTATAATGCCAGATCGTTTGCTCTTCCGAACAAGGGTGACGAGGTCATCGTAAAACCCGTCTTTCTCCATGTCAGTGCTGCAGTCTGTTGGGGTGTATCCCGTGATGACAAATAATCTGCGATTAACACTACTATCCTTCCGGATGCCGACTGATCCATGCAGCCTCACGGCGCAAAAGCGACTGTTGACTGGGATCCAGTCTAGGGGCTGATTCAGCCTTCTCACTCAAGACTATTCCTACACCACGTTGACCCACAGCTTGAGCTGCTTCGTCTCCTGAAGTGTGACGGAAATATCTTGACGAGATATTAGGCGCAGTTGGTTGAATTACTCTACTCGAATTCTGAATCCGTTTTTCACTCACGCAGCAGACATCAATCGAATGTGAGTCCACTGTCAGAGTCAAACACGCCTGTTGGCCAGCTTGCATGAGTGTGTGCACGTTAAAGAAGCCGAGATTCAGAGGATGAGGAATCTTAAGAAAATGTTAGCTAGCAGAATGTAAACCAGTTACTGCACTTTTTGACAATGAACCAATGCGAATTTCAGGCTTGTTATCAGTGTGAGTGATTGAATACAGAAGAGACAGGTCGACTTCTCCAACTGGCATCCTTCTGTTGCCCATGACCTCGATCCCAAAAAATGGTGTGCTTCTGAATTTCATTGATATAAGAAGTATGAAAGCAAGAGATTAAGGGGAAACAAATGTCTACTGACCCAAAACCTTCGTCTACTCTACGTTATGAAAATTGAAAATCCGCGCTCGACTTTGTTTCGGACAGACTAGACGGTTGTCTCTACTGATTGCATGAATACGAAAATCTTTTCGTGATTTCCAACACTGTTCTCTGGTCCTCCTTTCTGAAGTAACTGGGCAGATTACATCAAAGTTCCGATGCAATCAGTTAGTTATTTCACCTTAATTATTTTGTCTCGTAATAATAGGCAACGGTCAACGTAAACCGTGGAAGATAAATACAACACTAGTGTTTATTTGTGTTACTGTAACTCAATTTTTCTGCCAGGTCGTTCTTGTTTTGGTTCAAGAATAGTCTTTTCTTTATGAATAAAATATCATAGCTGATTTTATCACATCGAGTATGTGAAATAATCGACACGGCATCAATTTCTAACTTGCACATGACTACCGACTGTGATCACATCACCTTGGCCGTTATTCACTCATCTCAGCGAACAATCAAATCAGCCCCTCACATTCATGTGGTGAAACAAGCAAATCAGTCTTATTCAAAGTTGCCCCAAGCAGAATCCAGCATTTTGAATGAGACACCGGACTGACTACCCAAGGGCCAAAGGCCGGCGCATCTCGGAGCTCAAGATGCTTAAGATGCACTCGAGGACGATTAGGGGTGGCTGTTAAAAGCAAGCATCCCTGACCTGTGCACTGATTACAAATGAAAATAGCTACTATAGTAATAACGACAGCAGAGAATTTATATAATGCGTAATGACTAATGAAGAGGCCGGCGGCCAGTTTTAGGCTCTTTCATTTATTTTTTTGTTTCCCTTATGAATAAAATTGCAATGTGCATCATTTTTCAGGAAGGGGGCCGCGACCATTAGAGGGCTGCCAGGTGGAGGAGTCGGTGGGAGGATTCCAACCTGCTACCTTCACGTCCAAACGCCAAGAACAATTTCTCTTGACCACGGCACATGTCCAAATCCGCGATACGTACATCTTGGCCGTCGCCGGTTAGTTGAGGCGATCGTAAGTCCAGGTTTGATCATAATGGTTTTGATGCAATGTTTAACGCGGATAAGCGATGCCCACAGGGGTCTGGCCTAAGGTGATTCCCCATGTGATACATGGTTCGCATTCAGTTGTGCATGGTGAAACAATCGGGAAAGCGTTTTCGCGACACCGCACAGAAATTTGGTTTTAAATCACTTCAGATCGTGGATCGATCCGTAGTGGCACCAAAAATGGTTGGAATATAGATTCAGGTGAGGTTTGAACAACATTTTAAACGAAGGTTGGCGAGGACACTTTTGAAGCCACAGTGGTTTCCTTGTGATGTGTTAAAGAAACAGCACTTTCACTGTCACCTGAGTTCAGTGGTTTACTTTCGCCGTCAAGCGTCAGCAGTTTTACGAGAAATCCTTGTCCTGCAGTCGGTGAGCGTGCGAAGGCTCATTGGCCTGTTTGATGGACCCAATAAGTAGCTGACTCTTATGCATTTTCACCCCTTAGTTTTGACCGAAAACACGAATTCACAGACGAGTAGGAATGAGTAAAATGCAATCTCCTGTGGAGAACACCAGTGAGAACTGGTCACACAAACAGGCTTGGTTTGAATCACGCGCAACTTTCTCAAGTAGTGCTTGCTGTTCCCGAGGCGCCCCTTAGAGGGAGAAACAATGGGACTGTTTCTCCGTTGCGTGTTTAATGCGTGTCCGTCTGTCGTATGCCACGCGTTTTTGCCCTGGTCTGTCGGATCGTCATGGCGGGAACAGCTGCACTGATGGTACGAACAGCCGTGGATGAACATAACCAACAGGCGACGATCTGTACGGGTGTCGGAGACGTTCATCCCATTTGTGGGTCTGACGGTCAGCCGGTCGGTCGGTCGGTCGATTACGAAGACGATCCCTGCTGAGCAGAACAGCCGGGAACCGTGTTCCAGTCGCAGCTTTTATCGTTCCTATTATTTTTCATGTTGCGCTAAACTGAATTGGTGCACCACTGGAAAACTGAAGAAGTGGGCCGGTAGTACAATGACTAGATGACAAACAACCCAGACTATTTGGGCCTGCACAGCTTTTATATTTACTAACCTGATTTTGTGCAGAACTGTACAACGTTTCTTCTGGTCCATGAAAAGCTGAAGCTTGCTTAAGTGAGTAAATATTACAAATGCTGTCGTACTTTAGTCAAAATGGAACCAAACAGGGTGCCGAATTTGCGAAGATATTGCACCAGCTGTGTGCTAACCAATAGAAGAATCACTATGAGTTCAACAGATGTTAGATATAGTTCTCTGGTGGACTTATCATTATAGAAGTTTTTCACTTAGTTCTTCACTGGTCGTTGCGTCGCTCCCTAGTCCGGTTAACAAATTTGACATTTAGTTTATTTGAACACCTGAAAAGCAGCTAGCACATCAAATATTTTAGCGACTGTCGGTGCTTTGAACATTGTCGGTGGCTTCCTCGAGGATAGCCTATCGTTTGTCAAACCAAAGTAATCCCGATTCCACAGGGTCATACGACTTGCCAAATGTCACAAGAAGTTGAACAAATCAAATCTGTGAATATAAGCATTACTTTTTAACAGGTCCGATCGAACAGACCCCAAACTCATCGACTTTTTGGCTCTCAATGCGGTTTTGTATCGCGTTCAATGTACCCGACTAGGTGTATGCGACCACCCACACCTCATCAAACGATCGCCTGAGTGCTCCGGACGAAAAACAGGTGTGGCTGCAACGCTTGTATTTTTATGTTGATCCACCTGGGTTGCACATGTACTTGATTCTTTTCGCTGAGCAAATGAGCCTACTGATGAGAGGTAGGTCACCGGATCAACAAGGCTCCCGGCCGCAGGGTGTCATGATGGGTTCCGTCCGAATTTGAAAACTGTTTGTGAACTTCATCCATATTCCCAATCGCTCATGCAGGTGTGAGATTTTTGGCCAATAATGGATTTTATATATATATATATATATATATATATATATATATATATATATATATATATATATATATATATATATATATATAGGAGCAGCAAGTAGCATAGTATCTGGATGTGTAAACAAAATTTGCCCGGGAGCACACGACCGGTTTCGCGGTTACTGTCATTCGTCAGGATGCGTACCCGATGCTCTCTTGTCCAAACATCCGCATACTTTTACACTCCGAATGGACCTTTCTCACCATAATCGAAGTTGTAGCATCTGTAGCATTAGGAACGAGGGCAGAATGCCACACTGGTGGCTCTTGGTACAATTGACTATCCCTTAAATTTCGCTTGTAAAACCCGAGTATCTCTTCCTGTCTGGTCATTCAGTATGGTGAAGGAACTCGAGAACATTTTCACTTCTTACAGACTTTTAGCATTCGTGCTTCAATACATTCAAGTATACAGTTTGCATATCTGGGAACAAAATTTTAAGCTGTGTAGCGCGTACAAGGTATGAATATCGGCAAGTTGAACAGAAATAACTTGGAACAACAACAACGACAACGACAACAACAACATCAACAATCGGAGAAAAGAAAAATGTCTCGAATTGACTACTCCGTTGACCAAATTTCCCCGAAAGCGCCTACTGCTGCTCTGCAGTTATGCTTCACATTATAGGTGCGGTTTTTTACGTGTTTTGCAATCTGTTTTTCGCGGTTGCCGACTGCAGCTACGTCTGTCGATGATTTCGCCTCCCATTCAGTCTTATCACATGCACTCGAGCGAGGACGATAAAATGACATCTGACTGTTACATTTAGTCGTGGTAATCAAGCAGATTATGTAGGTGCACAGAGGTCTGAACTCACTGGTCGATTGTTCCTCCTCCCTCCGGTCTCTCAGGCTTATCATTTCTGTTTTGATTCTCCCTCCCAATGCCGGCCCATTTCGCTTGTGAGTTTGCCAGACCAATTTTTCTTTGCTCCAGAAATAAGCCCAACGGTCGATTCCCTACCTCGCCTTCTGGTTTGCAGTCGCTCAGATCGTTAGCTCGTGCGTCATTTTCCTATGTACAATCGGGTTTGTCCGTCAGTCCCGTCTCCCAAGCCCGATCCATCCTGACTGTCGGCCGGCCCACCGGATAGAAACAAGGCCTTCTTATGCTTTTGGCATCAGCCGATAGATTCAACTTAAACTAAGAATCACAGTGATGCTGTAGATCCGTTAGTTTTGAACAAGAACATTGTTCTCTGTTCAATATTAGCAAATCAAGCTACGGAGTGTTTTGAGGAACGAAAGGACTACTACTTATAACCGTTTTAAGCATACAGGGAAAGAGAGATGGAGTAACTGGTAGCAGCAGTACGACTGATCTTTACTTCTGTTTGTATCTACTCTTAGTCCTCAGGTCCACCAAAGGTCTGGGAACAAAGTTACCACTAAGAGAAATGTGAGAAACAGTGGGTGGTACATCCGGTTCAGTAAAATACATGTCCAAAGGTTTACGGCAAATGGAAATTTTTTTGCTTTGCTTCTTGTGAAAGTTGGACTTCACCATTACTTATCCAATAGGAATCGAAGTGTAGCGAATGTCTGAGGTTGGTAACTGCGGTATCATCGGATCTCGTCACTGGTCGCGAAGGGACATTGTGTTCGTTATTCTACACAAAGCTAGTTATGCCGTTAGAGTGAATGAAGCCTAAATTTCGAGAAAAAATGTGATTCCAGTAGTTGTGAAGACCACTTTAGGCAGTTTATTCCACTACCATCCTTCAGTTTTTTCATCTCCAAACTGAAAATCTGTTTACTTTTTCCGTTTCTTTTCAAAATTTAAACCAACAGGACAACACGGCCGGACTTGCAAACGAAACCGCTGACTGTTGTAAAGCTTAAGACAGCCAAGTAATAAAAATACCCCAATATTGATCGTCATATTCATCGAAGTAACTGGGACTTGAAGGTCACCGGAAAATTCGCATATGAGATTCGGACACAGAAATGCCAATCATAGATAGGTTTTCCAAGTCCCAAGATTTTTTAAGCTTTCAGTTTTATTAGTGTTCGTTCATATTTCAACTGACTGGAATTTCTCCTCGTTGAACCAGTTAAGAAGAACTAAATTGTGTAAACCGAGTACAGGCCAGGTAGACTGTTGGAACAAATCTACCGTCTTTATTCCGAGTGCGAAGAGGATTGTCTGGAAAAAACCTGCATTTATCCGAAAGAGAAATTCAAGACGGACCTATTAGTTTCCATTCAAGTGCCACCTACATTTTCGTCAATCGGAACAGGAAGCAAGACCATTTGAATCTAATCCTCCAGATGGCAACTCTGACCCAATGCTTGCGAAATTACCTAATGTACGTGTTTTATTGTTCGACAAGATAATCATAACCGGGTCACATATGTTGGCGTTTCAAAGGCATGCGGTTTGTAACGAATTCTTTGCCTGTGACTCTCTCTCTCTGAGTCCCACGGCACTTTTGGTCACAAATGCACGTTGTTGACCAGAAGAACCAAGTCGAATGAGCACTAGAGACCATCGTCAAATAAGCCCTTTCATTCATCAGAAGCCACAACAAAAACATCCATATGACTTACATGCACAGGTGCGTGTGTTCGTGGTTTGTCCTTTTGTTTCGCATGCACGATACTTTCTGCTACCGCCTACACTAGTGTTTGTTGGTGCCATCAGTATCACCATCATCATCATCATCATCATCATCCACACAACAACCTCGTGAACAATGTATCAGTTTCCTCACCGAAATGGGCGTTGGCGTCCCAGATACACAGATGCAACAGACCCAAATGAAGGACGACTTCCGAGTGTGTGCACATTTGCTTGAGCGATAGTCTGGACATGCGTTACTGTGGCTGGTTTTGAATGAATAATTCCAGTTAAATTACCGGCTTTCTTAATTGTTGATTAGGCTAATAGAGGTTACAGCCGTACCGGGCGTTCTTTGACCCTCAGCTGTTGAACCCGGCCTCATTAGGTTAGAACGTTCGTACTAACAGTTGTACACTTTCTTCTTTATCATGTGCTAACAAAATCACACTAAGGATTATCGTGTACACCCATAGTAACTCGACGAAGACGGTGCATAGTTCAGACTCAGAACGTGCGATTAGGGCATGATTAACTCCCACCCTCAACCCAAATATTGGGTTTGTGAAAATTCCACCTGCGAATACGATCATCGGTGGCATTTGCGCACGACGAAAGTAGCGGTAGTTACGAATATGTATTTGAACAAAGTTTGATTTTGATTTTCACCTTTTCCTGTCAGTTGCCTAGTCTGAAAGTTTGTCCATCATCATCGTATACGGAAAACATAAGCTCACATTTCGACTGAAAAGTCACGGACTGTTTTACCCATGCCGGAGTGAGTCATGGACATGAATGGAGATGAAATTCCGCTCACACGATGATGCTGTGATCGTGCTCCATCCGTGACAGTTGCGAGGATTGACGCATAGTGCATCTCTATCGATAAACTGGACAAGAAGATTGTGAGTGGAGAATATTTCACTCTGGGTATATCGTACTAAAGCCTAGAAATGCAGGAGACATTAGATGCCACATATAGGTTACAAAATTTGCGATTTCTGTTTGACTTTTCGACGAAAATCGGGAATGCGGCTAGTACGTATGCGTAAGTATATTATACGTAAGCACACGATGCTTGTACAATTCTCCCGGGATTCTAAGAAAAGAATTTCGTGCTTTACATTCAGTACTGTTTCTTTCACTTATAAAAATGAACCGATCTACATTCATTGCCTTTCGAGGCGGCTTGAAATGCTCCTCTGCAACTTTCACCTAGGAACTCGTTCTATTTTTTGTTTTCTTCTTCTCTTGCAATAAATCCCAGACTCTGTTGTTTCAGGTCTAACTTACAGTTTAACGTCAAAGGGAAAAGTATGGGTTGAACTGTGCTTCAGTCTTCGTGCATACTCTCGTCTCACCCAGACTTTCATGGTGTAGTGTGTGGAATTGATGTTGCCCGTCGGACTCCACTTTCCTCGCGCAACCCTCAGGCCATTCAACCAACGTCATACCACACCTAAGTTTCGGACTCACTAGAGCTCACTTGGGGGTTTATTTCCTCCAATGAACCCAAGGTTCGAACCCGGGCTTTACAACTGGGGTCGTGCTTGTTAGCACTGGGCCACTAGACCCCGTTTCGTTTAGTCAGAATTACCGAGTTAAGATTGTATAGATGTCGCACTTAGCGACACCCATAAGTACCTAACCGCTTCGAGGGAAAACAGCAAGTGCTCCGGTAACTTCATTCGATTGGTGGTAAATTATCAACATGGTCACGTAAACCCAGGCCATATTCCGACGAATTAAGTCCTCTGCTAGTCGTAGAATCCTGTTCATCCGACCCATGACCATGTAGGATATGTATTCCTTCGGCCAAGGCATACGATGAAAAGAAAGAGTTTGAACAGGCGTGCTGCCATCAGAATTTCTGTGCCAACTTTTCCCAGTACTTCGACCAAATAAGACGAGCCAGTTGACGCCATTGTTCGCGGCTGCGTCACCAAATAAGCTTGTCGCTTCTCGTTCAATACCGGAAGCCTAGTGTTAGCGTGACCGCGCACAAATAAGAAAGATGTACCGGGACCCATACAGGTCACTGTAAGCAAGGTCCTTCATTCGGAGTGGGAATGTACTCTGTAGCCCTTTTGTAGTATCGCATTGTTTGCCGAAGCTTGGAGCCTGATTTGGCACTGACCACCCCTCATCAACCAGGCCTTCACCGTATCTTCCATATGGAACTACGCCATAATAGCTTGGAGAGAAGAGGAGCCGGTATGATATCTGTTCCAGAAGGGAAGAAATACACAGGCTTGTCGGCAATGGCACGTGAATGCATGTCAAACAAAGCACGGGAAACTGAATGTTACTGACACGGCTGAGGGGAGATGGGGGGTAGGATAAGGTAGCCTGGTTTACTTGCGTTCGTGTGCATGCCGCCGAGGTCCGCACTGGATCGCAACTCGCTGTTCAACCGGATAGACAAAGGACGGGGGTAGTACAGACTGCCAAACTGCCTCAAACGTTTCGTTGCTGCTGTTATTGCTTTCGTCGACGATGTGTGGATCACGCGACCACCACTGCTTATGGGTGGCCGATGAGCAATTAGCACTGAGGCGCTTCGCAGGTGAGTGCGCGAGTGACTGGAGGCCCGGCATGCGGGCCAAGCCTCCCAAATTAACCAGCTGTCATCTCTGGACCAATTTTCTTCCGGGTTTGACTAACGTCTGACTCGCACATGTGCAAATATGGACAAAAAAACGCACATCCATTTCCTCTAGCTTACTACCCGACCGGGTGCACCGTTGCACACAAACCACAAAAGCACGAGCAACCAGCGGACTGCTCCGCGAGTTAAACTACCTTCCGTGTCCCCATACCTCTCAGATTATCTGCTCATCGCAGACCCAACCCCCTACCACAGAACCCCAACCACAGCGAATACAGTGGACCGCGCGAAAGGTGACAGCAAACTCACACCATTCCCGACATTGGTGTGCCTTTGTGCACATCGCTGCTGCTACCGCTGCCGCCACCGCCGCTCCTACTGCCATCGTTGCCGTTATCAGAGGGATTTTCTAGGCTTTGTTACTACCTCATCCGGTTGCCGTTGCCGTTATTACCCGAGTGTATCACTACGTTTTACAAGGCATTACTCTTCCACGCCTTTTGTTAGTTTGCACTCCTTCATTCACAGTAAACCGCCCAGTGCAGCCACGGCAACCATAACCATCTTTTCCCAATTTCGAAATCAAATTAGGCTACCGACTTTATCTCATGTAAGAGCCATTCGATTAGGTTAATGGTTTGCGTGTTTCGATCGCTCACCCCGAGTAGGACCAATGTACGTATTCCAACCGGACAGATGAACAGTCTCCTGCTACATTTGGAAATGACAGTAAATGGACGGGGGTGGATGGGGATCGGTCAATCTGAAAAATTGTGTAGTTAGTTGCGTCGGTGACACATGTGGAGAACTAATTGTTGCCTTGCCTACAGGCTGTCATGCGGAGTTGAACTGGAATAAAACTGTGACACGCCTCTCGGCCTTATATTTTGATTAGGTAGTCGTTTTCAGCATTGCAAAGCTTGTCTTTAGTGCTCGAGACGAGGCTGCATCCTGTATCCGAAGATTGCTATCTGTTCAGCACTTAGATTTGGTTTACTTTCACACGTACACACATGGAAGAGATCACAAACAGAAGCATACGTGAGAGAAGACTTTCTACTAGCTGAGGCCTGGTTCAGGCCTCGAGACGTATAGCACGACGAAGGTGACCAATCGTTTGGTTGACAGACGGTGAAGAAATTAAACTATTTGGTCAATTAATCGGCTTGGATACAGAGTTTATTTTGTTCGTGGGAAAACAAACAATGAACGAAGCACATCTAATCAATCACAGGCAAATGAAACCTAACTACTGCCTATAACTCCTCTGATTTGTCTACTTCATCATCGTAATAACAGAATTTGCGGTTGTTTGTATCCCGACACAAGCCGAAAAGACTGTAACTGTTTTTTAGTTTAGCGCCGGTGCTCAGGAAAAGCCAGATATGGTTTGTCCATCGAATACCTGTATGCATGATTCTTATGTGGTGTGCATAATCTAGGCTTTCGCGTACAACGGTGTATTGACTCATTAATTCAGTTTGTTCCGTAATAGAACTGGTGGTCTGCATTTCAACAGCTGAAGTGAACTGGGATGGCACAGAAACATGTGCTACCGTTGTCAATGCGACTAAGTACTGTAAGAACCTGGTTAAACGAAGCATTGTTTACCAACAGCAGTGAGTGATAAAAGACCGTAATTCTCATTGGAGCGGTACATCACGGCCGGAGGCAGATAAGATCAGCACTACAGACTTGCAGGTGCACGAATGATGTTTGATACAGTTTAAAGTCGATCTGTCAGGTACACGATTCGTTCACAATACTTGCGCCTTGTATCATCCTGTCAAGCGTAAATGCACCCTGGTCATTTTATTCCTCTCTTGCTGTAACACATCATACCATCTAGACTTGCCTTCTTCTACCTCGCGATAAGAAAAATGCAATTAGCTTTAGGCACTCTTACTAGCCCAATATTTTCAGATTGGATCTGTATTGCAACTAATGCTTTAGAGAAAATTCCTCTGGAAATGGCAATATCAACCAAGATTCCAATAGAACTGGAGACCTGAATTCCTGTGTTGGCAGGGCAACAATGGTTGTCATGGCGGCTGATTAACACTTTTGGCATCACGATTGAGAGCAGCGCCTCTCTCGAATGATTGTCACGTGATTTTCAAGTGGAACTGACGAAGGCGAGGAGAGATTCGTTCTAGTCACCTATTTACACGATCTCACAAAATAACATTGGCGATCGTAATACTGGATGTTTGATTTTGGGCAAAAGTTGATCATCGCATGAAATGGAAGGTGATGCATTTTTACAGTCACAAGCGATTGTTTCACTCACGCATGAATTAAGGCTATTTTTACCAGGTAAACGCAACAGTTCGTTCACTAATGATAGGCGAACTGAAAATAACAAACTGTGATGTAAATACCTCTAGTGATCAAGAACCTGGATGGACGGGGCGCATTAGCTCTAGCATCGTAAATGGTTTCGCAACAAAACTACTATGAAAAAAGTTATTTGTACATATTTACGAAACATCCCGATGGTACGGGGGTAATTTTCACTCGGAATTTTCTCTTAGAGTATATGTGCCGAATTTTAAGAGTAATTGTGTGAGGGCAGTGTAGTTGATTCGGCCTATCCGTTACCACGGTCGACGACATTGTGCTGACTACTGCAATTGATAAGCTGCTCGACAATCCTCATGGGAAATACACTTAATAACAAGAGCCAAATTAGCCGGTCGGTCTCAAAAGTCGGTAATACAGGTGGGAAAAACCAAACAGTATCCATTGAGTAAGTGGGCATTAGATGCTCATTCCTGAACAAATAGATTGTCGAAGTTAAATTCCAGACAGTGAACTGAGAAAAATCGTGTTTAACTGAAACTGCGGCACGTGCATCCAAAAAATATCACCTTCCACTTCAGGCGATGACCAACCACTACCCGAAATCATACATCCGATCTTGAGATGTGCTATTTTGTGTGATCTTGAACGAATCTGCTTGTGTTCGTCAGTTCCACTCTAACGTTTATTTGGACGTGGTGCTAAAATGCATTGGCTAAGATCTACAACAGGCGATGTTATACTAAGCAGAGATAAACAAAACCAGGTTCCTAGTCATTCTAAACACTCAGTTAATGCCAGTATTTACAAAATCAGCTCCACCCCGAAAAAAATCGGGCCAGTCAGTATGACAAAGCCATATACATTTTTTGTTGTTAGGTTGATAACCAATTTGATGGGTAAACTGCAGCGTGTGGCTTTTCAACTACGATGTTCGACTCTTTAAATCGTGCAGCTGGCCTCAACAATAACAGATACCACAAAATTCAGGCAGTTTTTATCTCAATCATTTTACTATCAACCAACAACCGTTTCGTGTCATTCTTATTGTTGAACAGCTGGATGGGCAGTGATTGCTGATGACTGCCAGCGGTATGGTAATGAAGTGATTTCAATAACAAATAAATCCAGCAGAATATCATGCTGAATATGTCGTGCTCAGCCATTCGTCGTCCGTTTGAACTGTGGCCTCAGACCTGCTGAGCCCTCAGATTTGCTCCTCATAACCGGCATAGAATATTGAGCTGCGCATGTCGGTGTCACGTCAGTTCACACACGATAACGTTCAGTTCCCGTATATAAAAAACCATCCAATAAGAAAAACTACTTGAAGATCGAATGTCCTAGTTTGGCACCAACCAGACAAAGAGTAAGGCATTACATCTTCTACTGTAAAAAAATCCATCCTTATCTTTTGCTAGTGGTTAATGAGTCATCAGGATTTCTCTTCGTTTTTTTGTATTCAGTTAGATGTTCATGATGAAAAGTCTCATAAATCAAGTGACTGAATGAAATCTCAGGGTAAATCCAAATGGTGTCATCATTTCCAAACCGTTACTCTTTTGTTCCTCCCGGTGGATGAAATGAAAGGTGAGAACTAAGGGGCAACCTTTCGTGTATCGTGCAAGACTTTCCTTATAGTCTACACGCCTTCCTGGATATGTACACACGAACAAAAACATAAGAATTTTTCCTTCAGCTAGGAAAATTGCAAGCGTCCATTTTTTCACAATTTCTGCTTTTTATAGCCGGAAAATTAATATCCATCTAATTGTCAAAGCACAATGGATTGGGACGATCATTGTCAAATAATTATCGTGTTCATCTTTTCACCCACTTTCAGTTAACATCCATGATAAAGGAATTGTGCGTGACTTGCAAACATTCCCAGTCGGTTTTAGACATTCGTATGTCATGTACTCATAACACCAGTTTTTTGTTTCTCCAATAGATAAGTTAATAGCTTTAAGTATTTTGACTGCGTTCGACCAAAAAGGAGCACTTCACAGGTCTTTCTTGCCATATGTGTGCATATATATATATATATATGTATATATATATATGCGGATGAGTCACACTAGAGCAGCTGAATTGCTATCTAGGATCGGACAGATTTGTATTCATTTTCTGCGGCTCCATGGAATCTGAACTCGATAAAATTAAGTGATAGAGATTTAGATTTCCCAGCTTGCATACCCGTTGAACTGCAAGTTGAAAAAAATGGGGCACTTAGAATTATCTTACTCTATTAGTCTCATCAGCGGGTGTGCATGTCCAATGCTATCAAGATTTTTTCATCCGACATGGAAGAGCAGAAATGCCGCACGGTTCGTTGTCGTGCAATGTGAGAAGTGTTGTTGACATTGTTGCGTGTCTTGTCCCCGCAAGCCACTGTGCCTATTTGTTATTGTTGTTATATTTGTCGCCGTGGCCGCAGTCGCGGTCACGATCTCTGTCACTAACACCGTCCGCATTGCATTATTTTTCTGCCCGTCTTGATACCATCTTCGTCCTATGGGTCGCTTTACAGAACGAATCAGTCACATCTCCGGTCTCCCCACGACGTTCCACTCGACGAATTGCGAACATTTGATCTTTTGACAGGTGTTTACCGTTCAGCTTAAAAGCTTACGGTAGCATTCAGCAGACAGCACTGATTGGTTAATTTTGACTCGGTCACTAATTCCGCGTATCCGCCTCTACCCTGTTGTCCTGCGGAGAAGTGGGGGAGATCGGAGTGCGTCACTGTGTGTGCATGTGCGTACGAGTTTGTGTTGTTAGATGGACACCGATGTTGACAGTTGGCACTGGAGTCGGAAGGATCCACATAGACCAGAGATGGAACAAATGCTACCCCTGGTTGGCAAAGATTCGATGTTTTATTAGTGCAAACATAGGTTGTACACATGCTTTCTCTGCTTGCAGAGGCAGTAAAGGCTTGGTGCTTTATCAGTGACACTTGGTTACCGAGATAATAGTATATAGGTCGGTCACCGTCCAGACTGGCGATGATGATGGCTTGCGCCTGATATAATTTTCCGGCGAGGTAAACTGGCAGTACACAGAGCAGTCAGAATGACTGAGCCCTAACCACTTTGTATTCGAAGCAATCAACATTTGCTTGTAATGAAATATTTAGCTGGATTTTGTTATCCTTTGTGTTATTCTTTCACGTCCACCGTGATCGAGATAGGAAGCGCAGGTCATACTTCATTTTCTTTTGTGACTGACGTTGTTTTTGTTTACTTAGTCTGCACGACCGCAGCTTTTGCCTAAATCAGATTAGACTCTGTTTATGCTCCTCAGTTATTAAGTTTTCTGGGAAGCGTAGTTTCATTCAGTTTTTGAAAATCATAGTGAAAAATACCGTTGGTTAGTGAACTTTGAGTTCATGGAAGATCTACAAAAATACTAAGCACGTCGGGAAGATACAACAACAGAAAACTGTAACTCCGTAAAAGCCTTCCAGCTCAATGTTCCACAATCGGCTATGAATGAAAACCAAATAGTCCTTATTTTATTCATTGTGGAGGTTGCCAATTAAGGAAATGGATGGCGATTGGGGGTTCATTTTCGCCAAGATGTTTTGTTCTTTAACAAAGCGGATCAGGTAGGCAGACAATTGGTTCCATAGCTTCACGGGGCTTGACTGTTGGAGAGTCACATTTCACCTTGTCTTGTATTGTTTCGAGCTAAAAAGAAACAGTGCATAAAAGTCATTTCAGAATGCCTATTTCAGGCTCCAAGTCGGCTACTCGCCTTGAACGCTTCTCCAGGTACTCACAAATGACGGTGCATATCAAACGACTTCGGCTGAGGAAGTTGTGTGCATTGCCCTCTAAGGTCGGAGTTGGTCGCACAAGAGTGGCACGACGGGAACGGATGCCCGGAATACTTCACTGGGTTGGCCGTCCTTCGGTAACTACTTCAGGGGAGATGGTTAAGGTCTAATTTTAAACCACCCCAAAAGCCTTTTGAAACATACGACACTATGCCCATCGATATTTGTGGTGGGAGATTGCACTGGGCATCTAGGAGTTGTAGCCTCATCCAAACAGAGTGTGCAATGAACAATCATTCTCTGATCCCCGTTGAGCTGTGTGATTCTCAGATGCTTCCGCTCTCTGCTGGGTTAGACAATTTGTTTAAAGACTCGTGAATCAAACCTCTATTCCGATTTGGGCAGCTGGGAAATATTAAGCTGTCAGAGGACATAAGGATCACAATAAGTAGCCAAAAGAGTGGAGATAGACAGTGGAAGAAACGGGATGTGAAGTCAATTCTGCCTAATGCATCTATTTCCCCCTATTTTCTTGCCCGTTGTTTCCATCTTTTGCCTTGCTTTCAGTGACTCACGATATATATATATATATATATATATATATATATATATATGTATTTATAGAAGTTGTAAGTATTATCTGGATGGGCGAATCAAGTTTGCCCAGGAACACAAGACCGGTTTTGCGGTTATTGCCGGTCGTCAGTTATGCGTACCCGGTACTCTCTTATCTAAACATCCTTATACTTGTACACTCCGAATTCGTATGTCTCACCTGGATGTAATTTGTAGCGTCAGCAGTGTGCATGAAATCTCTTCGTCGAAGAGT
>LUCM01001703.1:249665-265606 GCA_008360955.1 Fasciolopsis buskii
GCGAAAGATTCCATCGAAGACCAAAGATTTGACTGCTGACAAGAATCGAACTAAAGCTGTCTATCAAACCGACTGCAAACACTGTGAAAAATAGTACACTGGACAAACCGGAAAGAAACTTAGGACATGGATCCATGAGCACCAATTGGTAACAAAAGGCACGATCTACTCTCCCTAATTTCAGCTGACGAAGACCGTGAACGTGACAAGTTCAACTTCGAAAACGTGATGATCGTCACCCAGGGTAGAACAAGGCATTCGAGGGAATGTATCGAAGCTTGGCACTCCTGGGAAAGATCGATATACAGACACGTCGATCTGGACCATGTTTATCCAGTGATCTGATCGAACGACCAATCAGCACAAGCCAGTCGAAACGGACGCTGATTCAGCCCATAACATGTCAACAATAGACGAAGTTGAACAAAGCAACTGGGCAGCATCTCTAACCCACCACCTCACCAAGAGTAGCCAGTCAACACCAACTAGGCGGATGGTGGCAACCAGATGCTCGCCGCAAGATCATGGCCCTGACGAAGTCACCTCGGCTGGGGATGAAGCGTTTGCAGCCATATTGCCCAGTTCAGCGAGCAAGCCAGTGGCATATATATTATATATTTGGATGTTTGGACAAGAGAGCATCGGGTACGCATACCTGACGAGCGACAATAACCGCGAAACCGGTCGTGTGCTCCCGGGCAAATTTTGTTCACGAATCCAGATACTACTTCCTGCTTGTATATATATATATACACAAATATATATACATATATACATATATATATGTATATAAGTAAAATACGATTACTAGAGTCAGGATGGCGCATGGAACAGTTCAACGGATGAAGAATTGCCAACGGATCACAAATTCCCTGCACAATTCTGGCACCACAAATTAGATTCTAGTATGACATGCCAATTCAGAGTATGCAAATATGTGGATGTTTGAACAAGAAAATATCGGGTATGCGTACCCGAAAAGCGGCAGTAACGGCGAAACTGACTGGGCGCTTTCGGCGAAATTTCGCTCACTCGTCCAGATAATGCCTACAATTTCTATATGAATATATATTTACATATATACCCAGCCACTATTTACAAATTCTTACCATAACCGATGTCTATAACCACCAGAGGGTTATTAATTGAAAATCCTAAATTAGTACCTTTGGCTGAACCCCTCAAATTCATATTCACCTTTTTCCTACGTATCCTTAATGATAAATTTTTACTTCCTTTATTAATGAAAAAATGTACGTCCTTTCGATAGGAATTTCGTGACAAGCAGAGGGCTACCATATAAGGAAACCGATTGGTCTTAAGACGAATCCAACCCCAGACTGGGTGACCATAGCACGAAGTCTACTAAACTATGCAGAACTTAGTTAGTTACAAGACTTGCTCTAATATTCTGTCTGACTACATAATTTGGTCGAAATGCGAGCCACTAATATTGCGAATAAGCTTTGATACCCTAAGCGACACCAAACCATGCGTCACTACTGCTGGTTAGATGGTTCAAACAATAGGGAACAATTTTGCAGGTAAATTGAATTACAGAACAAAGAATACAGTGCCAAATGATGCACAATGAAGAACTTTACATACCAACTAACCAATGAATTCAGTGGATTCTGCGCTTCAATTTATTTCATTATGAAAACAGCTGTATGGCTGATAAGTCCCGAATACGAAGCACTGGTGAGCTATAAAACATTTCTATTGTTATTACCAACGCATCTTTCGAAAATTCAAGTGGATCTTTCGAAAATTCAATGGAATCTGTCATTTCCAACATCCTATCTGGTCAGATATTCCATTGTTCATTTTATGATTGATCGTATCTACCACCTCCAGATATTTCTACCCCATGACCTCGTGGTCTTGTGTGGACTTCGAGGTTGAACCGAATTCGTTTCGATATTTTGAGGCAAAGGAGGCTGTGAGATCTTTCCGTCTGGACACCGAAGAGGCTAATCGGTCAATGCACCCATTTCATTATCAAGGTAAAACTGGTATACCGTGTTAGTCGTTGGACAGAAGAAAACACTTTTCCGAACGGACCGAATAAAATATGCTTGGCCTCATTTTTGACTCTTTGCGAAGAGACAGTAAGAAGATCCTAGGTTCTTATGTTCATCAGAGGGTGAAAGAAGGAGGAAAGAAGCTAGAACATAGTGGTTCACTTAATATCGATTTCCATCTTGAGAGCTGCAATAAAATAGAACCTGTATTTAATTGGCAACGTAAGAAGTAATCGCGGTAATAACAACAAACAGTGCTTAAAATATGGATTTACCTCATATCCCTTCTTTTTGTTTGCATTTTTCGTCCAGTAACATAGTATTGCTATTTTGCAGTACCTCTTTTTCAAAAGAAAATTAGACAAAAGCACAGGATAAAATTTGAGAAATCACCGAAGCAAGAACATATTTCGAGTAAGAGAATGTCACTAACAGCGGCACTTAGCCACATCGCTTATTTCCTGCAGTCATCCGTCAGGGTGGAATCTCACGGGTGTATCGTTCACAATTTTTTCTCATTTTATGGACTGACCACCTCCACCCATTCCCCCCAAGCCAAAAAACGATTTGTCTCGGAGAACAGAGTCCTCTAGAGCAACGTAAAACAAAAAAACTAAATTAAACAAATTCTCTTTTCCCTCTGTTTTTCGAGACTTCCATCCAGGTGCCCTAAGGCACCTCTCTGCACTGATTGTTAGGTTATGGGAATATATCCTAATAATGGTATGAATACATTGTTATTTAGAAACTGATAATATTCCCTTGCTTTCTCGCCACAAAATTGTCCAACCGCCAATCCGAATAGGATAGCTGACATGCGGTTTAAAGTGAGTTCTCCAGACATCCGTGTTAAAGACGCCCTAGTGCAGTCCGTTGCACAAAACAAATGATGGAAAGACATCAATTATTAATTGGTCTGGCAAACGGACAATGGATCCTTCCTCCTGTTTGCTATCGCTCTTTGTAAACTAACTTCGGCGAGAAAAGCCAAGTCCAGCTTGTACGGAAACCGATTCTTCGACAAAACACCCGTTTTTATTAGTTTTCCGGTCAATTGCTCCACTGACTATTTCGGGCACCTTTGTTAACTACCTTTCTTAGTACGGCATCGCACCAGTTGTGTTAACCTTTGGCGATAGACAATAAATTTGATAAACTGAAAGGCCCGCACCAATAACAACTTTTGATAATTGTTTGCTACTTCCCAATACTCTTTGGAAGCCTCCCGGTTCAAGATGAACATGTTCTTCTGGGCGACACTATGTTGGTGACCCAAGGCATTTGGTGAGGTCCCATGTTTAGACTTCCAAACGATGTCATCGCGGATAGCTGGCTTGTCGTAACCTGTGGAAAATTGCTCCCGTGATTTATGGCAAACTGTGAGAAGTACGTGATTAAAAAGGACATTATGATATTTGCGCCAACCTCAATTTTCGAAAACACGTGACGTGAACCTCCGTTTCCTTGAGCACCTTTCTTTTTCGTGAATGCGGCGTTTCGTTCTCTAGAATCAGGGACATTCATCATTTTCTTTGTGTAACTGGTTGCTACCACTGATTGTATTATCAAGCAGGGTTCAATGCATGCGGACTTACTGTCCATTTGAGCGGTCTCGTTTTTAATGTTCATTTAACGATGGCTCATTTGGTGGTTGCCATTGCTCATCAAGTTTGTGTGCCCGGCAATGTCTTGCCCAGGCATCCCTAAACTGGCACATTTCACTGCTATATTTAACAGAGCATCTTGTTTTAGGTGTCTGGTGAGCTATCGAATACTGATAATAATATTTGCACATTCCTTGATAACATCTGAGATACATACAGTACGCATGATCAACATGTACGGTAACATCGGAGTGATCAGTACCTCCACGAACATGTAATGAAGATAGATCGTGACTGGAATAGAAACAAATGGCATCGCGGTGTACAGGATATTTGAGTCAAGGTCACTCGAGTCAAGACGGGGTCCCACTTGACTCGGGACTATATAGTCCGCTGGGCAGTAGAAAATCAAACGTCAAGCATAAAGCGCAAAACGGATTAGATCCGAGAATCCGATGCACGAAAACGGATGGTAGTTGTGTAAAACTTCAGTCAAAGTTTGAGGTATCTCAGTGGCATTAGTGAGCAGATGGTTGACATTTACATTCCCTGTTCCGGCTACCAGATTTCGTCTCAAATAGACCACGGGGATCTAACTGGGCTGCTACGGAGACAGTTTTGTCGGAACTCGCATATAAGGGTGGCGTGCTTGTTTTTAGGCCCAAATATGATTGACGATGATGGAGACGTCAAACCGGTATTAAAGGACGTATAATCCTTATTCATTTGAGATCCTCTCTGTTTGATGGAGAGAACATGTACTAGGCTGAGCACCTAACAACAATATCATTAATATGCATTATTATAGTTTACTCTTTTAGTGACTGATCATTTTTTTTCTAACCGCTACTTTTTCTTCCTTTTTGTTACATCGACCCTTCGTGTTAATGGCTGTTAATCAAGGGACAAGTGAGAGTCGTCATAACAATGTATGACAGATTTAAGTGGACCTTATGCATTGATTGCCATGGCGAAAGAGAAGTAATTTCAGTAATAACTTTTCACTGGGACTCGAGTCCGAAGTTTTGAGACTGAAAGTTGATTGGTTCGTCACACAGCCTTTTGATGCTTGGGATCACGGGCGCTTTGAAATTTAACTGACCGAAGCTACGCTGAAAAAATTATGTTAACACTGTTCCTTTTTGCTTTACATTCTGATACAGCAGTCATTGCTGGCTACTGACTGACTTTATTGGATAACCAGACATCCCTAACTAATATGACCCAGAAGATTCTGCGATGCTCTACTGCTATCCGCCTTGAAAGCATTAGTAATATCATCGTTAAGTCATATTCAGTCAATTATAACGGTTCATTCACGTACTTATCCGCTAGCTTTTTTTGAAATTCCCTTTGGATTGAACAGGCTATTAAGGTCCTCAACCATTTCATTTTATCAGTTTTACTACCGCTTTTATTTTTCCACTGAGCGCTGTACCACTGTCACCCAATTGTTACTCTCCTCATGCGCTATTGAAAAGTCATTTTTGTTACGTAAACCATTATTCGCGCAATATGATGACATATCCATGGCTCCAGGAGGTAATGCCACGAAAAACAAGTTCACATTTTTGCCCAACTTCACTTCTTCCTTTAGCGGTCTCACTTATCTGTCTTACAGGCATACTCTGAAGTACCTAATTAGATAGGTGCCAATCATCATTCAATCAATCAAAGGGTGTCTCATTAGAATTAGACCATAACAAGTCAACATATTTCACACGGAAGTGCAGTCGGAATGCAGGGGCCCATGAACGAGTGGCCGCATACATCACGTTTCGCTCTTATAAATGAATGGTAGGATATAGCTCAGTTTTCACATAACCGCGTCAGCCATTCCCTTGTGGACACTGTTATACAACTCAGCCAACCGTATTTTTCCTTTATGCCTGACTGTCATGAGAAAGGGAATATGCCTACTCTCCCTTTTTATGCCACATGCTATATGGATTTCTGACTTAATTTGACTGCAGTTTCTGCAATTGTTTCTGGTCACTTCTGACTAGGTGCTGCGTGATCAAGAAGCCACTGATCAGGAACAGTCCATATGAAATGGTGGGAAGCATGGATCCCCGCAAAATTCTTGTCAACAAAAGCACTCAATTTCTCTCTAGTCTATTGACCCCGCTGCTCGACGGAATACTACTGACGATCTACCATCCAACACTAATATCAGAATGCACAGAACGATATATGCACTAACTCATTTTTCACACGTGGAGCTATTCCATTTGGTTTTGTGCTTTCTTGTTGGATTTTACACCTTTTTATATTGTCCGATGATGCTTAAGGTCACCTTGAATTCTGACAGACAGACCGAGGGTTAAATGACAAGACAGATCATGGGAGTTTGAGTAAGAGCTGTGGGGTCTGTAATATGGGCACATGAAATTCGTCTGTTAGTGTGGTATTAATTCCGAAATAAGGGTCGTTGGGTCAGAAAGGCAAATTGGGTGGAAGGGAATGACTGCCAAAAGGTTAATTTTGGCAACAGAGTAGAAAGTCATATGACGAATTTTTACCACTCTGTGACGTAAGGCCTTAGGATAAGGACTAATTTGTAGGGTACAATGTGAAAGTGAACTCAAAAGTATTTAAAGTTGATCGTTAACTGACACGTATCACTTTTACTGGAACACACGTGCGAGTCACACCTGCAATCGATTACTTTAAATCAGTGCTCTTGTCGACCGGAGTAAGTGTTTCACGTCTGACTTGTAATCCAGGTTGCATAACTGCAATCGAACTCATCGTATTCGGTTAACCGCACGCTCTTAATTTCTGAGGTTAATTAGACCAACATTTTGCTTTGGAGCATGCGTTCTGGTTGAAATTTCAAACACAAAAGTAGAAGATTAAACTGACGGCGGAATTATTTATCACGCAACATAAGAAAATTGCTGTAGGCAAGCATGGGAACACAGCAGATCTATTCTGTTCTTGGAACAACGCAGCAGGATTTGTCAAGACCGCCCAAGACCTGAACACGGAATAAAGCACTGAGTCAAACAGCTTGGCCGTTATGGTACTCTGAGTCTTTGGGCAACCTCATTCTGCGAGTCGTTTGGTATGTCGTACCGGTGATTCTTAACAAATCCAATGAACCAATGAACAACTCTGCCATATTTTCGATGTTAAACTAGTATTAGCATTTTTCATTGAGTCCGATTATCTTTGCTGCCATCCTCATATTCCTTGGGGGACTGTATTCCAGAAGCGGACGATGTTGCGATCTGCTCATAATAATAATTAACATTGAAAATGTATCGCATTCCCTACTGCAGACAGCAATTATGAATCCTAGATGAATTTGCATCGCCGTCCATAACAATACACAAAACAGACAACGGCACAAGTGCATCTGTTGGAGCCCTTGAGCACTAGAAGAAAGGACCTGGTCCCATTAGTTCTCACAAACGAGGATGTGTGTGTTGACGAGTGCGTTAGAGACACCTAACTAGGGGGGGGGGGAGGTATAAAAATCAACTTCACAAGGTTGCAGTGCAAAAACGGGTACGTCTAGCATCTGAAAAACGCCGCCAACCTCATACTGCTTACTATCCCTTGGAGAGTCAACAGACCGGAAAGTCAGTCTGGAAATGGGAAATCATGTACACACTCGTCGGAAAACAATCGCCAAACAAATTGTGACAGAAACACCGCCAAGAAGCGGCAGGGTTCAAAAACGAGCCCATACCCTGGAGAGAATTGACGATGATGAGGTTGAATTCAAGTTACTTTCCTCCTCATATTTTTCGTGGGGTATCGTTAACCGTTTCACTGTCTCAGACGTGCCTGAGTACTTTTTGTGATTGTAGTGGTGGTGGCGGCGGCGGCGTTGGTCATGCTGACGGTAAAATGATATTTGACCTCTACATCATCACCTGGTCATGCTCGCAAGTACCCCACAAATAACTGCATAGTGCTGGTGTTTGACGTATAGAGGGAGCCTATGTTTAGTTGTTGGCATGTATGTATGTATGTATGTATGTGCGTGTGTGTGTGTGTGTGTGCGAAGCTATTCCGACGCGATTACCCTACCATAATGCAGCTGGAGCCGCGGCACGTTTCACGTCGCGACTGACACCGGAATAAGAACGACACAAGTGGTTCAGCCACATTCGGAAATGGCCTTTGTCAAAGAATGTGACAGTGGTGAGCTGAATTGTCGAAATTCCCAGTCGGCGATTCACAATTTTTGTTTCTGGCTTGTTCCAAACTTGAGTACGGTTACGAAAAAGTGTGATTGGTCAGAAAGATTTCTATTTAACCAGCACTTTTTTATCCGCAATCAAATGCATAGCCAGGTGACAGATGATACAATTTTACGGGTAGGAGTAAATCTCTGTTTTGAGCTTGCCTGTAGAATTTAGATGCGGTCAAGCTAAAGCCAACTGAAAACGCGGGCAACAGTGACAAGTTTCGACGATGGGCGATGGTCATTTCAGTCAAGGAGCAATAGCTGGAAGTTTCGAGAGTAGCCATCCCTTCAGGGATGTTCCCACACAGATCTGAGGCAGAGACCGCAGTCGTGACAGATAAATGTATCTCCCTCGAATGCCACACAGCAGGTAAATCTCTGTTGATCTGGGCAAACTAGTTGGTTTCCGCGTCCATGTTTGTAGTCCAGCAATTCAATGTCTATCGACTCGATCGGTCTGCAACGCTGAAGACAGAAAGAACTTCGATAGATCAAAAGCCGTTAGCAACAACGTTGTGTCACATCGGATATTGGAAAGCACTCAAGCCAGCTTTCGCCTAGTGAGATTTATTTCTTGTTGAAACTAGCAGGCATATCAAGTGCATTTTAGAGATACTAATCTTGTCAAGTATCACACGTTTTGTGATGCAAGGTTCGAAGTAATGAATTATGCAAAGAACATACGTTTTGATATGAAAGAGTCTTGCACATAATTCTGTAGTGATCGCATATCTCGTTTGCGGACTGAATCGTACCGAAAGTTGAATAACTAATGGCGACTAAATGCCTCATTTTTTGTCAAAGCAAAATGACTGATTGGATCGACAAACACTGAATACGACATATTCGCAACCAATACAAACACAAGCATCAAATGATTCGTATATCTCATCAACGTTTGAGCCAACCATTTTGTTCAGTTAGGTAAATTTGTTTGCGTTGAATTGCTGGACTACAAACATGGACAAGAAGACCGACTTGTTCACACAAATCCATAGAGATTTACTCTCTGGGTGGCATTCGAGGGAGGTATATTTGTCCGTCACGACTGTGATCTGTGCAAGATAGGTGAGATGGAATTTTCCTGATGAAACAGTCACTTCTGAGACAACGAATACCGGAAAACGGGACCTTATCCAACAAAATTTACAGGCAAAATCCTTCCCCTGCTGGCGTTTTGCACTGAAAATTTACATTCGAATGGTGATGACTGCGAACTCAGAACAACTATAACTGTACTAGTACCTCTGAAAAAGGATATATTTAACTATTAAGAAAGACATCCAAATGGCACGGGCCATTCAAAAATGTACGCCATAAGATGAAGGTATTTTTTGAGCAAATAGCTCCTTTTCGGTGACCGTTAAACGCAGTTTGATCAATTCACTGGCGCGAATCACGTAACTTCCCAATCTCCTGACGAGACAGGCAGTACACGTGATGCAGAAGTTTGACGCGAAGTCCCGGTTACATAATGAACTTCGATGTAGAAAACGAGCTACAGTTATTGGAAGTTGCTCGTTGATTCACATCTGAATAAGACCGAGTCAGTTTACTCTATTTTCAGTTGATAACCTTCCAGTCAACTAGATAACATTTCATATTTTATTCTAGTAAAATTTGGGTTATGCACCGATTGCATGAAGCTATTTGATGCGACTCATGGCTTATGTCTTGCGACACGTTTTGTTCCGTTGGTTTGTTCTAGCTTAAGGTATGGGTGAATACTGGCGGAAAAGTGCTAACTTCAAATGTGAAATGTAAGTGGAACGCAAAGGAGATATCAGTTAGGCATTGAATAAACTGAGCATAGAATGCGGTTCCACAGCCACTGCAAATTTGCAGTTGTTCAACTGTTTCATGAAAGATCCACCTACTCAAATGTAATAGTAGCGTAGGCTAAGCAGTCAACATCATAGAGTTCCAAGCTGAAGAGACGGGATCGAGCGCCTACACCACTTGTCTGCTTCTTCTCAGCCTTCATTTGCGGCAAAAACAGTTTATGAAAAGAATGGGCATAGCTGTTTCGTTAACAAGTGAAGTAAATAACCACTAAATAACAATGACATACAGACGTAGAGCAGACCAGCTGAGATTGAACTTATATTCATAGAAATTAATTGGACTGCCAAAGTGGAATTATGGCCAGTTTGGTACAAACTGCTAAAGCAGGACACACCATCTTGACAGATGATCAAATTGTTCTGGTCCTGGAGTTTTAAATGAGATTATCTGAGTGAATTATTGTGTTGTGAGTAAAGCAAATACGTCAGCCAGGAGGCTATCAAAAATGTCATCTCAAAGGAAAATCTGGCTAAATTAAGAGATTAGTTCCTACTTTCTGCGTGTCCAAACTCTGCCCAAGGTTTGTTTACCACTTCAAACATCATGAGTTGGCAAGGAAACAGTTGCGTGTTCTAAAGCAACCAACTATTTCTGGAAGAAGCTACACCCTAGCTACAGAAAACTGCTTAATGAAAGTGATTAGCAAATGGTAGTACTTGGACCTGAAGTTAGTGCACGGAATTCGGTCAGTTACAGTAACGAGTGGATACAAACCACCAGTAGCTAATCAGTCGGCTCCAAATCAAGCTACGCAGATAAACACAAGAAGGGAAACACATTCAAGTTGTATTTTGGGCCCGTTTATATACAGGGTTGGAGATATCCCGATTGGCGGAATAGGTTCCTTCCAATCGCCTATGAGAAATTTAAATTTCGGGACCTCTTATCGCCAGACATTTCATTGGTTGCTTGCATCCGCGGGCCAGCGTGAAATTGTACCGGACTGGATCACGTGACTTGTACGCAAATTCACCATCTAAATCCAATAAGTCCATTGGATTCGAATACTTCTTTCACCCCCTCTCAGGTGTATTCACACTGAAGTGTGTGCGAAATGTGCCAAATGGGTAGTTGTCTCAACTACTTACAAGCGCATTAGGGAGATGTTTTCTAGCGACATGTTGCTACCCATGATAAACTGAGAACTTATCTGGACATACCTTTTACGCCGTGGTCATTTAACGCTGATTTATTCCACTCCCTATCCATGTGTGATTCTTTCTAAAAGCAAGGCTACCTGTAAACTGGCCGTATTCGGACACAAATCACAATAAAATCCATTATTTTGATCTCATCCTTATCACAACCGGTTGGTCGACGGAATGTGACCGAATCGCCAGGCCGTGAAACGAGTTTCGCGGGCTCTCTTTTTGTAGTTTCCGAAAGCTTTTCACCGGGCATCGCCTGCCTCAGATTTCTATTGGTCATCAGATGTGCGTGTATCCGATTACTTGCTGTTCTGCTGTTTAGAAACCAGGCACACCAGCACTGAGAATCAATCAGATTGAATAGGCCCAAATCCGGTCGCGGACAAGAAAACGGTTTTTTTCCAACTTAAGCACGACTGAATCCACCAACCGAGCAGGTTTTCTTCGGATCTGTATAATTCGACCGGCAGCCTATTTCGACCTTACGAGTTCGTCTTCAGCCTGTGTTGTTCACGCCCTTGTTTGAAACCATAAATGCGTGGCTCTTTCCGACCTATCATGCACAACTGAACTACGACAAAAGAAGGGTCGACAAAGTAGGAGGAAACAAACGGTTGTATAATCGGTCACGATGCACCACGAAACAAATCATATGGTTGAGTCCAGTCAACGCAACAATCTATCAGCCTGAAAAGTCAAATTAAATTGCGAAGTGGTCTAGAAAAAACGGTTTGACTGAAGGCAATAATGAAACTTAAATTGAAATTCTTGCAACTTATAAATAATTGAAATTTTCGCTGGCAAATCACATTTTGATGGTACTGTATTGGGAATATGTGCTCACAAAGTATTTTGACTCGCTCATTTATAAATTTTGGATCTACTAGCTTGAGCTTATAACCGAGGCATCCGACACAACGTGCTTGATTGCAAACAACAATTAGTGTGCCTCGTAGACACCAACCCAGTTGGTCTGACCTATATGAAGAACCGACCAGGGTCAAAGTCATGGTGGTCTCTGTGGCAAAAACAATAGGTTGAGACATATGATCGGCCGCAGACACTCGAGGGTATACCTAGATGTAAGTATGAGTTCGCTCTTCGCCAAAGTCCCTGACATGCACGTTGGGTCGATCCCTGTTGTAGGACCAATGCAGAACGCAAGAACCATTACCTGTCTTCGGTGTACCCACCAGTTGCAAGGGGAAAAATGATAGCTGATAGGCGATGAGTTCGGCTGATAATTACGGAAGATCTGTAAACTATTACGGACGTGTAATGGGCAGACTTTTGGATTATCATAAGCGTAAAGCTAATTTTGCAACCGTATTAAAACTTACAGAAGTCTTCCATCTAAAATAGCTTGAATTATGCATCGTGAGTGCACCAAATGTACCTCAGTGTAATTTTACCAATTTCATTGTTTAATCAATTGATTTCCTCAAGCTCGTCTCTACATTTTAATGACAGATTTCAATGTCAAGTTGACAAGACTGACATAATCATCAATGCCAATATTTTGTGGAATGTTACTTTTTACAGAGCTGCTGTTTTTCAAGACCAAAAGGCAATTGAACTCGAAAGCATGGCTTTTAAGAAGTTTCGGCGAACTGTCTTTTGAATTCGCAGTCAAAAAGTGGAATTCGTTAATAGACTTTCCAGATTCAATCTGAGAGATAACTTGGTGGGTTGCTGTCAACTAGTATTTCCCAACTGTATAAGCCAGATATTTCACCTCATTCGAAAAGACAATACTGGAACCATCCCTCATTGAGTGTGCTTTTGGAACTCGTTGGGCCAAGTCTTGATGGGTCTCATCTATGCAATCGATTTGGTGTGGAACTTAACATGGATATCGGGACTGACAAATCAGTCGACAGAATCTTGACTCATAACCATTTTAACAACTGTTACCTAGACTACTGTTCCGTCAGGAATAAATTATGATCTTGTTGCGGCCGTGGAATAGTAGCGTTGAAGAAAAGAGTACGGCCGTTTTGCTTACTGATTGGACCAGCGCAACTAGTATACATTACGGATGACGAGGGACAGTGTTTTCTCGGTTTCATAATCGTGATCTCAGCTTTGTATGGTATGGTATTGTATAGACTTTTCCGTACAATAATTATTGTCGCATTTCATTCAAAAAATTTGAGGAGGAAAAAAAAATACACACATCGCCTCGTAAAAAAGTAAATGAATTCGTTTAAGAATAATCATAACACATGATGAAAAGTTACACAGGAATTCGGCTGATACCCAGTCACGGTTGGTTAAAATGCATGCTGAATAGGGGAGTGGAGTTCGTATAGATATGGATTCGAGAAGGCATGGAAAAATGAGAGTGACACTTCGCAGATCGCTGTGCAGAGGATGCGTGGGATCAGAAAGAATTTTGTGAGCAAATTTCTCACATGCGGATAAGTGCTGATCACATAAATTGAAGGACAATTCAGTTAGTGGTACGAAGGACACACGGCTAATAATTGATAGTCCCCGGCGAACAATTTTAAAGTCTTTTACGTAAACCTGGAAATACGACGGCAGAACAGTACAGAAGTATTGGGAAAACACACTGGTGTACAAATCGGGAGATGGTGCTTTGTTTCACCTTGTAGTGCCGAAGCTTCCCGATTTGAAGTGACAATCGTCGGAGATTCTCTACACAGGCAGAAATGTAAGAATTCCACTTCAGATTTTTATCAGCATTAACTCCTAGATATTTCACAGAATCATCCCTGGCAAGTGCTTTGAATTGATGGAAGACGTTTCAGATGGGTGGGCTGACCGAGAGAGAGAACAGACATTGAAAACATGTTGATGCGTTGAGATTTAAACCAGCTCGTGCAGAGGAATCGAAAACAAAAGATAGGTAGTTGGAGAAACTTTGAAAATAATTATTGTTCGAAACGGCTTGAAAGAGGGCAACATCATCAGTATACTTGAATGCATGACACGGGGAGCTACATGATAACTCGCTGATGTAAGCACAGAAGAGAAACAGTGAAAAGCAACACCCTGAAGCACTCCTGAGTTGTTATTCAACCGTCCATTCATGTGCACTGAGTTCGTTTGGTAAAGTAATCAGACAGTCATGCTGGTAAAGGCGTGGGACAACCAAATGTTTGCAGTTTGTGAAGTAGAAAAGATCGTGGGACCGAATCAAATGCCGACGAATAGTCTAGAAATGCACAACGGACGGATTTCACTGATTCATTTAAGGACTTACAAATGTGGTGAGTGAGGGAGGGGACAGCGTCTAAAGTGGACCTGTTAGATTTATAGGCAAACTGAAAAGGGTCGTCAGGAGGATACACAGAAGAACGCAGGTGCTAATTATAGCACGCTCCGTCAGTTTATGACCAGAAGATGTCAAGGCGATGAGGCGAAAACGTTTCACCAAAGAAATAGAACTGCTAGATTTAGGGGTGGGAATAACAGTGCTGGGTCTCCAAAAGTCAGGAATGGAAGACGAGATTAATGATGAGTTAATCAGAGAAGTAAATGCATCGGTCAGAGCCACAGCACCATGTTTTAAAAGATGTGAGGAAAGACTTTCAGAGCTAACCGCTGTGGTAATTTTAGTGGTGCGCAGAAGTCTGATCATCTCTATTCTAGAAAATCTTGCAACTGTCGTATCATCACTCTGACCAAATATGACCGGGGTATAAGTGGCAGGATGGATGGAAGCATGATTGATCCTGTCGACATCCGCAGAGCATTTTGCATGTTTCTTCTTCTTCTTCCTCCCACACAACAGTCGAATGCCTTGCCACATGAATCGATTGTTGTTACCACACAGGAGTTGGCTGGCAAAATATAGTGTCGATGCGTTTGAATTCAGCTCTTATTAAGTTGGAAATATACCGCACGCTTGAGTTATAACGAAATTTATAAAAGTGCTCCTTGCATCGTCTTAGAGATTTCAATTTCTGGGTGGAGATACGTCCATTTGAGACGAATAGTGTTTCTGAGGATCAGCAAATATCAAAGATTGAGCTGGCCATCTCTCTGAAAATTTGACATTGTCATTGAGTAGGGAGTTCAAAAGAGAAACAGGTAGATGCGAGCGAAAGGGATTTCTGAAGAAGAATAAGGTTGTTGTGTGAAAAATTAGGGAGCCGAGCCCGGATTTGATTTGTTTGCTTGAAGGAACGGAAAGCTGACCTAGAGTTTATGCTGGGACTTGACAGAAGCAGACAATGATCACTACCTGAATTCAGAAAATGCAGTTTCAGGGAAAATAAATCGAATTGGTTGGCAATAACCCTATCTAAACTGGAACCGGCTCTGGTAGGAGAAACATAGAGGTCAGTTAAACTAAACACACTGTGGTAGAGTAGATGCATGATAGAAATCATCTACAATAATATGCAGATTATTCTCAAGAAGAGGAACAATAAATACCAGAAATGAGTCGAAAAAATGGGCATTTTGTTGTGAGCTTAAATGGGGAATACATAAGTTCGTTATGATTGCACTGATATGCCGAGAAAACTTAGGGTGACATTGTGTCAATTCCGTTTAGCGATTACGTATAAACAACTTCGGACATGTCGGACCAGAAGGATTTTATGTATGTTGCCACGACACTTCGAGTCTTCTGTCCTGCTGATGGATTCTGCAGCTGTCTATCGACACGAGTGAATTAGCGATATCCGGGTTCAGCCACGATTCTTGTATACAGATGATACACGTGTGAACATGGATCGGTGATTGGAGTATGAGGGACAGATCCGACGTTTCGTAAACGGAGAGCGGATGTTGGTACTCATTAATGCCTGAATGGGAATCTTTGCTGGAAGAGTGAATTTAAGAGCTGCCTGCCAGCCAGCACCAGTGCCTCTTTTAGATGGATAAGATCGTTGAGGTGCAGACAAGCAGGATCCCAATATATGTCGGGAAACGACACGGTTTTTGATCAAAAGTAATTCCGAACTATTGTAGCGTCGATCGGAGAACCTAATCGAGCCCAATATCCGACAACAAAATAACGAAGTAGGGCAACGCAGCCAGGCTAAGGGCGCGCGTGTTGAGCAGTCCCTTGTGACACAAAACCTTCCACTAGTCACACTGATGAACACCGAAATCAACAATGAGGAATGAACTTTATTGATAT
>LUCM01001703.1:265616-278530 GCA_008360955.1 Fasciolopsis buskii
TAAAAGTGCTCCTTGCATCGTCTTAGAGATTTCAATTTCTGGGTGGAGATACGTCCATTTGAGACGAATAGTGTTTCTGAGGATCAGCAAATATCAAAGATTGAGCTGGCCATCTCTCTGAAAATTTGACATTGTCATTGAGTAGGGAGTTCAAAAGAGAAACAGGTAGATGCGAGCGAAAGGGATTTCTGAAGAAGAATAAGGTTGTTGTGTGAAAAATTAGGGAGCCGAGCCCGGATTTGATTTGTTTGCTTGAAGGAACGGAAAGCTGACCTAGAGTTTATGCTGGGACTTGACAGAAGCAGACAATGATCACTACCTGAATTCAGAAAATGCAGTTTCAGGGAAAATAAATCGAATTGGTTGGCAATAACCCTATCTAAACTGGAACCGGCTCTGGTAGGAGAAACATAGAGGTCAGTTAAACTAAACACACTGTGGTAGAGTAGATGCATGATAGAAATCATCTACAATAATATGCAGATTATTCTCAAGAAGAGGAACAATAAATACCAGAAATGAGTCGAAAAAATGGGCATTTTGTTGTGAGCTTAAATGGGGAATACATAAGTTCGTTATGATTGCACTGATATGCCGAGAAAACTTAGGGTGACATTGTGTCAATTCCGTTTAGCGATTACGTATAAACAACTTCGGACATGTCGGACCAGAAGGATTTTATGTATGTTGCCACGACACTTCGAGTCTTCTGTCCTGCTGATGGATTCTGCAGCTGTCTATCGACACGAGTGAATTAGCGATATCCGGGTTCAGCCACGATTCTTGTATACAGATGATACACGTGTGAACATGGATCGGTGATTGGAGTATGAGGGACAGATCCGACGTTTCGTAAACGGAGAGCGGATGTTGGTACTCATTAATGCCTGAATGGGAATCTTTGCTGGAAGAGTGAATTTAAGAGCTGCCTGCCAGCCAGCACCAGTGCCTCTTTTAGATGGATAAGATCGTTGAGGTGCAGACAAGCAGGATCCCAATATATGTCGGGAAACGACACGGTTTTTGATCAAAAGTAATTCCGAACTATTGTAGCGTCGATCGGAGAACCTAATCGAGCCCAATATCCGACAACAAAATAACGAAGTAGGGCAACGCAGCCAGGCTAAGGGCGCGCGTGTTGAGCAGTCCCTTGTGACACAAAACCTTCCACTAGTCACACTGATGAACACCGAAATCAACAATGAGGAATGAACTTTATTGATATCCGGCCAAAACGCAGCTTGAAGTATGACGAATGGTTGGTTGCTTGAAAACCTGGGGGTTAGTGTTAGCTTACTGGTGTTCTGTAAGTAGCCAGTCAAGAAATGTTCATTTGGAACGTTGTTGCTAACACCAACCGAGGTTCTGGTGGAAGTACACCTCAGTTGGCCTCAAAATCAATCAGCAAACTACAATTTAATGGTGCAGCCGATTATTCACTTGGTTTATTTTCAACAACCTTTTTAGTTATAAATATTTTAAAGGCTTCCAGTGGTTTTTCCTGTCAAGAAATAGTTCGACACGCGACTTCATTACTCAACCCACCACTAAGCACTTTATTGTTTCATTCTTTTTCGGAATCATCAGGACTGCATATCCGCCGCGCCGGAACTGAGCAGAAATTATTCGCTTTAAATTCTGCAGAAATTTGTAAGAATCCCTTGATTATACCACCAATTAGCTTGATATTCTCTTAGAAGTGATAGTCCAGTGTCAACAAACGGATTATCATAAATTTCGTTCTCATGTCATTATGGAGGCTGAATTTATGCGAAAGTCCTGCGAATCACGGTATGTTAAGGGTAACGAATTATTGAGCGTAGCGTAAATAATTACATCCCACAATGATCTTTGTGCGTGACTCCAATCCTATTACGATTCCGAAAATCTTCGGTAGGGTGTACGTACACTACTGGCATTTGAAAGTAGCATCCTTACTAGCAAGAAGGAAGCACCATCAGAATGACACAAAGTGCAGCTTAACGGAATTTGTGGGACGCAACGCACGAGTTTATGGAGAACAAAGAACAGCATGTTCCAAAGTTGTTAAACTAATAAACTGAACGTGACAAGACTGAGTAGATCAAGAAGGGATATGTTTTCTTTGCTTTTTAGGAAGAGTGGCCTTGGAATGGACTGGTCGTTACATGATGCAGTTTGTGCTCCGCAACCTTTAGTCATGCGACCATGTTATAACCCTGTGGGGCAGAACTTCTCGATGAGTCGTTTGAGTCAAAAACCATGTATCTCACATACAAAATGAAATAAGCTTGTCGATCACTCAGTAACGGCGTGGCCCAAGTAAAAAATATACGAAAAAATTGTTAACTTATTACCCGGTTTTTATGTTTTTGTAGCCTTGCTGGCAATTCGAAAACCTTGTCGAATTGACTCCATAAATAACTAGTTCAGATTAGATGATCATTTCCAAATAATTAAATATTTGAAATAAAAGCAAACATGCCATCCCAATCTTTATTTGCTTCTCGGGAAGTGTGTGAAAAACTGAAAACGCAAATTCCCTTCACTGATATTTGGTTTCCTTGCATACATTCAGAGTTATTTTCTGCCATCCACTACACTATAGAGCTGCAGAGTTTCAATCTCATTATACCTTCCCGCCAATTTTCATCCTGTCGCTACGCAACTTAAGCGCCACTCGTGGCTTATTATAGGGTCTTCTGAAAAGTTAAGTTGCCCTAATGTGGATGACGGAGGCAGCTTTTCGGTGTCATATGACCAATTTAATACTTAAACGACCGATAAAGAGAAACACGATGACACTGTGAGGAACTAGAGTGGCTGGGCTACAATTCGGAGTTCTGTGACAGTGCCTCCTGAATTTGTTCACATAGTTTCTTGGAGTCATCTCAAATTATTTGAATTAACCATGACCTTGATGTTGTCTATTCCGTGTCACTATTTTTACAGTGTTTGTCCGCATGTTCGTTGGTTCGTCAAACAAACAAACTGACTGAAAAGTGCACTCAGTTGCACATTGCTAATTGTGAAGACTGGTTTCACATTGTTTAGCACGTGTACTCGATCTTCATCAGGTGAATACCAGACTTTATCAGTCACAAACTCATAAAATTTACCTTCGGACATGTTTGGACTACATTCCGGAATACTCAACTGATAAGAACACTATAAACGACCCCGTCCCCTTTGAAACATTTCAATATTTTCTTCTAGATAGAGTTTATCAGACAGAAAAATGGGGTGGTTTTGTAGTCTATGCCGACAGCGAGCAGTTCGGTCAGTTAGGCCGTGGATCCACTTTATCCGATGATGATTTCAATTTTGCTGGCTTAGTGTTACTTCACGATTCTCATCCTAACGTAGCATGTTGATTTGCAAAGTGTATTTAGCTCCGTTTCTTCTCCCGAATGGCGCTAACTTGTTCTAAGAGGCTTTTACATCCAATCTGATTGGATTACCGTCCGACTGGAAATGTCATATTGTTAGTGATTTTGATCAACCTCCATCTACTTACTACTTGTGTTTTGTCTAAGTGGCAGAGATGAAGTTTTGGACAGAACGATCTGGAACCTTTCTGAACACTGTCATTTGCGACTAATTGACACTGTTTCATCCGTTCGACATTGCCTTATCAAATATTAAGTCAAATTTATAACTGTTCTGCACGCCAAATACTGTTCCTCAGTTCATATATTAGGGTTGAGACAAGAAACCAGACTTCATCTGATAGTGTCCGGTACAAAAGATTGCTCTGTTTTAAAGCCTTTTGGTTTGCGTATGCATGCTTTCCATTTTGATCGGCTTAATGCAGAGAACCAGCGAATGAAATTTTCTGGATCACCTTGCATTACGTAAAAGGTAAAAAACGCAAAATAGATAGGATAAGCCAAATACCGGGATAAACAAAAAAATTTGAAAATCTAATCCCGAATATGAGTAAGTAAATTTGTCTCCATCATTGGGATATTCCATGCAGGGCATGCAAAATCAGAAATCAAGATCTTCCAGAAGAAACCGCGATCATCAACAATCGGAAATAATAGGTAATTGTTGGTCCACACAGGCCTAAATTTGAGCATTTCCTTTAAAAAGTCCGCTTCATATTAAGTCATTTCACGCTACCTTTATAACATTTCATCCGGATCTATCAACCACGTCAACCTATGCTACTCAGGATGGGATTGCCTTGTCGATGATCAATCATGCCCATTACTAAACTACCCCCATTTTCTATCCCGTGAACACCTATGAAAATTTTGATTAACATTATAATAGAACTGTATTCACTACGCTGATCACTGGATGAGGGTGACCCTGTGTACCCTCTCCACTGTTCACCATGTTCAAGGCAAAAATAACCGGGACTACCGACGGGATCATCCAAGTCGTCTATCACACTTTTAATTCAATTACTGACAACACTGAGTGCTTTGGTAAAATTGTAGAACGCATTTGCTGGCTATGACGTTGGTTTCTGATGGTTAATTTGCAAAGTAGCAATTTTCCTTAACATCGTCTGAAATGGTCCAATGCATTCATCTATTCTACAAGTAATTATTTCTGAACTCGTTTATTGGAGCATTATTTCTTTTATGGCTTGTCCTATAGGTACTCTGCTAACGATCGCATCAACCAACTCGGAGACTGAAAATACTACAGGTTTGCTCGAAATTTATGCTTCCATATGAGCGTAAGGAGCAGGATTCTATTTCTTGATTCGTTCACGACCAAGACCAACTGACACCACCATCGTTTTGTCACCTTCAAATGAGTCGTATTGGCTTGCACCCTAGACAGGCAATCAACTCAGTGATTATGTCTGGCAATGCACAATTGATTGACTGATTGACTACTTGATTGACTGGCTGACTGACCGTTTGATTGATTGACTGATTGATTGATTGATTGAATGAGTGATTGATTGATTAATCGGTTGATTAGTCTGTCGGTCGTCCCGATTATTTTTGCCTTGAACATGGTGAACAATAGAGAGGGTACACAAGGTCACCCTCATCCAGTGATCAGCGTAGTGAATACAGTTCTATTATAATGTTAATCAAAATTTTCATAGGTGTTCACGGGATAGAAAATGGGGGTAGTTTAGTAATGGGCATGATTGATCATCGACAAGGCAATCCCATCCTGAGTAGCATAGGTTGACGTGGTTGATAGATCCGGATGAAATGTTATAAAGGTAGCGTGAAATGACGAAACAGTCAGTAGAAATTATAAATCCATGGCTTAAAGTTGGCATAGCATTGATGACCTGTTCTCAGTGGTCACCCAAATTAAAAGGATTTCGCTTTTGGAAATAATGCTTCTTCGCTAACCAAGGTACTTTTTAGTGCGAAACTAGCTGTAATTACTGTACCCTTCCCAAAATACTGTGGCAAACATTATCTAATGGCTTTCATCACATCGCCATCAATAATGGTGCGCACTAGCCAGCCAATTGAGCTGCATTCATCCATTCGAGTTCCTTCCCTTTCAATCTTCAGTGTTTTCAACTTTCGACAACTCAATTCGGTCGTAGTTGTTTCACTGTTGATTCATGTAAAGTGATCTCGTTTTGTCTGTCGCACTATTAGTTTGATTCTGACGTGGTTCTCCACCTTCCACTTGTTCCTTTTCCTAAGCTTTGGGCTCTCCGGCCGCCTCAATCCTTCAATTTTCTGAATAAAATATTACTTTTCCAAACGAACTCTAACGAAGCAAATTTAGCCGATATTTACCAAATCCTTCTAATGAAAATCTTTGATGCAACTGAAGCGACTGCTCTTCACATCTTTTCACCGTCATTCTTGGGGATTTGCCCACTACACCATATGCAATGCATTTTAGGTTCGCTAACATTGCTATACTCGCTAAGTTGACTTTCCATTCACTGAATTTAGTTACATTCCTCCGACAGGCCATTTGACATTCGGAAATTTCTTCTCCAATTCGACCCATACGTGGATACATTTAAATCTATTGAATGCAACTTCGTCAACTCCAGCTTCCCTGAAACTGATGAACAGTCGGTCATCAACGCAATCTTCAGTCTCAGAACCAACAACGATAGTTATTTATGTGGTTTAATAAGCAAAAGACAAACAGTGATCCGTCCACTTTTCCGTTAAGTAATCACGTTGCTTGTCTCTCCGAATCCGTAGATTGCGATAATTTGGAGCCAAGTAATTTGTCACTAATTCTTTTATGAACCAACAAATTCTACTTATTTACTCTGTGGTTCGCCGGTAATCTTTCCAAGTCTATCTAAAAGGATTTCCGAACCAGTTTATCGTTAGCCGTGTTCCCTTTGTCCGACTGGACATACCAAGAAAAACGTGGTGTAAGGAAAACTTTCCACAGATTTCGAGCAGACTGCACTCATCCTTCTATCTCCCCGCCGTTCGGATTCGTCCCCCATCTCAATGTTTAAGTTGATCTCATTTCCTAATAATATTTTACTTAGGCCAAATTACGGTTAAAAAAGGCGAATCCGTGAAGGAAGACCCTTCTAATCTCCATGGGCGAACATGTTTCTTTCTTTCTGAGCTTTCTGTTTTGCTCTGGATTAACAACTCATGGTTTTCACCATTTCCTAATTGAAACGTGCATTTTTTTGACTTACGTTGTGGTATGATGCAACGTTAGTCATAAAAATGATCATCGAGCTTAGTGGATTTTACAGCCGAACAAAGGACGAAAGTCTTCACGAACCGCACAGGCCAAACAAAGACTAGTGTGCGCTGATTTTAGTGCGCATTTGAACGAAGACCGCGCTATTGATTGCATGTGCGAATCAGTTAGCCAGCGCTGAATTTTATGATATTGGGCATTTGTCAGATGGGATTAAATGGTATCGAACGGCTGAGAATGTGCGCAGGACGGGAAGCATTTCTTGGCTGGATTACACCGAAGAACAAAATAATCGAATTTTTCATACCAGCAATGGTTTACCCCTGAAATGTATGCACACAAAATTCTTTTGCATCCGACTCGCCTGTTATTGGATGATCCGTCGAGTTACAACCCTCTCGCCTAACAACAATCCCTATTCCATGTTTGGTGAACTGTTGTTCAAACTACAGCCTTCACGCAGAAACCTCAAGTCACCCGACCAACCGTACGCTTGACTGGCGCCAAATTCGAGTTTCATTCACATTGGAGCTGATCAGCGATGCATATCCATCCTGATACTCACGGCGTGAGTCTGAGCTTTCCAACCGAAATGCGTGTTACTATTGAGCCACCAGCCCCCGTCCAGGCTAGTCAGAATTAAGAAAAATAAGGTTTGTTCAAATCTACTATGATTATCGGTGAGCTCTATTTGTTTAATAATAAGTTGTTCTCAGCTTACCGTCACCGGATACCACTCTGTGAATCAGAATGTGAATAAATTTACCTTACATTTGCCGAAATCGGTCTACTTTCAGTGGTTTGCTTTTTCTCCTTTTAACACTATGGGTATAAGCAGGAATGGCTACTTTTTCCGTAAAGTTAGCTAACAGCCCTTCTTCCTGCTTGGGATTTCTTCTTACCTAGTTGGTCTTCCATCCGTTATACAGATGACACTATTGTTTCTTTGTTTACAGCAGAGTAACTGGCGTGTTCTCCTTTTAGGGCAAGTACCATTTCTCTGTTCGGAAAAGTTCCGCTCACTGCTAGTTATCACTGAGGATGACTTCAATTCCATAATCCTAATTAACCTTGATGGGAGCTGGTACTGCAATGATAATACTCCCGAATTTCATTTAGAAATACCCATGACCAAACCATGGATAGGACGGATGAAATCGAAAAATACTTTCCCTCACGAGCTGTGAAGTCCGCTAACGAATTATTGAGTAAGCAAGTTAATCCGTTATTTAACTGCTCACTTAGTTGGGTAGTTAATTAATCTATCGATTCATTTGTTCTTTAGGTCAAAAATTGTTTCGATTCTTTTTTTGTTGGTGAACTGCCAATTTAGAGCTGCTGTAAATTATACAGATGAGTCAAAAATAAAGGGGCAAATTGACTCATAAACGTTTGGGAGCATTCCATAACTTCAGCAGGCACATCTATTTGCTCGTGCCTTGACCACCACTGTAGAAACCACTCCGGCGAGGCGGATTCGAACCACCGACCTAAGGAGCACTGCACACCACGACAATCTACAGTCCTCCGCTCTACCAACTGAGCTATCGTCGGACATAGTTTTCAGTGTGTTCGCCACTGTCGATATGATTGCCACACACATCCATATATGTTTATGGCATGAACCAATTGACTCAACTAGTCTATCAGCCTGTCGGTATTAGATTCTAAAACCTGCTGCGTTAGAGCCTACACAAGATTGGACTTTCATCGGCTGGTCAGGTATCCACTTACCCAACAGGACACGCACAAAACAGTACGACATGCCTTTGGCATTCTCTTTTCAGTCTGGCAGTTGAACCTACACTAAGAAAACCAGTGAATGTCGAGCATTTGTATATAACACGGGGTTTTCTGGACCACCTCTGTCCCCGGCAAGATGGTAGAGACCACACGGGAAATCTACTGCTGAGCTAACAATGTGAGCTAGCAAGGTCCGGGAAGAATTCAACTTATTAGGCCAATGGCCCAAGTACAATCGAGACAATTTGGACGATACTACTTAGCGATCTGAGTCGACTTGACGTTTAAAAACCGTACACGATTGGTGTTCAACCAGACTCCCTATTTTCTGGTATAAAGTTGTCATGCTAAGATTCATGCCAGGAGCCCTTGGAACCCCTTATCATTCATCGTGGACCTATTAAGCAAACAGGGCCCGATTAGCTAGCTTGGGGCTAGAGATACTGAATTCGAAGAACTTCGTAACGTCTATCGTTGCTGATGTGTACAGTCAGGAGGTCGATACCATCTAGGAGTTGACACCTACCGACAGATGGCTTTTCTGTAAGTAGCCTAAGTACGGCGAAGGTTTGGATCACGGCTGACAAGGTATGACCACCTGATCGATGCTAACCTTACCGGATAATATGATTCACACCGCTAAACTTAACACAAAGAAATGGCGTAATCACTATACAGACCTTTCATCTTTGTTAGTGATCGGCTGCAGTCTGTATCCGCCGTGGGCCTCCTGGGACATCAAGTAGCCACGAAACACCGGTCAGCTAGTCAATCTCTGTGATTTATGTTCGAAGGCTTCGTCATACTTAGATTACCTCCGCAAAAGTCGTTTATTGTGGGGCTGAACTGTTGCTTACCATTTCTTCGTGGGCATGAAAATCAGTAACGGATGAATGGATAAATTAGCTAAATGAAGTTGGTATATTTTGCATATCCAAAGTGATAACATACTACCTTGGATTAGCAGAGTTGAACTGAACAGGCTCGACCCACTCATACGTGGTGGATGAAGTTACATGAAAGGATTGCTCTTTACATAGCACCTGACATTATAAGCAGTGCTAAACAGGCTAAGCAATTAAAGAAATCCTGTAGGCCCTTCGAACGAACGCTTGAGCAATGCGCAGCGACCGAAATGACGCAAACCAAAATAAGGACAAATCTAAATTGCTGCAGGATAACAATCAAACATCAATAGTTTACCTTCCGGGCCCTTTTAACTCCGAATTCTACCAACAAATCACGTCAAGAACAAAGGGCTTCAAGAAAAGTCAACCAACAACAAACTTACGCTCGGAAAAATGGCGAGAGTTCAGACTGCGTCCATGATACAACTGAATTAATGCGACGAAACAAAAAACATGGTGTCACAAAGGAGGCTGTTAGTAATAAGTGAATGATATGTTGGGGGAGGAACTGCCGGCGGTTGGTTAGAATATTTCTCCGAATCTCTCTGCAACAAAATTCAATTGTACCTGATGTGTAAACTTACCCGAGTGATATCTGATCTGCTTAGATTCACAACTAACTGAAATCGGATACGATAACCAAAACTCGAGACTCAGTGAAGTGAAATTTGCTAGAAAAAATGAGCATGGGATAAGAGCTAATTAAACTGTCAACGGCCTTCGAAGTGGTTTACAAATGGATCAGTTACACACAATTTCCAGATGTTCTACCGGGTCATCTACTATTTAACAGCCTCCGGGCGTTTTGATTTTTCCACCACTCGGATCAGTGATCAACGCTTCTGTGACGACAATGCACCGGTTGCGTCGATCGATAATTCGAGCGAAAACGTCGCCTGAGAAAGCTAATGAATAACACTAGGCCAAGTCGATCAGTGGATGTTGATCATTGGGGACTAATATAAGCAATTCGATTTTGATTAATAAACGAAATTTTTGTGTTCGACTTGGCCTTTCTCACTAGAGTTAGAACGAACTGGAGATAGGGGCCGCGATACAAAACCGACTGGGGATTCACGGGCGACGTCGAGTCGATGCCTCTTCCTTTTTTGCTTTAAAAAACACTTATCAGCCCTGGTTGGAAACCCGCCCACGTTTCATCGCTGAACATACAACTGTTGAAGTAGCTCAATCTTGAAAACAAAGTCACGTGAATGGCCACCACATTTTACGGTGATGCGCGTATTTGCAATGTGAGTTATGCAAATCTTTGTACGCATTCCACTTTGAGCCCAAGGTCAAATGAAGTACAGACAGGTGGGGCCAAACAAGAACCGCGGTCTACCACAGGATGGGCATAAGATACGGCAAGTAGAAAGGTTGGGTCACGGTGTAACTGAGTTCACTTCATTTGCGGGGGCTAGTGCTGTTTTACATTAAGGAACAAGAATATTCGTCTCTAGGTCTGCTGTCTAGTGAGTGGCATAATGAGGGTTTAAACTAATAGACTCAGGTCACGTAAGGGTGGCAGCCTGGGATGCCGGTAAGAGCCAGCTGGTTCTCCAGAACAAGAAGATTTATGAGATTTTGTCATATTTTCTGCCGATCCTTGAGCGCATCCTTTGATTATTCTGTTACAAACTCCAAGAACATCAGGTAGCAATTCACTGGCGTGTATTTCCTTGGATATTTACAATCTGAACTGGTTAGACAAATCTCTTGATTTCAACCCAGTGTTCATCTTGAAGATTATACTGACCGGATGGATAACAAGTTGACATGAATTGAAAATTTTGTCTCTAGTGAAAAAGATGTAATCTTTTGAGACGTGATGTTCCATTATATGAACATATACATATTTCTATACATCACCGTAGGATTATAAGGTGAATTCATCAACCATACACGCTCCTGATGGTCCATGTGAAATTCGGGTAGGAACAAATCGAAAGAGTGCAAATAAGATGATGGTCGTTGAACAGGAGAGCATCAGGTAGGCGCAAGTGACGAGCATCAGGTAGGCGCAAGTGACGAGCATCAGTAACCGCGATACGGGCTGCGTGCTTCTGGGGGACTTTATTCTTCCTTACGTAGAGGAAAGCATACTAGTGGGTATATATATATATATATATATATATATATATATATGTAATCGCGTGCCAAGAGGCTTTTCGGGGTAGAAACTATCTTACCGGATGCTGATAAATATTTCTGTTAGCCTAGAGTCAATATATAGTCATAAAATTCCGACGTATTACTGATTAACGATGCTCACCTAATTCATACACCCTTACTTGGGGAGAAGCATTATTGGTTGGGCTTGAATTGCTATCCCTAAGATGAACAAGTAATTCAAGTTGTTACTTTCTATTTCAATTTTTAACAAATACTTTGTTAGTCTCTCTCACTTGCAATCGATTTTCTTACCTTTTCAGAATCCGCTTAACTCAGACGCCTTCTTGACCGAACAACAGATTGTACGATCTCCCATTGAAGTTAATCAAAATGAGCACAGTCGGTACAATCGTTTGTAAAAATGGGACAATGGTGAATATCATTTTTGGCTTAGTTAGTGAACTGTCATCGGGAGAACGCTTAGAAATGCACGCTGTGGGTTGTGACTCACGTAGCACAAAAAATTTCTGTTGCTTAATGAATCTATTAGAGTGAGCTGCTAACCTATAAAAATCACTCAAAATTTGGTGACTACTGCCTTTTAATTGTATTTGTCACACAATGGTCGTGTGAAATTTTAGGGAAGTAGGGGTGTCCAGTTGAAATTAAGGTTGGTTTGACCTCCATAGCCCACCTTCGTTTCATTATGGTGATCATGCTGCAAACAACTAATCGAAACCCGGTGACATGAACCCTAGCCTAAATGCCAACCAGTGGCAGTTTTCGTCTCAGTAATAACGTGTTTTTATCTTCACCATACCACCGTTAGTGCAACTATCGAGGAAGTTACGGGAGTAAACAATAAGCACGTTGACTCATTCATGAATTTGCAAAGCTCGTGTGAAGCTACCATTTCCTGTTCGAGGTCAGTTTAGCAAAAGTGGACTTTCTGAAAAACATCGTCTGTTTTGAATGTAGTGTGTACATCTGCTCGGTTGCTATGTTAGCGCTTGATTGAGAATCATTCAGGTCGACGTTTGTCGAGCAACAACATACATTGTTAGGGCCACAGTCTAGCTAAAACAATAGGATCGATATTTGGCCTCCGACAGAGCTGGTGCTCCATACAGATAAACAATCAGAAAACAGAATTGGGACCGTTTCCATAAGATTACTCAGCAGCTGATAAACAAATCCAAGAATGAATAGAGATATGGGAGGTAAACAAAATCTAATTTTTCCTATGGTCATTGTGGAGACGAACAGATGGAGAATGGTAAAATGAAACGGGCCAAAATTCCAAGAGCAGTTCGCTGATCCCGAAAAGAAATAAAAAGAAAAATATGAGTAAACGAATGCAGAGAAATGGGGCGCTAAAAGCGGATAAATACATGTGCAAGGGGTGGAAAGAGTAGGAAAAAAGGAAAGTGTAGATAGACGGATAGATGAATAAATATATTGAACTGCAAACTAGTCGACAGATAAATAGCTGGATAGAAAGATAGATAGATAGATAGATAGATAGATAGGTGAGCTGATGGG
>LUCM01001704.1:6187-19799 GCA_008360955.1 Fasciolopsis buskii
CAAGAAAGTGATTCAGTGAGAAGGTAGACGTTGATGCGAGCAAGAAAGCAAAGTAACGGAACGTCCAAATGCTGTATCGTTTTAAATCACCACGAAACGTCAATACAAACCAGCCTTACTGGTTTTCTCCTGCCTATACAGTACACTTTCTCATCGTGCATTCCAGATGTGAGGTCGCAGTTTTGGTCTAGTGGACAACTGAACATAACGTGGCATAAGATGGTTTGTAAATTATAAAACAACAATACCAAAAATGAAGTTTGACAAAAGATAAGGTAGAGGGACTTCACATGATTGTGGGAGATCGCCGTGATTACGGGAAAATAGGTAATGCTGGTAGTATTAGTAACAACCAGTCTCATACATCATAAAATATGCGCTATATTCAACTGCCACTCGACCAATAAAACGCTAGAGAAAATACAGGAAGACAAAGAACGGAGGAGAAAATAAAAGCTAATAAGTGTTTGTGCGTTTCTATTTTGATCAGAAAGTGTTTGTATAAGCTGTTTCGAGTTCCGATTTGGTCAAGTGGCAGGTTAAAAAAACTAATAATAAAATACTCCAATAAGTTCTCTGTCCCCACACCGGCAGAGCACAAGACGGTCAGCTCTATGTGCACGTTTGTAGGTAAACAGGGATTGGAGAAATAATAGTTGGGACGCAAAGATTTTATCTTACATGTCCAGCATGCAGCAAATTGTTCAATGTAAATCGTGTCTCCAGAACCGAATCCAATTTGCTCGAAGATTTACTGAAAGCATGAATGAACTGAATAACAGCTTGACACGTTGTCAGACCAAATACAAAAGTCCCGAACACAATGTAGACACATGCGGTGGCCACATACAGCTTGGCTCGAGCGGGCAGATAAAACCGGTATTCACGCAGAGTCGAACTGAGTAAACACAGACCTGTATTGTCGGTAACGAGAAAACGTGAGGATCAGCGAGCAGAAAAAGCAGACGGCTAATTAAAGGAAGTGAACACGTAATACGGGAAAAATGCACGACGTCGAAAATCAATAGGGCTTCCCAACTACAGTCAGGTGAGGTTTATATTGAACAAATTAGTAAAAACAGAGACGGCGATCAAAACATTCCATCAAAGATAACAGTTCTTAGACATTTAGCTCCGCATCGCAAATTATCGTACTGACCAGTGTAACAGAAGTCGAATGACCATATCTTCACGGTACACACTAGTTGACGCTATATTATAAACTTATTACTTGAGCCTTTTTCTCAACTTTTCATACGCGATTTGTCTCAGAGTGCATTAATTGAAAGAGACGTTGCTTTAGAAGCGTGATTTAGGAATTGGTCATTGCGGGAGCTGTGGGTAAAAGCCAGATAAAAAAGGGAATGGTGAGCTGTTGTATTCATAGGGTGCTTCATTTGCAACTGGACATGTGAACCAAAAACTTCACTCACTAAGATCTCCACCACATACCCTTACATGAGAAACAAAAAGTTACAGAAAACAGGTTACGCTTTTGAAAAGTCGAGATCGCAAGCACAACGTCACAAGGGATACTTATGCTGGGGAACAATGTGGCGACTGATGGATGACACTTCAAAAAGTCGACAACTAGGGCAGATTACGAGTTAGCAGACTGAATCGGCATTATTCGCGAGATAATTACGATCGGCTCAGCTACGTTAATTCCAAAGGGGGGACTATGACTATGACCATTATATGTCATGCACAGACACGCCCACACCGATGACAATCAAAATAAGATTGTAGAAAAAAATTCTACGAGGGCCACGAACGTGAAATTGATCGCGTGCGTCCTCAAAGATGAGTTGAAATATTGCGTGTTTCGTTGGATTTTTAATATCAGGCACCGTTCATTTGCATGTTACTTCAAAAATGCGAATTTGTTTAAGCATATCGATAGAGCTTACTACAACGGTGCTGACTCTCACAGGCTGTAGTTCGGGCCATACTCGCGTCCATATTTCTCGAATGGCGATTAAATCTTATTTATTATCTGCAAATGCTCGGCTACTCTGATGTGTTTCAACGGACGTTGTGGTCACCATTGGTGAGTTAACAAGTGAGCCAAGTGGCTGGGATACAACGTTATATCGGAGACCCATTTGCTACCCTAGCGATTACACCGACAGCGCTGATCACGTTGTCCAAGTTAGTTCCGGTCACGGACAATTTCTAGTGAACACCGACCTTTGCCATAAAAAGCGACACTGGGTCATCTAGGGGCCTCAGTCTCTTTCTGGGCGATGGACTCTAATTGACCACATTACCACTGGTCACCGATGGCGTGGATCAACCAAGGATTGCCTACCATTCTGGTTCATGACTGTAGATTCGTGTCTCGATTTGATTTGAGCCCACTTAAGTTTTCGTCTAGTATACAATAGCACCAAGATGAAAACCATCCATCCTGTACAAGTGGTTCTAGATTGTAATCGCCAACATGAGCTCCAGTCGGAACATTCAATGGAGTTATCGTCATCACAGCTGTGTCGTAGAACTGACAGAACTATGAAAACATGCATGGAGCACTGAACGTCAACATGAGGCGTCACGGAAAACAAGTGCTCTTAAACTATTTTCACAATAGCTGACGGCAGGCTAGACCGAATGCGTTTAGTGTAACATACTGGGCACCGAATAAAAAGTGGGTACGCAAGTGAATTCCAAACTCGTAACTGTACAATAATTGTTCTAGTAGATACACGGAAGGAGGATAACGGTTCTGACGACTGGTCTCTCACTGCCTTCATTGAGAACACCAGAAAGGACGGGAAAGGTTTACGGACCACTGATATGTTAGCAAACAACTAACAGAAAAAAAAACAGATCTGGAGGCAGCTCAGCCATGCATATATTGCACGTTATCCAGGGAAGAAGTAACCTTGTAATTCAATGCAAAAGCATAAAAATCAGAAACTTCCGAGGCAGAAATTTCGGTTACACCAGTCGAAACAAAATAAAAAATAACTCAAAAATATACGTTCTCAGGGAAAATAAACATGGGTGACAATTTGGGCGTATCTGAGTTGCGGAGAGTTTGGATCTCTAACCAATAACACCGAAATGCTCAAAATCCGAGCTAACACTGGGAGCAGACCGAACGCCTTGCACTCGGAAATAACTGTGACACAGAACATCAGGTCATGTGAACCTCAAAAACGGTGAATATACTCGACTTCAGTCGCTCTGTGGTCTGCTCGCAGAGCCATCTCGCCGATCAGACGCACAAATCTCTGAGACGCCAACTGACCAGCAGCCTGAGAAATGAATGCGAGCAGTGGTGAATAGACAAATGTGGGGAAATTGAAGAGGTTGAAGCAAATGGCATCAGTCACAACCTTTACCGACTGATCAGACGTACTGGTCCGCGAAAACCAAGTGTAAGCGAGGTGATCAAGGAACTCGACGACACACAAATTCATTCTCAAGACCGTCGAGCAGTATTTTAGAGAACAGTATAGTTGCCCATTGTAGCAGTGGACCTTCCACTTATGCTTTGGAGTGAACCGAAATGGAGATTATCAGAGAGATAAGTTGTCTGAAAATCAATAAGGCAGCTGGATCAGACGGGTTGTCGCCGCCCTTCATCAACAACTATGTTAGCGTCGGAGTTAACAAAACTCGGGAGATCCATTTGGACAAAGGAACAAATCCCTAGGGACTGGTGTGAATCATTGATTGTATCCATTTACAAGATGATAGGTCCTTCTATGAAACTCATAGGAATTACCTCGATGTGAGAAACAAGCAGATGCCTGACCCAGTTTGGGCTGCAATGAGAAATTCACTCCGCATCTCCACCCAGAAGCAGAAGTATCTCAGACGATGCAAGGAGCACTTCCACAAATGTCGTAATAACTCAAACGTGCGGTACATTTCCAACCTAGTAAAGGCTGAAATCCAACGCATGAACACTACATTCGTCAGCTACTTCCTGAGTGGCAACAACAACCAATTCTTACGAAAAGGCGTTTGACTGTNTATGTTAGCAAACAACTAACAGAAAAAAAAACAGATCTGGAGGCAGCTCAGCCATGCATATATTGCACGTTATCCAGGGAAGAAGTAACCTTGTAATTCAATGCAAAAGCATAAAAATCAGAAACTTCCGAGGCAGAAATTTCGGTTACACCAGTCGAAACAAAATAAAAAATAACTCAAAAATATACGTTCTCAGGGAAAATAAACATGGGTGACAATTTGGGCGTATCTGAGTTGCGGAGAGTTTGGATCTCTAACCAATAACACCGAAATGCTCAAAATCCGAGCTAACACTGGGAGCAGACCGAACGCCTTGCACTCGGAAATAACTGTGACACAGAACATCAGGTCATGTGAACCTCAAAAACGGTGAATATACTCGACTTCAGTCGCTCTGTGGTCTGCTCGCAGAGCCATCTCGCCGATCAGACGCACAAATCTCTGAGACGCCAACTGACCAGCAGCCTGAGAAATGAATGCGAGCAGTGGTGAATAGACAAATGTGGGGAAATTGAAGAGGTTGAAGCAAATGGCATCAGTCACAACCTTTACCGACTGATCAGACGTACTGGTCCGCGAAAACCAAGTGTAAGCGAGGTGATCAAGGAACTCGACGACACACAAATTCATTCTCAAGACCGTCGAGCAGTATTTTAGAGAACAGTATAGTTGCCCATTGTAGCAGTGGACCTTCCACTTATGCTTTGGAGTGAACCGAAATGGAGATTATCAGAGAGATAAGTTGTCTGAAAATCAATAAGGCAGCTGGATCAGACGGGTTGTCGCCGCCCTTCATCAACAACTATGTTAGCGTCGGAGTTAACAAAACTCGGGAGATCCATTTGGACAAAGGAACAAATCCCTAGGGACTGGTGTGAATCATTGATTGTATCCATTTACAAGATGATAGGTCCTTCTATGAAACTCATAGGAATTACCTCGATGTGAGAAACAAGCAGATGCCTGACCCAGTTTGGGCTGCAATGAGAAATTCACTCCGAGGCAAACCCTAAAAAATACACCCATTTTCCGTAGAGCAAGGATTCCCTGATCTCAAAACGGTGTTCGACTCAGTCAATTGTGCCGTTTTCTGGCGGTGCACCTCAACAAAGGGTGTGCTAGAGAAGTTCACATTTTTTCTCCAAAAGCTGCATGTGAACAGCCGAAGCCGAGTTCGTGCCTAAGGCCATCTTTCATCCGAGAGAGCCATGAGAAAAGATGCTCACCACGGTTGTCCCTTTTCATGCTTCCTTTGCAATTTTATAATTGGGATGACAATAGAGATAGCTCTATCCACATGCGGGAATAGTGGAGTTGCTATTTTTTTAGACAGGAAACCGTTTGATTTAGAATATGCGGATGGCGGTGATCTGGACGATAGCACAGGTATGTTTGAGATATGTTTTGTAGCATCGAAGTCTGAAACGCTTTTGCAGGGTTGCATTAGCTCGGAACCGAATTCTGGTCTTGCAAGAAAAGACCGGAGTGAAGTAGATGGGGTTAATCAATTGAATAGCGACACCTCCACCTGGTGATCGGATATCGAATGTGTCTCCGCGAACACAGAAGGCTCAATTTGCATTCTGCGTACATGTGGTGTCAGTGTGATATCCGCTCATCGATTAAAGGTCGAGTTTACACAGCAGAAGTAAGGTCGGTTTTGATTTGTCACTCAGAAAAACGGCCATTGATGGCGGATATACGAAGATCTTTGGTTTATGAACACTGTCCCCTTTGCAGCACTGGTACAATATGGTGAGATTAGTCATAAGCTTCTGCTACCTAGGGTTGAATCTTCAAAAGAGGCACTACAGCTGAATAGATTAAGGTGGTTGGGACACATTTTGGGCATGTCCACAGAACGCTGAACTCGCTGTTCGTTGTTCTCCGAGGGAAGACAAATCGAGGTTATCATTCTAGCACGAGGTGAAAAAGTATAAAAAACCTAACCAATGAACTGAATCGTCTAGATCCAGTAAGCCTGCCGAATGGAATCCTACGACACTACTCCAAATTGTGGCTGATAATATGATTCAGCGATGCAGTCAGTGGCGTTCTTGTATTCGAAACCACTATTTTCTGTAATTTATCAACGTATAACCTAGCAGTGAATTTACGACCATTTCTCGTTCTCTTGCTCTTTTGAACATGCGATGTTATGAGGCAGCAACTAAAACCAGAGGATGTGGTCGCAAGGTTATTGGTTGTAAGAACTGAACCAAATCGAATCTTTTGTTTTTCCACTTCATTTATCATATAGTCAAGTAAGAATCATGAAGATTGTTGAATGGTTTCCCCCGGTCAGTTAAACTTTATTACGAGGATACACACCCCCTAGTTTGGATTTTGCTAGAACTAGGGAAATTTTGTGCGCCACCATGTTGATTATATTTGCATAGTTGTTGATAGTGGCTGACACGCTTACTGGGATTCGTCTTGTGAGGGGATGGCAATGCAGTCAGCCTTGAGCCTGATTCTGATAGACATTGGGACTGCGATATCCCATTAGCTACCAGCAGCCAGTCGAAATAGTGGCGCGACCAGGAGGCAAACGTATGGATACGCAAACTGAGAAGGCTACGTCCTGAGTTGTCCTGACCAATCAGGATCAGCAGTCCGGGTTCGACAAGAAAACAACATAAACTAAATCATATGAAGTGCACCAAACAAGATAGATCAATCAAATTGCGGTCCGGGCAACCGAGGAAGTAATGGGAGTCGCACAGGCGCAAATACCCAGTCAAAGTAACCTGCAAATGTATGGTTCTCATTCAATAGAATGAGAATTTGTGTCGCTTGACTTCAGCTAGTGGGGGCGGACGATAGCGATTTAGGGTTAGGATTGGCTGACTGAAAAGCAAAATGCGGAACAGCGATTAGGCTTTGTGAAACACGACTCACATTTCATTTTTGGTCAAATGTGTTTCAGAGATAATTGCTTGTGAACGACATCGAAAAGCGTAGCCATATGTGATTATGGTGGCACGTAAATGAACAGCAAGACGACGACAAGCCTTCGCAAAATCACTGTTCCGAATCCCAAATAAACTCCATTCATACTCACTATTGAATATTCAGGCAAATATGTAAAAAGATAACGGAACAAATATGAAACAACCGAGAACCTACCGGGAAATACAAGGATGAAAAGGACGGCAATACCACCAAGTAGACCAATCACAAGTCCAATGTCCGGGACGAATAAGGCGAATACCAAGCTGAGACCGAACCATACACAAGCAGATGAATAACGCCACAGCCCTTCCCACTGCATCCAACGCGCGTTGGACCAGCGAAGAAAATAGCACAGAATTGTCTCACTGGCTGATCTACACGGTAATAACGGACGAGATGAGAACATAATGAAAATCGACCTCCCTCAGTCAGAGCGGATAGCTGTTGCATCAGAAGGCAGAAAAATCTTTCTCGGTAAATAACTGAATGTCCCATGAAGTAAATGAAAAAACAAGTCGGGATTTCAGCCAGACCATTCAAGGGAAGGGACCCACTTCGGTAAGGCCAAGGGTGGGTATTTTAAGGTTCCGAGTCGGCTACTCGACCTGAACACTTCTCGGAATGTTCTTAAGTGACCGTTCCTCCGCTGCGGAACTTTCACGCGCTGCACTGAAATCGCGGAGCTGTTTCCATTGAGGCGCGATTATGAGGGTGAATGAGCGGTGTTTCCTGCTGAGATGACCGACCTCTGGTAGTTAGTCTAGGGAAGATTGTTAAACCCTGCTTCCAAGCCAACCACGTGGCGATTTTATGCTCATCTGCATCTGAGTACCCAGGATGTCTGGCCTCATCCGGAAGACGCAAGAATTGAATGATAAGTCACTGTCCCCTCCCATTGGGTTATGAGACCAAATTATCCTAGTGCTTTGTATGTTAGACCGTTCTTGATGCATAAGGCACTAAGACCCACTATGTGGCTAGGGAGACAGTCAACCCTGAGAATGGAAGTGACATCGAACAACATAGGGTCAAGTGTGGTAACGAGCTGGACGACAGCGAGCTGCCATTTACAACCAAAGGGACCATCAGATCTGGGATTCGAACCTTGGGCCATTCTTGTGACACGCATAATCCACTTGATCACTTATAATCAAAGACTCAGGACGGGGTCCCTTCATTCAACTCGATACCTCGGTTTGGACAACGAGGTAGCATCCTTAAGGATAACCGATCAAGCGGTGGTAGAGGTTGGAAAAGCTAGCATGTGGGTGGTAAACCTTCCCTCATTGTGTTCCTTCTTTGTCATGGTGATATATATATATATATATATATATATGCCGCGCTCAATCAAACGAAACCTCAATATGCCGAACCAATCTACAATTACTCGGGCCACCAACTACTACCAAGCGAAAAGTCCGTGCTCCGGAAATGATTAACATTCAACCACGCCAACGCCAAGCATCCCACGTTCATTGCTTCCATTGAATCCTCAATACGGAAGCACGCACCAAAGGAAGAGACGCGCCAGGACATACGGGCAAAAATCTGTAAACAACTCGCGCACCCTAGGCGAAAATATCATTTACCTGATAACGAAATCAAAGCTGTAAAAGCACTCCAGAAAAATCGAGAAATAGTCATACTTCCCACAGACAAAGGTAATGCAATAGCAGTGCTCGACAATGCTGAATACCGAGCGAAGATGAAAATATTACTGGATGATAACGAGATCTACCAACCAGTGANGAATTAGGTGTCTCAGGTATCTGTGGTTGGGGTCCAAAAATTTCGTCAATCAGCTGTCTGGGTATCCTAGAGGATATAGGAGCGAACCGCGAACGGTGGCAGTCGTGTCATTTTCTGTTCTACCCGAGTGGTTGATGAAGGTCGCTTGTGCAGTTAGACTATTCCCTATGTTAGCTGTGACGATATTCTCACTTTGTCAAATCTGTATCCATGTTTCACATTCCTTTTCTTCTTGTGCATCGCCGATGTCAGTGAGAAAGGCTGTCAGCAGTTGAACCTATCCTATTTTTTAACACAGAAATATGATGATGATGATGATGATGACTAAGCTGGCACTCTTGATGTTATCCTAATTTGTGACTCTTCTCTCTATTCAGGTATTTCGTTTCTTCTACATCTTGACCACTTGGTTATTGTATGCTCCATCAACTTTACCCTCCCGGAAACATATTTTAGCTCTATATTTAGTTGGAACTATTTTCACGACCCCTTGGTGCTCTCCTTCATAATGCTTGTTTTTTCACTGTTGATTTTTCCACACTTTGGTAACTATTCACATTGGTATTCAGGGATTAAACAGTCGTATTCTGATGTTTTCTTAAGCTGTGCAAATCAGAGTTTCGCTATTGGTCCAGCCACGCACGTGATCATGTTCGCTTGAGCTGATCAGTATATTGCCGCTAGTAGCTCTTGCCCACTTCCAATTTCATCAGTTTTTCCTAATTGCAGGCAGATCATCGTTGGCCATACAAAAAGTTAAAAAAAACGTTTCGTTCGCTGCGAGGCCTAACGCCTACTATTATCCGCCACTGATAGCCTAATATTCTGTTCTGCTTACTCTGTGAACTTTGGTTCACTTCGCATACGGCTAACCATCGAGGAGCGCATTCAGTAGTATTCGGTAGCTTTCCGCTAATTCAGTAGAGTAGATGCCTCATGTGTCCTTGGTTGAGATCCAAGAGATCCAACAACCAATTGGCTGTATACACCGAAAGGTAGGCCAGCGAACCGCGAACAGTGCCGGTTCGTTACGTTACGTTCTCTCGAGTCAAAGTGATCTAAAAAGTGTTCCCTTTTGCATTTGGACTGTTCTTTGTGATGGCTATTCCAGCTTTTTTTTCCTTTTGTACACTGTGTGAATCCACCCCTGGTCCACCTTTCATGTTCATTTTTTCTATCGCAACGTGTATTAGTATGTCGATATTGAGAACGGTCACTGGGGTTCGCCGTGTTGTTTAACGCCGTGCAACGATAAGGATGATTTTGATGAAAGTGGCGTGAATAATCACGCTGGCATACGAAAGTCAGCGATACGCAAAGTGTATTATGTTGTGATGGGCTGTTTTAAGGGCTAAGGTGATAGAGGAAAAATCCACCATGTTGCTTGTGATTAGGCCTAAAGTCAACCAAAAATACTACATAACCGTTCAACCGCACTGTTTGGGCTTGCGATTGGGTTTTATGAAGATAATATTTTCTGTGTCAGTAGCTTCAGCTGACGAATTTTTCACCTGGTGTTACCAAGCTCCGCTTGTTGCAACCCTATGGGTTATCCTCAGTCAGATTCTGTCAGACTGATGATGATCCCCAATAGCCTAACAGACATTTGAGACTGTTTTGTGCCTCTTTGATTGAACTCGGTTCCAATCCCACGACTAAAATTTCGGTTTTCGACTTAGCTAGTTCGCTGTTACGAGCTTTTGCTACTTGAAGAATATCACAAGGTAATTGACACTACTTGTAACTAATATATGGCGAAGTATGTTATACTGGATACATATACTTTCGAACCTAGTCTGTTATTTCATCCCTTTGTCCTTCCACAGGGATTTTCCGTTTCATCTACAAAATCTCTTGATAGGTCAGAAAAAAATGTGGCAGAATACCTATTCAAAGCAGGTGGTGCTGGACGCTTTGAATCGGATTCAAGTAGTCGCTTATCATGAACCAGTGGTAAGTGGCTTTTATGACGTTCAGTATGCATTGTTTGAAAAACCTGAGGCTCTCTTCGCAAAATCACAGCGTCCCATTGTGCGTGTGTCATTGCGCATTAAGTCACTCCTATCATTTGTTAATTCTTTCGCGGTATAACCATTGGACCATTAAATGTTAAGTTGAACTTTGCTAATGTCACCACCTCATCGTCTGGGATAAATGACGACTTTACGGGAGGTGACGTTTCTGGAGCGCCGTTCAGCATCACTTCAGATTTCCACACATCTTATAGTGTAGTAGTCTGTACTATTACTTGTTTATTTTTACACGGCTGACTCCTACCAAGGCATAAATCAGTTCCTTGGATATTACGGATCATGGCTGATCATGCAGAGCAGTTGATCACATTCATGCAGATACCCATCCAGTTTTGTGTTCAGTATAGGTGGCTATAGAACAAAATTACATTTAGACACTACAGCCTCTTCCCAGCTCCCACAGTCCATAATTTCGACCGATCTCCAAGGCGCCAAAGCTATTTTGAACAGGGTACGAGAGAGAGCGTTTGTTTATCTAGCTCCACGTCGGGGTGCCGTATTACATAACCAGACCATTACAGTCGAAGATGTTCACGGTTTGTCCGGAGATTTCATCGTGCGCACCGGTAATCGAATACTGCAGTCTCCTGATAATTTCAGTCGGGTACTGGCCCTGGTTCAGCATCTTTGAATAGGTACGAGGAGGACAACAACACAGAAGATGCGACTCTCTGTCCGAAGGCTGACTTCGCCTCGCGTCCAGAGCAAGTATTGTACTTGCAAAATCAGTCCACATGCGTTGTCGACCCTTGTTGTAAACTAGTCCTTCGCATAGCTATTTAAAAACAAGCGATTCTGAGTATTTGAAGGATGGGTAATTAATATGTTTGTTGTTCAATAATCAACAGATTTTGGGCAGTTGATTCTGTGAACGTCGAGAAAGTCTCTGTTTTGTCAGCGTTGAATTCGGTGCTAGTTTTTGCTGGTAGAGATCGATTCAGTCCACAACTGGTTTCTCGGCAGCCGGGAAATCACCGGGTAAAGAACGCTGTCCGCGAACTCCATATACTGGAGGTAAACTGTTTAACTAAGCGTGTATATATATATATATAATATACGACCGGTTTCGCGGTTATTGTCGCTCGTCAGGTATGCGTACCCGATGCTCTCTTGTCCAAACATCCACATACCTGTACACTTCGAATTGATTAATATTTCTCACCAGAATCGAATCTGTAGCATCAGGAGTGTACATGGAAGCTCTTCGTCGAAGAGTCCACAGAAGAATCACAACTGTGATTCGTTGATAATTCTTTGTCAGTTGGGCTGAGCCAACCTTAGGAACGAGGGCAGAATGCCCCAGAATATACGTATGTATATATAGAAGCAGGAAGTAGTATCTGGATGCGTAAACTATATATAATATATATATATATAATATATATATATATATATATATATATATTGGCCGATAGTCACACTAAAAAATTTCGACTGTTAATATTCTTAAGGCTCTATTATTCAGGAGGTGTAAGGAAGCATCATTAAATATGAATTTATTTACAGGTTTTCTTTATTCTATCCGTTTGTAGGCTGTAATAAAGCAGTTAGAAATGGTTTTTCTAGTTAGACGCATCTGAACATGAAAAATGAAACCTTACTCAGCCTAAGCATCTCACACACGTTTCGGAAGGTTTATCTTAGTTTAAATTCATAAATGTTAGCAAACTCCCTTGTTCAACGGAAGCAGTCATTTAATTGAACGTTCTACCCACAATTATGCATACATTTATAGGCTGAAGATAATTAATTGGGGCATTTCGCGATAACCGGGATCTAACACTCATGGTTGATCACGAATGGAAAAAAATTCGTTTTGGGAAGATCTTGATTCATATCAACATTGAACTTGTGTCAAAGTCATTTAGGCGGGATGCGTTAACCCCATGCATTGTTACCGTAACAATCAAACAATAAGCGAAAAATATTTGGGTACCACAACATAGATGATGGGAACTAATACTAGGATATTGGTCGATTTAAAAATTTGTGTTCAAACTTTTCCAGCGTTTAAAATTTACGTCATATTAAACGAATAAGCTATGCCGAGAACATGTTTTTGATGTAGGGAATCAATCATATCGGAATGTGACCAGAGTTACTCATGTTCACGTTGTTTTTTTACGGCCAGTATTTTGCTCTAATCCCGACGCAGATTACCACTAATATTTCGCGCACCACTGTCCAGATACAGTTGACTAATATTTAAACACTCCAAGGTTCACTGCGCATGCAGTATGGAGTAATCGTGCCATAAAGCAGGGCATATAATTATCCTGTGTAACCGTATAAAATGCTGAGCGCCATAGTCTGGGGATCTGTTAGTTGTGTTGATGAATAAATGGTATGTGCTGGAAAATGAACATTTCTAGAACGAAATTCTTCGAAAAAATCATCTCGGTTTCTTATTTCCGTTGAAATTGTTCACACTCACGAATGAAACTCGAAGATCCTTACCAGTGGATCAAGAGAGTGCACCTCGGATGGGTGAAATTTTGTCATTGTGGTAACGGAGATGTTCATTGAAGGGAATTAGCCATTATAAAAACGGCAGTATCTCCGAAAGAAGTTCCGTGTTTCAATCTACCAGAATTGCGTAAACTTGTTTTCCTAAGCTGAACGGTTTTCTCTCGGTCCGACGCTTTTCGGGTAAAAGTACATTTGGGTGAAGGGTATGCTTCATAAAAATTCCTACCACGGCCTCAATCTTAAGTCTTTTCAAGATACGTTTCGTGGCGTGGCCTGATAATTACAGGAAATACCTGATCAGTGTATATGACTGAAGCTTCTCGAAATATGAAGTAAAAGCAATTTCATACTGCAGGTGCTGGATGCCACATCAAATTGATCAAAAAGTACCGAAGATTTGTGGCAGACTCATTGATTGTCAC
>LUCM01001707.1:0-29791 GCA_008360955.1 Fasciolopsis buskii
ATAATATGGAGAAGTCTTCAGTTTGCATGCAGGCATTCTGCAGTTTAAGAATCTTATTTTCATATTTGTACATTTTGCTTAGTCGCGTTGGCCGGGATTGAGCTGTGCGAGGAATGAGGTTGCTAATAATCGAGTGTAAGTTCGCATGTAATATGTCGGCAGCTTCTTGGGAGCCAGGCAAAAGGACAAGGTCTGACCAATCAAGGCTCCGTAGAGCGGCAGTCAAACCAGCCCAGTTTGCTAATTTGTAAGAGACGCTGGCGGACCGGGTAGTGGTTGCAGATGTTCGGTGTCTGGGGCGAATATGAAGAGGGCAGTAGACCATCTTGTGGGTACTACCCGGAAAGTTATCTAGCATGGAGGTGTCAACGTTAGGGATATCGTGAGTGAATACCAAGTCAGGAATACTATTTCCTATGGTGGGGTTTGGGAAATGCTGCGTTCATTCTCCCAGGTGGGTTGCATGAGCGAATTTAAAGAACTGCTTAGGGGCAGTCTCGGTGGACCAGCAGATTTTAGGATCATTGAAGTCTTGCTATAAGTTTCACTTCTCCATGGATGGATGCAACGTGCTCAAACGGCCTCATGATTTGAGGCAGCCCAGAGTTGTTTGACGATGGAGGTTGGTGAACATGCAAAGTGCACTGAAAGATTATGCATACGAATAGAGAACCACAGAGTGTCGGTCAAAATGTCTAACACTGGGTATCGGAGGAGGGAAACGTAGAATTCACGCTTAACGTAAGTCAGGCAACCAAATCCAAGCCGATTAGTTTGGTGCATTAGAAAGAAACTGTAACCACTCAGAAATATTCGGTTTAAGGGTGTGTATTCCGTTAACCAAGTTTCAGTGGCTAGAATGATGTCATAGGGGTGATTTTGTACAAAACGTCCCAGGATGCTAATTTTACTCAGGAGGGATTGCGCGTTAAGCAGAATCAGAGAACTTCAGTTGTGTAGTCAATGCCGAATGGTTAAGTAGGGAGGATAACAATCGAGAGGAGGGGCCTGGTGAGCCGAAGTACAGCAAGGATGGAGCGGTGGGTTTACAGTTGACGTGCTGGGCTTGGAGGAAACACTCAGAATTTTTAGAGGTTGGACATCTGTGTAGAGACATGGCAAATAGTTGAAGGCCAATTTTAATTCATTTTGGGACGGGACGATGCAGAATTCAAGACCTGCAGAACCACAGATTATTGAGTGTGCCGAGAGTGCCAGGGAGTCGAGATCTCCGAACGGGTTGACCCACTGGGTTAGCAGGATAGCTAATGAAGTGCGGAGTTTTCTGGTTAGTTGAATAGGTCACCGGTATGCGCTTCCTGTGGGATTCAACCGATCTTGGCTGGGTGCAATGCTGTTGTTTGACAGAAAGACGAGAAAGTGCTAGAGGGCATATCTGGGATGGGGTATATGCCAAGAGCCTGGTACTGGCCCGAAGAGACATCGATGAGACGGCATTCATTTGTGTGGTTGTACCGTCAGTGTTCCCAGCCTGGGTTACCAGAGCTGGTAGATTCAGATAGACACGTTTGCGGGGTGGTTGGGCGGGCGAAGGGGACTGAGTTTCATCTAGATCTACCGGTATTGGTTGCGACCAAAGGAGGTAATATCGAGGAAGTACCACTTTTGCAGCAGGTATAAGCGATGGTGGGGTGCGACTGTAATCAATAGATTTATTCTCAGACAGACTAGTAAAGCTTCACCCTTCTTGTGGTGTCCGGAACGCTCTCGTCGGCCCTTGAAAATCCGAGCAAGGCTATATAATTTTCGTGGCAGGCCGTACCCATATCCGCATCAGGTCTCCAAGGTGAACAGCCTCTGGCATTTGAACAATGTAGGTAAGGGAAGTCGGCAAATTGGATCCGTAACTTCGGGAAAAGGATTGGCTCTGAGGGCCGAGTCAAACGGGCTGAAGTAAGATACGTGTCGGTCAAGTTGGAGGCTGGTTTCTCTGTTGCCTTGTCTGCTTCGGTGGATAGGGTTGACGGAGTTACTGGACTCTGACCGGATCGGTCGTGGGCGACTTCAGCTAACAGTGTTGCTTGGCAAGCGGCGTGTATGGGCAACTGTGTGCGCAATGCGGTCTTGCTCGCTTCGTTTGGCGTTCAACGGCTGACTCAGATTTGTGGGGTGAAGAGATTGGACAGGAAATTGAGCGGCGTAATTACAGGGAAGGTCGCTTGTGCAAATTGCTTGAGGGGGTAGTTTTTGATGGATTTTGTATTTTGGTTTAGGCAGTGGCCACCGGGCACGCAATAAGCAAAGATGTGGGGCGATGGGGACTGTCACGAGGAGAAGATAGGTTAGTTTAAACCTTGACAGTAGGCTCAGGATTTGGCCCATCAGGAGGAAACTGAACTGGCAGCACACTGGTCAGAGGGGGAGCGCCAGAAACAACCGAAGTCCTGCCAACTTGAGAAGTTGCGGTGAACTTCTGCGACCGTAAAATATCGCTCTGGAAGAGAGTTTTACCTGTAAAGATCTTGATATCTTTCTAAGGCGCATTGTCGGCAATGTTCGCCTTGTTTGCCATAAACCCCTTAGCAGAAAGTTCATAACGAAATTGAAATAAAATTGGGCAGTTATTCTTGGGGGATTTTTTCCGGAGCCTAGAACCCAGACAGAAGTAGTGTGTCATGCAACAAGCATTGAGAATGGTAGATTGGACAAGTAACAGTGGGAGAGGGTCAGGTACAATAAAGACAATGGCGTTCTTCGCATTCGTAATATATTTGTGAGCTTCTTTAGTTGCGTAATCAAAGAAGCGTCCTATGTCAGCTAGACTGTTATTGGAAAGGTCAATTAAGATGGCTAATGGGGATCATTTCAATGACAGGTCCTCGATCTATTGCACTTTGATTTCCAGGTCCCTTTATCTTTTTGAGACATCAAGAGCTTTGGGACCAGAATTAATAGTTATGTCAATAAGCGGGACTGAGCAAGTTTTAGCGGGAATCAGGTGTTTTAAGAGTTTTCTAAGTACTACGGTGCGGCACTGACGTCGCTTTGGTTCGGCTGGTGAAGGCATCGCAGAAGTTGTAGAAAGTCAGGAACGTCTGAGATGGCCATGAGAGGCTATAAACGTTTGGCAAAGAGCAACGGAATGGTGTCAGGAATTACAGGAGCGTGCGGGTGAAAAGATAAATAGATAGGCTAATTGAAAAATTTGCTCTTAAAAGTAGATCAATAGATGGGCAGAATGTTTTGTTAGCAGCATAAATGCCTTCAAAATAGGTTCAGGCGGGAGTTGAAAATATGACGGTCCAGGTTTGAAGTAAATATTGACAGAAGGGTTGGCGAGGAATGAGGTCAGAGATTAACGGTCCGAAAAAATTAGGGAATATTTTCAACTAGGAAAACGGTTCTAATTATGCAAAAAATACCACAATGACACCCTAAACTGCAAAAGACAACAGCGAGAACAACTCAAAACGAGGAGCGGTGTACCGCAGTTTTACACACAATTCCACCCCGTGCCCCCGTATTCCTAGCCCAACGGAGTTTGCTTTCATTTCTTTGCTTTTTATTTTGCTTGTGTCCGTTCAATATTTTGCTCACTATACTAAGCGTTCCACGAAAAATATCCCAAACTTTTCCCGTTCCTTGATTTATTGCGTTTTTTTCGTAACGTGCCCTGCGCATTTTACCAAACCCAATTCGTAATTATTCCCATTATTCAGAAAACACATCACCGCAAAAATACTTTCCGGTGGCGTAATCGGTCCATTTCGGTCTGCTCCTTGTATGTGGCGGCCCACTAGACGCGAAGGATGACACCGAAATGCACTGACGAGAAGTTCCCGTTGGGCTCAGACATCGCGCAAAAATTCATTGCTAGTTATGCTCATACCAAACATGGCCTGACGAAAGTAATACTAGCTATTTTTTGGGCCCCCACCGTTTGCAAATGAGTGTTTTTTCTTTTTTGTCACTATCGTCGCACGTCATGATAGTGCTCGCTGCATGTTTTTGGCACTGACCAGGAAATAAGGTACTATTATTATTAAAGTAGATAGTTTTTATCGACCCGGAGTGGTGCTCACGGTACTTCTAGGAAGTTTGAAAAAACGAGGGAAACGGCAATTCGGAAAATGTTACAACAGAACAGTTGTGGTAAGTGGCAAGTGGAGGATAAGTAGATATAAAGGGGCCGAAAATGAAGGTTGTGAATGGGAAAACCGTAGGGGCATATCGACGGTATTGACACTTCCGCAAAATGGACAACATTAGGCACAGTGGTGCATCAAGTGTAGATCCACACTTAAAATGGTTCGAACTGTTTCATTTATCCAGAGTTAATCTTAGGTGTTTTCGCATTACACTAGTATATTTTGTTCCCTTACGCTTTCAGATGAAAAGGTATGGAACATGGATACAAATTATAAATAGAGGGGATGGGTGGGAGCTTAGTTCTTGATGAATGCGGCCAGGCAGGATTTAAGATGCTCATCTGTGTCCTGGAGAATGCGAAGTTTAATAAATTGAGAGAAATCCGAAGGGCTATGGCGATGGGTGGAAGTAAGTAGGAAAAGTAAAAGTGAGTCCGTCGGTTAGAGTGTCAAGAGGATGGAAAACGGAGATAATAATTCGTCGTCAGTTGCTCAGAGCAATACGGAGAGGGTTGGATGGAGGCTGTCGCTGTTATAGTTTACTTATAACGAAATAGATTAGGGTTTAGGTCGGAGGAGTTCCCGTCAGCTAGTTTATGATACAAAATATTGCCAGAACACCGGCATCTTTCGGTTTTATGTTACAGCAGGCGTGTACCATTGAATAAAAAAGTAGCGAAGAGAGTGTCAAGGAGTTTGAGTGCGATTATAGGAAGTCTGTTTTAATTTGAACATGCTAACTGGACTAGTGGGAGGTGGGATGGAACTTTGATGGGTGGGACCGTGCAGTATGCCACTTATCCACCTATTTTGACTCGCTTAATAGATAACCGTATTTAGATGCATTCTCGCTGCTCCAATGCTTTTTCCTACTCCTTTCAAAGGATTGAGTCTAGGATGATGGGAGAAAAACTCTGCGATAAAAGTAGACCAGTTCCTTTACAGCCCGGTTTCGGTTTGCACATATTTTTCCTAGCAGAGGTGTGGTTGGGCCCACATAAAAACTTTCCATCGCTTTTTCAGCCAATCGCAATTTTCCGGTTATTGGCAATTTTTTCGCAACTGCTGGAGGCAGTCTGCTTTCCCCAAGTACATAGGCCACGGCTTCGTTGCCGCTGAACCAGGGTTTTCACAGCGCGGGTCAAGGGAAGCGTCAAGTGTTTGTAAGCGATCACATGGAGGGGCACAAGTGGTGTTATGGAACACGTGCCTGGGCTTTGAACAAAGCCCCTACGAGGCCAAATCACCTATCGTAATTCGCACAGCGCCGTTCACGTAGCTCACGTGAGCGTGAAACAGCTTACAATGAGAATGACAGTCATAAGACTAGAAGGTGTAAAAGTAAATGAAAAGAGCAAATTTCATGAGAAGTGAAGCAATGCAGCATTTGGGAAGAAAGTGAATACTACCTTAATGGGAGTTCTCGGGACGAGAGTTTTGCACCGCTTCCCTAACCGACGGCAGTGCGATTGACTGATGATGACATAAGTGAAATAGACGAAACAGGTCGCTAACACAAATGAGACGGGAATCTTCGACCTTTGGGCGATGTCAGATTGTAACTGCATTTGCTGAAACCCGATCCAGATTTCATCATGCGGTTTGCGGAACAGAAGAAAGAGTCGGCAAAGATTTGCAGAAATCGATGGCTGATTCAAAGCACAGTTCTGATCAATAGTTTTTGGTAAGCTGAGGAACATGTGTGACGTCTAGGTGTGTATTTAGAGAAGACGTAAACTGGATTGGTTCTGTGCGCGGTAAATTTTACTGGTAAGTTCATTCAACGCTTGTAATTAAGAACAAGAAAAAATACGACCCTAAAGAAAACTTGGCAATTTTTGTATGGATGGCTAGAGATCTTTGACGGAGAGGGTGTTTTATTGCATTGTATTGTATAGAAGTTGGCGTACACTAAATAAAGTAACATTTCAGTTAAAAATGTGAGGGCAAAAATAAAACAAAGGATAAAGAAATTAACAAATAGGGCAAAAATGCACTCACTTGGTAACAAATCATCATAAGCCCATACCAGTTCTTTGGATGTGGAAAAAAGAAGCATAGGAAGACGCCTGCATACGTCGACAGCATCAATCGTCCTTTCGTCGGCCCTTCCACTTATATCCCGGTCATATTCGGTCAGACTGATGGTAGTGTAGTTGCATGTTTTTCAAGAGAAGAGGCGCTCGACCTTCACCGCACCACTAAAATTACCACAGCAATTGGTCCTGACAGTCTATCCTCAGCTCTTTTAAGTCATGTTGCTGTGGATCTGACCGATGGATTTACATCTCTAATCTCGTCATCTATTTCTGACTGTTGCAGACCCATCGCCATCAATACCATCCATGAATCTAGCAGTTCTACTTCTTTGACAAACCGCTTTCGCCCTATCGCCTTAACATATTCTCTTCTGAAACTGACAGCGTGTTACGCTTAAGAGCCTGCGTTCAGCTATATATTCCCGTGACGACCCGTTTCAATTTGCTTGTAATTCTAAGAGGTCCATTTTGAACGCTGTCGCCTCCCTCATTCACCGCATTTGTGAGTCCTCAAATGTATCAATGAAATCTGTGCGATGCGCCCTCCTGGACTATTCGTCAGCATCTGATTCGGTCCCACGGTCTCTCCTACTTCACAAACTGGAAAAATTTGGTTGTCCTAGATCTTTATTAGCATGGCTGCCGACTATTCTCCCAATCGAACCCAAAGCACACGAATGCACGGCAGAACTCCAAAACCGTTGATTAACAACTCAGGAGCATTCCAGGGTGCTGTTTTATCATCGATTATTTTCTATACTTATATCAGCGACTTATCAGCTAGCTCTACTTGTCATCTGTTTAATTGTGCCGATGATGTTGCCCTCCTCCAAGCCGTTTCGAAAAACGATGATTTTCAAAGTTTTTCCAACAACATATATTCTGTTTACGATTTCTCTGCACAATCTGGCTTAAATCTCAGCATATCTAAATGTGTCGAATGTCTATTCTCTCTCTCGGTCGGCCTACCAATCTTATATCGACTGAAAAACTCTTACTAAGGATGATTCCTGAAAATATCTGGGAGTTACCATTGATAGGATGCTGAAGTGGACAACTCACATTTCTACCTACCTGAAAACTCTCCGACTGTCGTCAATTCAACACTACAAAGTACCGCCTCCCGATTTGCACACAAATGTTTCTCTAATCCTTCTTTGCTGTTCTTCCGTCATTTTTCCGGGTTTACTTGGAAAAGGCTTTAAAATTCTCCGCCGGGGGCTGTCAATTATTAGCCGGGTGCCCTTCATACCACTTACTGAATTGTCCCTTAATCGACGTGATCAGCACTTAGCAGCATATGAGAAATATGCTCACAAAACTCTTTTTGACCCCACAAAACCTCTGCACAACGATCTAGCGAAGTGTCGCTCTCATATCCGGACACGATCTGATATTTGTTCCATACCCGCCTGAATCAATATTTATGGGAACTCCGCGATCCCATATTCAGCACGAATTTTGGCAATCATTAACCGTGTTTCAACCAAATTCCTGAGCAGCCTGTCCTGATGCGTTGTGGTTATTCCTGGGTGAGTTCTTTTATGTTCTTTACGAGGCGATGTGTGCATCTTTTTATCGTTTCATTTAGCAATTTCTATTTCCCCTATTTTATTTGTTAAACCCACAATTTTTACTTATACGCGACATTATTTTTTGTTAGCAAAAGTCTATGCAATACAATACAATATAAAAGCACTTGTTCAGGAATACTGACAACGCATTAGGACAGGCTGCTCAGGGATTCGGTTGAAACTCGGTCACGGTTTGTCAAGATTCGTGCTAAATATGGGACAGCTGTGTTCCTATAAATAGTAATTTCGGAGGGCGTGGAACGAAGAGCAGATCTTGTCGAAATATTAGAGTGGTATGGGATCATGGGCAGAATGTAGGTGCTTCGCCGGAGAAAGCATGATAATTCACCACGGCTTGTAAAATACTCAGGTTAATTTTCATTCACTTTAGCCAAACTGGCTCAAGCCTGAGGCATGAACAGCGTAATATTGATCCGTTGAATAATTCAACAGTTGCCTCGTAGAACGCACTAGAATACCTTCAATGAAAATCCTGTCTGATTTTCACCGTAGGACTCTATCAAACTGCCATAATCAAGAAGTGTTCGAACATGTGTTCTAGAAATGCAGAGGATACTTTCGGACAGCTCTAACCGACTAAATAAACACATGCTCAGAGAAATTTAGACTGCCTGAGTAGTTTGGAACAAGGTCACGAATTGAGAATCTACTTTCGCGGAGCAAGAATGAAGCGTTAGGTAGCGTACAGTATTTGGGTAACTCGCTCATGTCCGTGGAGAAGATCATTATCCAGAAAGTACGCAAACCGTACAGAGCAGACAAATCATCCCAGATTTCTTTGACCACAGCACCGAAGTCATCGGGTTTAAGAGGGTAAACTGCTTTTATGTCACCAGTAAACAAAAGATCCACGCCACGATATATCGAGCTTAGTGTGCCATTGATATGCATAAGAAATGGCAGGGAACCAAGTGCGCTGCTGATTATAAGGTTATTAGCAATGGGTGTGGCATAATAGTTATTGTCTTCATTGAAAACCACTTGTGATGTTTGGATTGAGTGAGGGAAGAGCCACGACGAAGAGGTTGACGGCATCGAAATAGCTGAATGCAGACCCGAGGTGTTGTCATAGGCCTTAAACATACCGGAGTAGATGATCGCGAAAGCCGTAGCCCGGTTCGCAAGGTTGGGTAAAGGATTCAGGAAGTCAAAGTGACAGATGGAGCAAGAAAGGGACTGGAGGAATCCGTACCGTCTGGAGCTAAGGAGGTTGGGGGCTAAGAGGTAATGAATGATGGAACATTTTACCATAACTTCCGTAACATGTGTAATGGAAAGATAATTGGGTAAAACATGCAGAGATCCGCTCCTACGGCGTGGAATTATTACAGACTGTTTCTAGCTGATTGGAACCACCTCAGAATTTATTGAGAGTGTAAGGAGGTTGAGCAATAGCAAGGGTAGGTCAGGGCCAAAAATAACGACAGCCGTTAGAGAGATGCAACGGCAAAGGCCTTTGTCGGAGATTAACTGGTGCATTATCAGGTCTTTTAAATCTACCGTGCGGGTCTGCTGCTTTCTTTGGGCACAAAGTTTCTCCCGGCGTTGAATTTATGACCCTAGTGAGATGGGAGGCAGAGAGCCGAAATCCATTGCGGTCGGAGACAAGCACTTGAGGCAGCACAGTGGAGGGAATAAAATAGAGAGGGTCTGGGCAATTTGGCCGCCGGATCGATAGTGCCAGCATTGTTCCACCGGAGAGTAATGTTGGATGTTGAAGGCTTAAGGGTGGATTCATCATCAGTACCCATTGTTTCAGGAGTCTGGGGGGGAAAGGGTGAGTTTCCAGTGACGCCAGACATTTTAGGTTTGTAGGAAGAGGAGGGCTCTTTGCGATCTACCGAGAAAGCCGTAGGAGAGGGAGTTATGTACGGGTGAGTTCGAGAGGGTTTTGGTGAAGGCGATGGTGATGGGCTTTCTAATTTGACACCGTCGTGTGGTAGAGGCGGGGCCATATAGACCAGTCTGGATACTGGCTCCTAGCATTGTCAGGTGGTTTGGAGGAACTGCTGTATGATAGAATCATTTCTGGGTTCCTCTTGCAGGCTTCCTTTTGAATGGGGGGTTTTGTCTGTAGTCATTTTTATGGACTTGAAGAAGGACCATATAGGTATAGTGCCTTCATTCCTCACAAACCGTTTTCCAGTGGCGGGAATGGGGAACAGAAACAATACTGGACAAAATCCGCTTAACAATTTTTGACGTAATCTAAAACAGTGCCAAAGGCGTCCTGTGCGATTGCAAGGAGAGAGGACAACATTTTTCAGCGTGCCTAATAGGAAAGTAAACCAGAAAGGAAAAACCAGAGCATTGGACTCCCCCAGGTTACACTGCTTAATTTCCGAGGAAATTGAGCGGATGGCCCGACAGACACTGGCGAGTTTTTTGCGTAGTGGGCTTTTAAGCGTTTTGGTTAGGTAGGTGAAGGGAGGCAACTTTGTGATCACTGGTTCCCTCAATATAATTTTGGTGGTTAGCTTTTAAATCGTTTGGTCCAATTTTTGTGCTCTATTATGGGTCTCTGTGGTCACAGCTGTGACACAAAAAGTGGGCATGGGGGTTGGAAAGTTGGTTGCGAGGGTGAGGACGTGATGCGTCTAGCAGCTATGGCCTTTGAATTTGTAGGGCTGGACAAAATAGCTAGGTGTTTCGTGGCAGCAAGGAGGGAAATTGCTGGTAACAAGAGCTGTCACAGTTTGTGCAAAAATGTGACAAATGAGGCAGAAAGAGATGCCAGTACGTGCGTCAAATAACAAAAAGAGGAAAACGGGCCAGGAGTCTTTGATCGAAAAATGAAGCGGTGTTTGAATTGAAATTGTTCCTGTGACAGTATCAATGTAATTTAAAGTTAAATGGACTACAACAAAAAGCTGAAATTTAATAAAAAATCCTGTCGATGTCCATTGTGGAGGATGGTTCTACTTCCGTTAAAATCTTTTTTAACAATATACGTAACTGACAGAAGATAAAATGCACACTAACGCCATGGACCACTCAGAAGGGTGGTGCACAACTATAGAAATGCAACCGTGAGACAAAAATATCAAACAGTCGTAGTGTCACGTCAGTGGCAGGGTACCGGAATGGCAACGGCTGGTGAATGAGAAAATGAGTAGATAAGGCGCTAGATGCAGTTACTCATAAAAGCGAACAAACAGGTTGCTATCGCTGACGTCATGCAGTATAATGGAGTGTCGCAGCTATAATCGTCGCAGCAAAATTTCAGGTAGAAAATCAATAGAAACGTTACGTTAGGATTTGTTTCAAGTATGATTTTCGGAAAATGTTCAGCATAATTTTCTGGACGGAAAAAAGAGCTAGATATGTTAGGAATGCTTCAAAACTCTCTAGTTGACTAGGAAACAGGGATGACAAATCACAACCAAGGGCCTATATTTCAGGCGGTAAAATCGACCGAGATATTTGCGTATCAAAGAGAACACCAGCGATGGCGGATGAATCAGTACCCCACAGAGTAGTAGCTTCGCACCACTTCGTGAAAAGCCCTGTGAGGTCCGAAATAAGGTGGCTACATTTTCCCACACCGGGAAATGTATCCAAAAACGACCTCAAAATTCTTTTTTGGGGATCTAGCAACTAGAATTTGGATAGGTGCACCATGGTTTCGGAAAAAGACGACTCCACTGAACAATCTAACCGCTAATGGCGTCCCCGATATTGACATCAAAATCGTTGACTCACGGCTTTTCCCAATTTTTTTCGACCAATATACTCCAACCGCAATTGAAGATGCTAAAGTACCTGCAATATCTGACATTCATGCGCCACGATCCATCGAGAGCATCCCAGCCCAGATTGGAAATGAATCATGCTACTGCCAGACTAGATCTTCCAATATAACGACCACAAGCCCCCTGGACCTTAAGCTACAGGCATTCATTAGTTTACTGTACAGGCTCTTCATGATTTTAAAATGGGTTTCAGTAATCTTTAAATCTGAGTCTTATCCCTGAATCATTCCTTGAGACTCTCACTGGGAGTTTTGCATCATGACAGCAAGCATGGACGTCTCCACACAAATAGAAAAGTTCCCACGTTCTCCTTGTGGTCATCTCGATGGGGCGCCAGCATTGGTGCCCTTTTCCTGCTGTGTGCATGAATTTAAAGTAATATTCCTGTAAACTTTCTTCTATCGGGATAATTGGCAAACGGAATCCTTAAATTTGCCAAAACACTGAAATGATGAACTTCAGTTCTTGTCAACGGCGTCCCTCTAGAAAACGGTGGCCGAAGAGTTTTTCAAAATGCATTTGTGCTAGCATATCTTTTCGAATATTGCTTTAATTTCGTTCATTTTCATCCAAAATTTGGATTTCATGTTCCCGCTGACCAGACGAAACGGGGCCATAACTCTCGGAACTATTTAGTCATTGGCATCAGCAACCACAATAATGCATCCACCAGCACTACGTGCGTCAGGCGAGGCCGATAAAGGGCGAACATATATTTTGCCTTAGACCTTTATGGAAGTATATGAACGATTGGTTGTTCACTGCACCTTGATGACGATTACCATCAAAAAGAAGCCTAGCCTGAGTAGTTGGACAGAGACCTCCGGATAGTACGGAAAAAGACCTAGGAAGCTGCGCACTTCGCCTAAATCAGAGACAGTTAACCAGCGTTTCATCAATCAAAATATCTCTGTTTAGTTACAAATTACCATGTGAAAAACAACCACTCAAGAACTTCACCTGGTCACCTCCACTCAGTTCCGCCTTTTCCAGTCGCTGAAACGCCATCCTTAAAATTTTCAATAGATCTTCAGTCGTTCTTCCTAGAATAATTGTCCTCTAGATGGACTAAATAGGTTCATTCGGCCTAGCCGGGAAGCAATCCGTTCGTCAGACTGAAAAGTTGCTGGATCATTTTTAAGTCTGAATGATAAAATGTCATATTTGGTTCGGCAAACGCCATTTTCTCTACATTTTTCGACATAATTTCTGCCTCCAAATTTGTTTTGGACAAGTCTAATATGGAAGCACACCGGGGTCAAGCTAGGCCATCCGCATGCCGTCGAATATTTTGCTGGAGACGGAGTCTTTACATCCATTGCATTGGTTTCCCATGGTATTAAAAGAATGTTAGGTATCAATCTTCTTCCTCAACCAGCACTACCCGGGGAGCTCAGGGTGATGCTCACTATTTTATATCTACTTGTTTCAGCTTTTGACTAAACCGTCCATCAGAGCAGATGGCGATGAAACTAGTTACGTTCAGGAGCCTGCCTCATCGGTCTTGCACTCCCGGCATCAATCCAAAGCTGTGCCAAGCTAGATCATCGTAACTGCCTTCCATCCAGCCGAATAATCTGCCCATGGCCTATGCCTCGCTCTACACACACGAGGGCCTAATATTCAGACGCCTTCGTACGTTGTCTTCTAGCGAAGACAGCATTCTTTGATTCCACCAGGAACGACTACGTAGACCATGATGATTTGTCCTACTATTTAGCATCAGTGCACGACCGAATTGAATGTACATCCCAGGAAAAATAAAAGGTCAGTTCTTATTATTATGGGCGCTGCCAAGTTGCGTATTACATCAAGTTTCCGGTCAGGTGCAAATAAGTGGTTTGTATTTCGGATACTATAGTTTATGGCATTTCTGATGGTGAGTCCACTACAGCCCTCACAAAATGACAACTGCTCACCTATCTTTTTCCACGGCTTAAACTATCAGGCTACAATCTAGTTGCAAGCTATCTATGCAGAAGCTTTGGTGTTAGCTAGTTTAAGAGTTACCGTCGGGGGACTAAACCCTGGTTCAATAAATTCAGAAGAATTCATACTACTTATGAAAGTATGGAGCATACCACCAACTTTCCATCCCGTATCGCCGCTTTCCTTGCTCAACTGACTGTGCTTCCAGAGTCTTCGCGTTTTATGCTGCCTCATATGAAATCCAGTCCGGTTTCGACTAATCTACATTCCGTTATCACACCAATATTGATCCTGATCTTTATCATACAACTCTTGATTTTCGAGGATCCCGGTTAACTGGCGGCGACAACCACTGCCTTCTACACTCATTTTGCGCCCGCTATGCGCATCCTTGATGCATTCAAAAGTAGTGTTATTCACAGAGCAGAACTGGTAATCAGTCACAGGAAAATCATTTCGAATCATTATCTAGTTTTCATTTACAACTCAAAAATTCGTATCCAGCAAGTCGCATTGCCTTTTGTTATTTTGTGAGCGGAACCACATTGCATTGTATGTTTAGTTTCTGTTTTACGTACCTGCATTATGCCTTCTTTGCAAAATTTTGATATTGAATTGCGCATGCCTCTCGTGAATCGAGAAATATGCATTATAATTAATTTCTTATAATGTGACCAAGAATAACGGAGCACACATTGGATAGTCTACTATGTGTTTACCATAGGGAATCTGCGAAATCTACGGAACTCGGTTTTTTCAAACCCAGTTTCGTAACGACTGCTTTTTGTAAGAAATACTTCGATAGTCTTGGCAAATGACATCTTTAAGACCGAGCCTAGCATGCCAGCAAAAAGCGCTTCATTGGGCGTTTTCCTATTTGTGCAACGGTTACCCAAGAAAATCTCACCTTCCCTAGCCGTGGTAAAAATTCCAAGTACTCAACCAGCCGCTCTCCTTCCGATTGCATCCGAATGGGAAAAGATTTTCGCAGTTTTATTCTGCTGCTTGACCTCTGACTTCACGCCAAAAATGCAGACCCTGAATCTGGGCCTCTTGGATGCGACTTTCGAGGATCTGGGCCGATATTTCCTCAGACGGCGATGACAGCATAATATCAAACTGTTCAATAGCTAGGAATCTTAAAACGGCGCGTTTTTCTGGACTCCATGCACTCTGATATCGCTCCCTGGGGAAATTTGTGTAAAACAAGAAAATGAGGTTCTTGTTTTTAATTATTACGAGTTTTCTGCAACGGTTAAAGGGCCTTTGAATGTCGGCACACACTTCATGAAATTCGGCACTCCACTGCTCGGTCTCTCGATGGAAGCGGGCTTTTTAGTATGAAGGCTGCTCGAAACAATTGGAGTCTCTGAGTCCCGCATTACCTCAGATAAATTTAGACAAACACTGGCAATAACACGGAATATTCAGTGTGGAACGAAACGGCAAGCACCAAATCCACTGCAATCAATGGTTGGGAGGGTCCTCCTCTTTCGTTGTTTCTTTCACAGTCGCTGACGAGTTGATGCTAGTCTTAAAGAGTTCTGAATCTACAGTAACCCTCATAAATTTTCTGTCCTTGAAATCCTCTGCAAAGGATTACAGAACCACCAGAATTATCAATAGTAATCTTCTAAAAATACTCAAATTCAGAAACGCGCTCTGTGAAATTGCACCCGCATTAGGCATGGTAGTATACAGTCAGTAAATCAGAAAATTTTTGTTCTGTTTTAATGCTTCGAGGCATCTTGCTCGTTAACGGCAACAAGGCCGCGACTTTTCAAATTTCGTTCGATTTTCAGCGACTTTCAGAAAATGACTTTTAATGGAATTGATCGTATTGTGCAAATTGAGGCCTCACTTATCCGTGTGACTTAAAATTAGAAAGGCACGCGGAAAACTCCAGGCTTTTGGTAATACAAATAATAATGGCAAGGATCCTTGGGCCACGGTTTTTCGATCCTGTCATTGTTTACCCACCGTCTAGCACGGGAATTAGTGTTATTTGTTAATGCGTTACCGCGAGATTCTCAGGTGACATTTTCTACCAGAATTATCAGAGTTATAATGCTGGATGCACACATGCAAGTAAATGCACTCACAGAGGTCCCTAGGTATATTTTAGCTTCTTGAAGTACTTCGTCTGAATGAAATGCATAAATGCTTTGCATTCATAGTTCTGTGTTTCCATGGGTCTCTCATAGGATCAAAGTTGAGAAGATGCTCTGTTTGTGCTATTCAGAAGTGTGAACGTACGATCACGTGGATGAGCCAAGAAATATGATGGTGTTTGCTGCAAGCTTTGCGGTCGGACACCTGTGACAGTTGGGTACATATGTTTGCTTGTCTTTATAACTGGGCCCGCAAAATGTCTGAGTTCCGGTGATTTTACCAACTTGAATTCCTTATGTTTTGGCTGTTTGTGACACTGGAACGGAATCTATGGAGGTCAGAATGTCCTAGAAAAGTGGACCATTTCACCCTTGTCTTACGCTTACGTTCAGACACAAGTATGTTTAAATTTAACACCAGAAACGATGGGCATCCTCGGCTTCAGTAGCCCCGTTGCATGCTCGTAGATCTGAATCTCCGGATTCAGCATACAATGAAATTTGTACTCCTCAAACCTCAACCAAACAGGACTATGTGAAGTGAGCGGGAATACTGTCAGGCAAGAAAGTGTAGGGAACCAGAAAATGGTACGGCTGTCGGGAATAGTTGTAACTTTTACTTATAAGTAAGCAAGCATGTTGATTAGGAATACTGGTCAACAAAAGCCTAGAGTAAGCCAGATGAATAAAGAACCGAACGGCTGGCGCGTTTAGTTTAGTTGACTCACGGCCACAATGAGCCTTCCAGTTGTACATACAAATGGACCAATTCAGGTGGACACTTTTCCTCTATCCAAAATGAGTGTGATCAGGAAGATAACCTTTCCTAAGAGATATAAAGCAGCTGCAGATTCTTCAAGGATAATGGCGAGGTTTTATTATTGAAGTCAACAAAATTCTGGACGAAGGACGAGATTTCTAAGAACTAACGTGAATCGGTGATTGTGCTGATTTACAAGAAATGTGGTGGATCCCCATGTAAAAGCCACAGGCCGATCAATTTAATAAGCATTGCATGCTAGCCTTATCCTCCGCCGATTATCTATTGCCCACGAGAAGTGTATGCCTGTGAATTAAGCTGGTTTTTGCCCAGGTCACTGCCATATTCACCAAAGTTTCACTTGACGACTGATCTTAGATAATAGGCACGCATCCCGCAGACCTACAGTTTCCAGCATTTTGCTTTGAAAATGGAGTTTGGTGCTGCCTCACTGGAGGATGTGCCAGAGAAAATTGTTTAATTTGTTTTGTCTCTGTATGTGAACAGCACAACTGGTGTTCGCACCTAGGGCGATATTTTGCGCGAGTTTACCACGAAAAATTTCTTCAGCGTAACTTTCTTTCACCCTTCCGTTTTAATATTTTCATTAGATTGGTTGCGAATATAGCTCTATTCTCTTGGGAGAATAGTTAATTTGATAGTTTCTCAAACAGGACTGTGTCTAACGAAGAATATGCGGACAGTGTTGTGCTGCTGAGTAAAGACCCAAAGAAAATATAGATTGTTTTCTGGATCGTCTGAACGGTAATGTGAATACGTTCAGGTAAGTCTTGAACCTCCGAAAGGTAAAATGCAGTTGCGCAACTGCGAAGTGGTTCAAGGCTGAAAATTACAATTGCGGGGGAGAAACTATCCTAGTTGGACAGTTTTAAATACCGAGTCAGTTGTATAACCAATTAAGTGTTCCCGCGCATAAGAAAGGCGCAATTAGCATTTGCCAACATGAGGCATATGTGGCATTAGCGTGACATCCGGCTATTGATGTGAGGTCGAGAATACACACCAACCTCAACACATGGCTGTTGAGAACAGAAGATATGTGAGGACTTTAAATGTCTGAAAACCGTTTTTTTCATAGCATTGGTATAATATGGCGGAAGCATATTATGAATAACCGAGGGTTTATGCATAAGATATTAGAGCCTGGGGTTCAGCCTCTAAAATAAGCACTAAATCAGAATAGGCTGAGGTGGTTGGGGCATGTTTTGCGCTCGTCCACAGAACGGCTACCTGACTCGTAACACGCTGTTCTCCGAGACATGAAATTGTTGGAGGATGATGGTAAGTGGCTAGTCAATAACATAGAAAAAGTACGAACATTTCCGCCCGAGGAATGGCTTGTGTATTTGCAGTTAGACCACAGGATTGAGATCCAAGGGATCCCCGAGGCGATAGCTGGAGAGAGTGTGATATGAATCAAAGTCGCGTTCAGCGGCGTTTATGTACTTGAAGTCTTTCACCCTCTATGTAGTGTTTCAGCTTATTGTTTTGTAGTCATTCTTAAGCTATTAATCTTTCTCTTCCGTCTTTTGAGAATATGGTACTACGAGGTAGCAATCAAAGACAGAATACATTAATGCAAGGCTAATGGATGTGCAAACCAAAATGAACTACTTTTTCTCTCCGCAATGACAACTGCTTTGTTGTTAACTTCACCATACGCAAGTAGAATACGAGAGGTAAGAAATCCTCAGAACCCCATGTACGTCAATTATTTTGACAAAAGGAAGAGTATGTAGATATAAATTGGCCCAAGAGGCAGTCACTGCCCCTGAATGGCCTTAGGTTTACCTGAGATGTTGCATGGACGTGAAGCCTGTTATCCCTGCAATGAAAGGGAATAAAGCACAGGCGGAGGCCAACTCGCAGAAATCAGAGGTGCTCTACTGAATATGTACCCGACTCATTTTCGTTACCAGTGCTGGCCTACAAAAGCTCAGGGTTCGCGTTCCAACCTTTTATTTTAGAGAAGGTTGCTCAGACTAAAAGTTCATCAATTAGCAGGACCGGATAGTCTTCGCCCAGCAGTTCTAAAGGCAATGGCTATAAAGCTTGCTTCACTGCTATCCAACCTACTCAACTTACCGCTAGTCAAGATATGTGTGCCCGAGGAGTGGAAGGCTACGATCGTGTGGTTGCTATTTAAAAGTGGCTCCTGGAAAGACCCTAGCAACTATGGTCATGTCAGTCTTATCTGCATTTTGATTAACGTGCTGGAGCGTTTGCTGTCTATGCTAATCTGTCTGTACTTCGAATGTCACATGTATCTGCCTCCGGCCCGACATGGATTTTGCTAAGAAACGGTCAGGCTCGTCGATTCGGCTGCTGGCCGGGGAACATTAGGCGGGTGCCGTAATAAGTTAACATTTTATGGATGCTATATTAGTGAACTTCAACAAAGCTGTCGATAAGATGCCTCATGACCGGAAGCCGTTAGAAATAAGTACACGCGGGATGAAAAATGTGTTGCTCCGTTGGTTTGTCTATTTCCTAAGGGGAAAAGATGTTCTCCATGAGAGAAATGGAGTCCCGATCAACCGTACAGGTGTCTACCAGTAGTGTTTCACACAGTCATCCCTTAGAACCATTTCCGTTCTTGCAGTTTGCTTTTCAATCGCCTTGCGTTATCTGTGCCTATGATGTGAAACCGTGGGGCACGGTCGGGTTAGAGGCATGCAGAGAAACTTTGCAACGCAAAGTTGACGCACTGCTCCGTTGGTTAATTTATGGTCCAATCCGGTCAAATTATTCAAATGCGCATACATACCAGTCAACAGGAAGCAGTTTATTGCGGCTTGTTATCTTACCAGAAATCCACTCCAGTAAACTTTATGGCGACGATACCTTGGGGTTGTGGCTTTGAAAATTATGAAGACAAGCAAATATGGGCAGGCCCATTCTGGGTTCTTTCCATCGTTCCTTCGGACGGTTCAGCTATAGTGACTTCCAAGAATTTATAGATGCTGTGCAGCTGTTACTAGAGTATGGCTGCCTCAGTGCTTATCTGTGCACTCTGGGTGAGATGAAGAAACTAAAGCAAGTACAACTCTACCTCACAAGATTCGTCAATGGACTACAACTGTTCAGTTATTAGAGCTGCCTAAGGGATTTGGGACTGTTTTATGAGCATTTTAGGTAGATTCAAGGTGACGTTATCAGCTTGAGAAAGGTGCTTTGAAGCAATAGGAGCCCAAAAATGCAGCAATACTTTCCTCTTCAAGTAAATGACCATATGCAGAGCCACTTCCTGAAGCCACAGAAGTTCCGATGAACAAAACAGTCCATGTTTTCCAAGGGCAGTTTGTAAAATGCCTTGCCGCGGGAGTGGTGAAAAAGAAGAACGGCGCATCTTCAAAGCTCAGTCTTGGTGAACATTTGGAGTCATTGTGGATGACCGCGTAGCTTTAGGACGACCCTCAACGAATCAAAGTGAAAGAGGCTTACAAGAGATGCTTTTTTTATAAGACTACCTAAGTATGAGAAATAAAGATTGAACTCCTAATATTTTTCGATTAAAGACTATATTTGCACTCCGACAGCGGCTAGGGCCGCCGTTAACCGTTTCACTTACTTCTGAAATTCTTTTTCTAAGGATGATTCCGCAGTAGCAGAAATGACCGTATGCATATCAGAATCGAGACAACTGTGGCGGCTGTCTGCTATTTCACCAAAAATGGAAAGTCGTGTTTGCTTTTCTCGGTGCGCTCAGTTCTGTTGTATAACTGCCATACATGGAGTTTGCGTAATAAAGATATTCGTCATTTAAAGGTTTTCGATCACCGATGTGTACCTAGCGTCTCCAGGTTTGGATGGAGGGATTGCGTGAACAATGTAAGGGCTAGATTGTGTTGTCATTTTCCATTGAAGCAAAATGATTGAAAGACTATATTTCACCTGTCGGCTGTTACGGCGTTTTCTTTTCTTGTTCCTACATGGCCACTCCCTGTCCGCCTTGCACGTTGATTTTGTCCATTGTAAGTTGTGATTTGATAAGCAGGACAGCAGATAATCGGGCATGTTGTACTGCTTAACGCTGAACGATGACGATGAGAACAATGTTGGGAATGCAGTAATGTAAGATAATATCGACAGTCATTTCTGCCATTAAAATGAATCCTGTTTACTAGGATATATTTTTTGTCCGTTACACACATATCTGGTGGAACTCTGACAGCTTACCTGCAGAATGCCATTGACTAACACTATACGGTCAAAAAGAGTGTATCTTTATCATACGATTTGTTGCATTGGTTCTGTAGAGAATGAAAGTCATAGAGTGTAAAGTTGCATCTTACTCAAGCCCCGCCAAGATATTTTCGGGGTTATCTACGAACTCACCATGAGTGTGTCTCTTGTTTCACTGCAGTACACTAAGTGGTACTGCCAGTGTACATGTAGACAACAGGGCTACATCCGCGCTACTCGCGGAGGATGATCGCCAAACAGGACTTTGATGATCGGCGCCGTATCCCAATGTTTTTCAAGCACAAATTGCCCCACTTACTGTGCTTACTAATCCTTCCAAAGTTACACCCAGCCTAACCAAATTAGCAAGTTCATTCTTAAATCCATTTATCTAGTAGCAAAACGACCATAGTTTGAGGCGAAGTAATGTAAATTCACGAATAATTCACCAAAAGTCTATGCATGCCTCATCTCACGTTGTCAAAAGCCACTGAAGTGTAACCAATCAACCATTACATCACTGAATAGATTAGATTCTACTATTTTTGTTTGCTTTCAGCAGTAGCTTAGGGGGTGATTCTGAAATCACGGAGGGACACAGGGAAAAATCAGTAAGGCGAATCTAGGTCGCCCAAATCACGCGGACTTTGCAAGTGGACCTAATTAAGGAATCATCATTCCTGATTAAATTAAATTTGCATGATCCGAAGTATCGTAGACAGTATTTGAACCTCAAAGGCATCTTCTTAGTCCAACATAAACGAGTCATTGTGACTGTCCACTACAGCAAGGTGAATCCGCTCAATCGAGAAATTCGAAGATGATCTGCAGGATCTATCCTTCGTACTGGAGGCGGATGGTTGTGCAAAGAAATTTATCACCAGTAACGAGAAACACGGGGAGGCGAAAGTCACAAAGGCCGATTTCCCCGCCCTCTCAAAAAAGCATTTTCATTTCACTGCCTTTCAAAGGCGGTCAGAAAGACGGGCGAATACAGTGACCGTTAAGACACGCTTTCACGAGGGCATTATGCTGCTTATTTAGTAGCGCTGCACAGCACGAAACGGATGCTTCGTGAATCCAAGCTAGACAGAATCTACTCTCTGGTTGCCTTCTCATCTGCTTACCTTTTTCAACACGCTTGCGGTAGAAATCCAAAATATCAAGGGACAAACGTATGCAAGGATAAGCTGTCAAAAATCTGACCGCCTCCTGCGGTTTGCAGAAGCAGCTGCCACTCACCGTCATGAGCCTGAATTGTCCAAGCAGCTGGGATGTGTAACCAGTCCCGTTTTATCTGTTAAAGAGTGTGGATTTAGGTAGACTAGTGATTGTACTTCCTGTTCAGCTGTCAATCCAAGAGATTCTGGTGATTCCTGTTCTCCGTAATGATTTTATTCTGTGTGGGTTTTGTGACTGTAGCCCTGTCATTCTTTACAATCAAGTTGAAAAGCAAACGCGAAATAGTAGGGTTCAATCTGTCGCGTGATCATTCTTGTTCTTACATTTATGAGATTTCTAAAGATAACTAGATGTGTGAAATTACATTACCTCTGGTACGACATTTTGGAAGCCAAACCGATGTAAATTACTTTTTCAATAGTGTGAATCAATACACTGCTTACACATGTGGTAATGCACCAAAATATTACTGGCCGTTGTCTGCCTTACTGTCCTCTTCTAGGTCTTCGTTTTATTCCCCTTTGTTCACAAATTATTCCCTTAGGGTTGACTATCACTGTTAGCATATAGCGTGCGTTTTTGGTTGAGGTGAAATACATTGCTGACACATATCTGGAAACAAAGGCAGAATGTGCATACGTCGAGATTCCGACGGCCTGGTATCTGGTCCCGTTTGCCTAATCCACCAGTTACTCATGCTGATGGTTGTTTGTCGACTGGTATTTAAAATGCATGTTTACGTTCTACATGAATTATTGTAGCTAATTTTAAGTTGCCAGTTATTGGATAACACAGTTTTATGCTTGCTATTGGTTGCTTGCCGTTCGTTTCTTGCCAGTCAAAGTTAACTAGCATGAAGTCAGACAACAACGTTTGCACGGCGGCTCTTTTGCAATCAGCTCTGTTTAGTTTTACAGCCATTAACCTTGCACCGAATTTCTCTCGTTCCCGTTGCTATCTTACAGCAATATCTGAGTAAAAGAAAGAAGATATCCGGAAAGCTGAAAGGCTGACTGCAAAGTAATACGTTTAATAGCTATGTGGAAAAAGAAAAGTTACGGGGCAAAAATGCCGCTGATCACGGAACTGAGTCTCATCTACTATTGTCTGCGACCATCCCCTAAGGGACCCCAACCAGTTAGTCTCAGTGCTCACTGGTTACGGTTTTCGTACGTTTCCATGTCATCTACTGACACCCTATATCACGCATTTAACCGTCATCCCCATCAAAGAACAGTACACAGTAACTCAGACAGCCGTTCTGAGTCTTGTTCAGGAGTTCTCCCAACTCCTTCAATATATTCATATTCAGTCCCGAGCACCCTACGCCTAATTTCTGAGTTACCAAAAAATTCCTTCACCATAGTCCATCAATACAACGGACTTCAAATGTCAAGAGTCCTCGAATTTCTGCTACCAATTTTCATGTGCTTGAGAATCGCAACAAGACTGACATTACTGATGCTGTATATATTTGAATTCTGATAGATAACCGGATTTCACACAGACGCCACAATTTGGTGAATGTCAACATAGCCTTATTCATGAGAGAATAAACCTCATCTTATATATAACTACTCGTTGCGATACAACTGTCAAGAAACCAAGTTTATCTGTTTCACCCAACTCTTCGATTTTGGTTTAGAGCCAATCCAATCCTGCAACATCATCTTAAAATTTGTAGGCAGAAAGCAATCTTCAAATAGTCCTCTCATATTATTTAGATTGTTTGAAAAAACCTGCAGCATATTCTTAGTCGGACAATGTACAGTCCCAGCAAATATCAGTGCCACTATTCTCATCGAAGATCAGGGTTATCTTCATAAACTTCCCAGTGACAAGGATGAAAAAGAAAAGGTGGAAGGGAAAACCTCGACAAACATCAGTTCCCGTGTTGTACTGGGATAAAGTATTACCATAAGCACGAACTTGTCTTCGGTCGTTTGCACACACAAAAATTTAAAAGTAGACGTGCTTCTCATTGCCAAACAACGTGCAATCGACTGAGGTAAAAACCCCTGTCAGATAAGAAAAGATAAACGTTGCTAGTCTTCCAGTATGGCTGAATTCCAAAGCGTCCCGAAGAGTGAAGATTTGGGCAATGCAATCCCGACAGAATAAGAAACAGCTTCATCTTTACGTAAAAACATTTTACTGAAAGTCGTTAATCGGCAGAATAATTTGTATGGGATGCTTATTAAACTGATTTACTTAAGATTTTTGCACAAAACTCTAAATTCTCTCTCGCAAATCGGTACAACCATCAATTCATTTCAGACTTTGGGAGAATATACGCTTGCTCAAACTGATCCTAGCCGCCTAACGTCAACTACGGAAATGCATTTTTCCGACTACCTCCATTTTTGATAAAGGACTGGCATTCATTTGCATCTGTTTGCTTGCAGGCATAAGTAGAAGAGTCACTGTGGTGGGGATCAACTGCTACCTAAAATATTCTACCCGGCGGTGGAACCGACGCCTCTGAGAGTGATCAGTGAGCCACCGGATTCCTTGGTCGCCTCGCTTATACTTGGCTTCCGTGCAATCAAAGTGGATTCCCCACCCAGCTTTTCAAATTACCGTAGAGGCAATAAATCGTTTAATACGTGGATACACAACACACCGTGATCCCATAAAGTGTTTCATCTTCTAGCTTGTTCACCCAGTATTTGTAATCAGGGGTATTTCTGACGCGTACTTCTTCGGGCAGAATCTAAGACACATTTGAACCTTTTGTATGCTAAAAAGTGCGAGTTTTTGCTACGTTTGAGTTATATCTTCCAAGAAATCTTTCACTGTTTTCTCCCAACATTTTATGGAATGAAAGGGACGGTATGGAAGAAATTTGGTATGCAACCGCTGGATGTGTTTCTCATCTGATTCTGAGACCGCGGTTGACAGAATTCCCTCAATTGACGCGGTGGAGAAGAGTCGGAATAGAGAGTGGCTACGAGCCACATAATCTGTACATCACAGTTCCGAAATGGCAGCGATCTAGTGATAAACGCAGAAGAAAAGCACAACGAGAAATACTGGGCGGAGCGCACGAAAAAAAGTGAATAATCTTCAGGGTGCAAAACGAACTCAGCACTTCGAATTTCGTATTTGATAAAAACGAATTCAACCAAACAAGAGTCACAAAATCAAAACACATTAGCGAAATAGGTAAAAGAATAATCGATATGAAAACAGGTTGTTTTCTCAGAATGATTATTCCCAATACAATGGTATGGCTGTTGCCAAGGATGTTGTGAGAATTTCCACTGGCCACTGAAATCTTTAACAAATTATTAGTCATGATGGGATCAGTAACGTGTTCTTTTCAACCGTCGAATCGAAATAAAATCCCAGATACCTGCACAGCAAAATAGAACAGAATGGCTTTATTGCTAGAGTGTATTTGTACTAGAGTAAACACAATAGTAGGACCGTGGATCGTAAAAGCATGATTATCGTGAACAAGACTGGTGTTGTAACCATTGCATAGGAAAAAATACTTTATATAGCTTAAATTTGAGGTGTTTAGTATTTCACGATCTGGCTACAGCCTTATCGGTACAAAAAATGTGACTGATTACGGCGTACCATCGTTTTCACTTTGATAATTCCGTTTCTTGGCACTTTTGCTTTCGTTGGAATCGGTTAGGAGAGTTCGTTTTTTGTTGCACTTTGTACATTATGGATGATTGGACGCATGACTATCTAGCAGTATGATTTATTGGAAGTACAGTAGCATTTGTTTGTCAGAATTCGCTTTCTTCAACTTCCGGTAAAGGCTGAAACTTTTAAACTTCCACCTATGCGTCATTTGATGGAGGTGGTAAGTATATGAAACATACCAACAACTGGTTGGTAATGATGTGACCAAACGATCGACGACAAACCAGATAACAAAGAAAACTTGTAACGCATACGGGTGAGTAAAGTAAAAAAAATATTAAAAGTCAAAAGAAATAAGAATATTTCTATTTTAGTGAACAAATAAAGCACACATTACATGTAGAGTAATTTGTTTAAAGCTGCACAGAGAAAATCAGGGTGTAACGTTGATTACAATTCTCAAACTTTCAGCCATGTTTTCATGATGCGGATAAGGTGACGTCATCACTCAACTGTTTGCTTGAATGTTAAAATTCTCATAACCAATTTGAACCAGTTTATCTGACGTTGTACAATAAATGTCCACTTTGTGTGTAACAAACAGTTCTGTTGACAAATTGGTCATATCGCAATTTGTACATCATTTTTCCATTTGCTGCCAACATCTTTGTGAGCATTTCGAAAGAAAGCTAATTCGTGAAATTGCCAATCATTATGAATGTGTTCATGAAAGTTTTACCGTTTGTGGTACGATTACCTATGTCGACGAGGTGTTAAGGAATTCCAGTCGTGACCGTGTATCGGTTCAGTTCATTTGGAAGATGGAAACAGATGGTGTATCTCCCTTCTTGATGTACATCTAGCAAACAATGAGTGTGGATCGATTGAGAGATGGATTTATAGGAAGCCCCACTGGATGGGACAGTGCAACAGTCTCGGCAACGCAGTTCTACACGATCATATGCGGGACCGAATACAATGTCTAGTGCCTCGGCAAAAAGATTTGTTCGTTCGTAAGTCAAAATCGAAATGAATTAATTGAGGAATATTCTTTTCAAAAATTGATCACTCGGAAAAGCTGATTGAATGGTCGATGAAACAAAAATTGTCTGAAAATTAAACAAAGATTCATTACCAAATAGACTATCTTATTCATGCTTTTACTTCGTGTCAGAACGAATGAATTATTTTCGAAAACGCCCGGAGAGAGCTGTTAAAAAAATAAACACTCGACTTTGCCGAAGTAAAAGTATTCAACTTAGCGTATCTAATTATTTTTCAAAGAATTTATTATCTCAGTGCGCTGGGTCTATGTATGTATGTATAGTTTCAACTGTTCCCTTAGCAGTTTGATCAGGATGATCCCGGATGGTTAAAATAATGAGTCATAAATGTCATCCGGGCTTCGGTGGTTGGATATCCGGCTAGTATCGGATATTCAGTAGACATCGAAAATTCGTTCAGTCATCAAAAGAAAAACAGGAAGCCAAACTAATGTGATCAGGAATGTCCTGTATGTGTCGGTAACTTAGTACCGGTTAGACCCAGTAATTTTGAAAGGTATAAAACAAAGTACTCCACAGTCCATGGCTACCACTGCCCAGAATTATGACGCAATCATTATTCTAATTAACAATCTTTTATGAATGTTTTGTAAAGTAAAAGGAAAGAAGACGCTTGCTCTTGCTTAGACTCGTCAATTGACAATCGTCTAGCTTTGGGGAAAATATCCAAGTGGAAGAGATAAAAATTCATTTATTAAACGCTTGTATTGGTTTTCTATGATCAACACTCAACGATTGATTAATTTTTCTGCTGATTAGTTAGATTCATCGTTACTGATTGAATTCGTCATGTGGCGTTTTTGCTTAGATTATCGATTGACTTAATCAGTGCGATATCACTGCAGCTGCGTTCATCATTAATTAGGATGTTGTTTATAACGAGCCAATACCCACTAACCTTAAAATGTATTGCGTGGAAAATTGGCAACTGAACTCCCTTAGTGTGTTTTTTAACCTATATATTATTATAAAAGCTAGAAAATGAATGATCGAAAAATCTTCGTTCAATTTGGCCTGTGGGGATGTTTTGTTAATATTTCTTATCAGTCCGATTACAAATGTTTCACTTAGTTGGCTAGCCCTTTTTTATCCCTTAGTCAAATCTATAGTTAGCATTAGTATTTCGTGAATTCCATTTCTGAGAATGGGAATAGAACTGAATGCCTATTCTGAACGTGTGATCCTATATTTTGGCAAAAATTTGTTCTGCGTACAATTTAGTGCAGCCAAGATTATCGATTTTGTTACGTATTATTTCCAGTTAGATCGGTAAAACGTTACAAAATTGGGAATTGTAAAGATTACAACTATTCAGTATGTGAACAGCAAATTTTAGCTTCCGCAACGACAAAAACGAATGATCAGAAAATGTTGATTAGACCTATAAGAATGAACGTGAGAAGGGAATTTTTATGGAAAAACTGTCATGTACGAAAATTTGGTGATGAGAAGACGCTCATAGTCCAAAAGCAAAAAATGTGGGCAGTTGAATATCACGTGATTCTGATGGATGGATGCAATGTCTATTCAACAGGTCACAAACACGTTGCTGTGACCTGATCCCGGTTATGTAATGATAACAACAACTTCAGCAGTACTCGAGCCACGCGATCTATGTCTGCACGCATTTATTCTATGACGATTTAGAAGAATAGGTCCACGTGAAAATCAACACAGAATAATCGGCCATCTTGCAAGTGACATCCAAAGATACTTCTGGCAATTTTCAACTATCGGAGGCCGTTTGCTGCCCATGGTAGATGAACACTCAACAGGACTAAAAACTCTCATCTACGTCGAGACTTCCAACAAACGTGTTGACCAATTTGAGTATTCGAAAAGTTTCCTAGACTGGAACTCTGGATGCCCCACTTGGCAAATAACAAAGAAATCCGATTAGTGCGTTCATCCGCTTGAATTAATTGTCCATACAGATCAGTTTTTCTAACCTTTTCTGTTATCTGTGCAAATATCGGATGTGCCGAATTCTTTTTTTGGTTTTATTCAGCTATGTATAATCCACATAAATTAGTCATTTTGAAGAGCGGTAAACATGCCTAAGCTGCCTCATTTCTGAATCTATTTCGTGGTATGACTTCAATAAAGCCGGTGGAAGACGATCTCTTTTTGCTCCTGTAGATTAGAGTTTTCACGTATCAAATTCTATGGGTTATTGTCTGCATAATCCAGGGAGTATTCTTGACATTTGTCATATGGAGAAATAGGAAACATTAAAGTGAATGTCCCCTGGCAGTCCGTTAGCATGTTAGCTGGAAGTCATAGCGTCGATGATTCTTTCATACTTCTCGTCTTCCATTATGCTAGACATTGAGTTAGGTCCCGCATATGATCGTGTAGAACTGCGTTGCCGAGACTGTTGCACTGTCCCATCCAGTGGGGCTTCCTATAAATCCATCTCTCAATCGATCCACACTCATTGTTTGCTAGATGTACATCAAGAAGGGAGATACACCATCTGTTTCCATCTTCCAAATGAACTGAACCGATACACGGTCACGACTGGAATTCCTTAACACCTCGTCGACATAGGTAATCGTACCACAAACGGTAAAACTTTCATGAACACCATCTATAATGATTGGCAATTTCACGAATTAGCTTTGCTTTCGATCAAGTGCTTCACAAAGGATATTGGCGAAGCCTCTAGTGGAAGGAATTGGATGTAGCATTCGCGATAATGAGCCCAATGTTTGTTCAACGCAGAAGCTGGTCTGTTACGACAAAAACGTTGGACGTATTTTATGTGTGAACACACGTCAGGATAACCGACTGGCTGGTTTCAAGATTGCGGTGTATGAGCATAATATGTCTCGGAGCATGCGAGATTTTGGTATCTCCGCTCTACTCGTGTACCAACGGGAATGTATTGCCGTTATCTCTGTTGAACGAGAACTTTGGTAAAAAGTGAAAAGCCAGAGCGCACCACGCCAGTACACAACCCATTTTTCTGTCTTTTACGGTGACTTTTAGCATTGACGCTAGATACATCTTTCGATCCCGTGCAGTTTGTGGTGGAAACCGCCGAGACACTCAGACATACTCTCTCTCGTATTCACACTCGAATGGTCGGACTTCAAGTTGTCCCAAATGGGAATACTCGCTTTTTTGTTTTGCTTCGAGCGTGTGGTCTCGGTTGTGTATTTTTTCTAGCCGAGACGCCGTACAATAACTGGGTGCTGATAGAATTGATTGAGTGTGTCTCTAATAGAGAAGCTTGTACATATTCGGAAATCCTAACATGCGGCAGACTTTAGTGGGTTCATGAGAATGTCGTCCGGTGTTACCGAGATGTCACTTGGGCGAATTCCTCCTGGAATAATAAGAGGATGATATTTGAACAAGCCTAACTCGGTATTTCTGATATACCTGCACCGGGTGCTGATGACGCCTTTCATTTGGAAAGCCCGGGTTCAATCACCCAGC
>LUCM01001707.1:36462-54425 GCA_008360955.1 Fasciolopsis buskii
CAACTGAATGATATTCTCTATCTACATTTTAATGGCAAGTTTGTCATATGGCCAATTTCTGAATGAGTAGATGAAAATAATTCTCTATGTTTTATTTTCTGGTAAGAATTATTCGAATATCTCATTGGTTAAAAAAACAAACAATTATTACTCTCACGGTTCGTCAGGATTTGTCAAAATTGAAAATTTGGAAGAATACACCGGACTTCGATGTTTGTTCTTGGAAGTCAACGGAATCGATCGGATTGCGGGACTGGAACAGCAGAAAGAAATGCGTTCATTGTATATGGCAAAAAATTTGATCCGGCGAATCGAAAATCTAGATCATATGCAACATTTAGACACTTTGGATGTTAGTAACAATATGATCACAAAGATTGAAAATCTTGGTAAGTTGAATCGGGAATAATTTGCTAACTATATATACTTTCACATTTATCTCAGACCTGTTTAGAGATTGAGTACTATCAGAATTACGGTGAAGGTATTAGTTGTATTGTTATTAGTAGTAGATTTAATGTGAATTTCCATGTGATTCGTCATGCAGTGTCAAAATCCAACTTACTATTGAAAATCATGTAATCACTCTACAGCTGTTTTATCGTTGTTAGAAATCATTATCACTGCTTACCTATGGAGCGGGAACTGAGACGCGAACCTGTGCGAAGCTCGCCACACATGCTAGCTCCAGTTTCCAGTTCCTCATTTTTGGTTATCCATAGGTATACATGATTCCCCTGTGTGGAATGGATACTACCACGTTGACCAGATCAAGGCATAGTCCTGTCTATATGGACCCTATGTGGAGGTTTTGACCAAATTTTCTAGCCCCCGAGGCATTAGGGCCATTTGAGGTTTCATAGCCATTAAGGACTGGTGACTGATGACTCAGTTCGTGCTCCTTTCGGATGAGGCCAGACATCCGGGATGCCCAGTCCACGCTATCGCCACGGATACCGGTAAGCAAAGAGTCATGTGGTACTTACGTCGCCTGTGGTTTGTTTGATACTAGGATTTACCCAACTTCGCTAGAGAGATCAGTAACGATCAGTCAACTTGGTGAGTAGCGTTTTTGTTTCTGCTTTAGTTCGTCCACTGGGGTAAAAACACTGCCACGATAAGCCAGTGCGCGGGGCTTCCCAAGAAGAGTTTTTGTGAAGTACTATCTCATTTGAGAGTATTTCAAGAGGTATTCATGGTGAGTAGCAACCGCAAATTCGAAAAATATTCATCCCGACCGGACTGAAATGTCTAACTTTTCAAATACTACAAGTATTCAATTATGTTCAATCCCCTAAAGCTTGACATGTATGCTACAAATCCTCGTTATTTTTTCTTTTCCAAACGTCATGAAGGATGTCCTACATTGTATCTTATCTAATCTATCAGACATCAGAAACGAATTTCCAAATGTTTTGAATTGAAATAAGTTCACAATGTCGCTTGGCTCAATGACAAATAGGGGGCTATTCGGCATTCTTAATATCCACTGGATATTTATCTAATAGCAATAGGATTTACAGGCGATATGTTTAACTCTTCATAACTCCACATCAGGAAGAAATACCAAATTGTGTACAGTAAAAAAATGTTCCAGTGCTTTGGGGTATAAAACTATTACTTCTTCGTGGGTCTCATTTTATGGAACCTTCCATTGGCGTTCATTCATTTCGGTTGCCACCTCATACCACCGAACTTTCGAGATCAAAGCAAACGAAGAATCGCAAAAGAACAACGGTCACTTGATTAGAAAAAATAAATAAATGTGCAAGAGGACAGATTTTAAACGCACGAACTTCTATGATTGTCAAATTTAGCCGTATCGTCCAATGTATCCAATAAGTTTTGCGGCAGATATCTTCGGGTATTCTAAACTGGCAGTATGACTAGACCTACCATAGTAAGTTTCAGATAACGAAACACTTTAACAACTCTCTCTATTCGGCCGCTATTGCACGTTTCCCTGATGGATTGGGGATTATTTGCTTCGTTTATGCAAAAAATCAACGTGTCTTCAACGCTACCGTATCCCTGCTTGGTATTAGAACTAAAGACTTACTGACCAGACATGTACCATAATAACTCATCGATCCGGTGAAGGCGAATATTGGAAGGTAATGCACAAGTTGCGAATCCTAATTGGGACGTGATCAGTTTGTATTGTGGTGAGTAATGCCTACTCAGAATGACGAAATAGTCATTCACAGTGTTGAACTGATTGTTGACGCGCAGACTCGCATGACTTTTCCAGGTGATGTGTGCACATTCAAGTGTTACAGTCAGTGGAAAATTTGCTAGTTAAATCAGATTGCATGTCCACACGTAGACAACAGCATTTGTTTATCTCGACTTAATCACATCCAGTGAATTACCTCATGCAGATCGAGCAAGAATTTTGCACTGTGGTCCGATATATCCTATACCGGGAGACAATGGTAGATATGACTAAGGATTACTATCCACGCGATATTTTCAATCAAAATCTTTGCCTAAATTACGTAATTTCTAATAATTACCTCACGTTCTTCGATCCCTCATTCCGCGTTTGTTTTTGATTTGATTTGTCCGTACTCTATGATTATAATAAAAACCGAGGCACACCAATGAACGGGTTGATGTTTGGTAAGGTCGAATTAAACATTTTCATGTTTTCACCAGTCAGCCAAAATTAGGCGTGACATTTGGGAGAAAACATTCTGCTATCTACGATATTCATATCAGATGTAGAGTAAATTGATTTGTATTTGATAAAACCAGATACTGAGAACGAATAATCCCACGAGGTTCTAATAGATGAATTCAGATGTTTGGATTGCCAACGGATCATCACCAGCCAATTCTGAGAATACTCTATCCAGATGGATTTAAACTAGTGACGTTTGTTGGTTGGTTCACATGTTGCGAGTATACGTCTATCCTATTATGTCCTGTTTTCGTTTCCTCCCACGGAGTAAAAGAAATCGGGCAAAAGTCAAGCATTTTGTGACAACTAGAAGTGTACAAATGGGCAGAGTGCTTCGGTAAATTAGGTACCTCACATCTTCGTGGTTGAGAGTCCAAATGATTCATGAACTACTTATCTAGACACATTGAAAGAGATAACAAAGAGCCACGAACAATGGAGATCGTGTTGTCATTTTCTCGCGAATCTGACTGACTGAAAATGTGCGTTTGTCAAGTTAGACTGCACGGACAATTTCGGCATTCTTTTCTTTCCTTGCTCTTGTTGGTCGACAGCTTATTCAATTGCATACTCATTATTTCCATTACAACGTGTAATTTTGTGAGAAAAATAGTTGTCAATTGGTTTCGCTCTGCTTTTTAGACGCAAAACAACAACAACGACGATGATGATGATGGTGATGATGATGATGAGCACTAAGGGTGTCACTTGGCCAGGCGTTGAAATGTTTGCGATCTAAACGCCAAACTAAGTACTGAAAACCTCGTGAAAACCAAAATATCTGGACAATAATATGCGTTTGCCTATGCGTTACATCTAACTCTCACTTAAAACACATCGAGAATCTGATCCAGTTCGATTTCACCGTTCGTCATGATTGTCGTTTTTTCCCTCTCGCATTATCGGTTATCCATCTGGTGCTTTTCGAACTTATTTTAGATTCAAATCTGAAGGACTGTCAAATAAATTAATCCGAATCCGAATGATCGTGCGTTCACGTTTCCAATCTTTCAGCGTTAACTCATTTCTTGTGCATGCTATTCAATCTTTCCTCATCCCACCTACCCTGTATATTTTGCACCTCGTCTGATTGTAGATATGCTTCCCAAATTTACCAGACTGGTAATCGCACACAACAAATTGTCTGAGTTGGATGATTTGATACATTTGGTCAATTGTAAACAATTGTCCGTTCTTGATTTGCAACACAATCAGATCAAAGATCCCATTGTGGTCGAGGAAGTATTTGCAAAAATGCCCTCATTGGTAAGTCACTTTTTGGAGCTCGGGGAATGGAAGGAGGATGGTTTCGATTCAATGATCCTCAATCAATATCCATTGAGATTAAGTTTTGTATGTTTTCGTATGATTCAATCTGTACAACGAGACCTTTCCATGCACTGACCAGCGGATATTATTGTCACTACGAATTGTAATATAGAATTATATACTATGCAGTGTAATGAAATATGTTACACACCATCTTCAATTTTCACTTCGGGGGATCTCGTGAACCTCAACATTGTAATCTAATTGCAAGTACAAAAGCCACTCCGCGGGCGAAAGTGTTCATACTTTTCCCATGTCATCGATTAACCATCTACAGCCATCCTCCAACCATTGCCTGCCTCGGAGAACAGCTAGTCAGATAGTCATTCTGTGGACGATCGCAAAACATGTCCTAACCACCTCAACCTATTCTGATTTAGTGCCTGTTTAAAAGACTGAACCCTAGGACCCAGTATCTTATGCCTTATTTTTGATTTATTCACAAAATTCCCCCCAACATATCCTTCCCGTATTACAAAGATAATGCTGTTCAAGCACTGGTAATTTTCTCACCTCTGTTGTTTTCAACAGTCATGTTGATAAGTTTGCATTGTTCACGTTCTCTATCAATTAACAACTAGCTGTTTGAAATGTTGCCAGGATAGAATTTGTCTGTCCATCTTAGGATATGCAGTACACAAACTGATGTTCCAATAGACAAATGACAAACAGATAAGTTATGACTCTAGCTGACGGGAAGGTTTTCTGTCCGTTAGGTTCGCAGTATGCTGGGATTACTGCATATATATAGTATATATATATATACCCTAGCTCTTCTATTTTCTACCTCCGCGTCGTTAGTTATCCATCGAGATCCCCGGTTCCCCTATGGGCCTCTTACTACCCGGTTGCCGAAACCAAGATAAATGACTGAATTAGGTAGCCTTCGCTAAAGCTTTTGATCAAAATGTTTCATCTGTAAAGCAATAGGACGATTTTAAGGTCTCGTAACCCACCTAAGTGAAGTTTTTCGGTCTCGATGGAATAATAGTACGATCGAGACATGTATTTGTTTGTATCTTTATTTTCGCAGCGTGTTCTATACAACCAAGGCAATCCGTTTGTTCGTGAAATGCGAAACTACCGAAAAACTATCATCAATCAGTGTGTAAGTTACCATTTTCTATCGTTAAATTTTGGCGCACGATATCCGTTAAATTCATCCCGGAATGATGAATTTTCTATATCAATGAGCCACGTTTGATTTTAACCTGCTTCCATAGGGAAATATATTACTGGTTTTTAATTACCTCTCAAATGGTAGACTACCAGAAACTGACGAGGATGTGAACAGTTCCAGAATAATACAGAAATAAATAGACGTGTTTTGTACAAATCTGTGCAACATAATGCAAAATATACGTATTCTTTTCGGATTCTTGTATTTATCACCCTAATTTGTTGATATTGTTCACGACAGCAGTGCAAAAATTGCACTGATAGATCAGTTTGCCTCGCCTTCGTCAGTTTTTTTAGTTCAGATCGAAAGTTGACTAAGGCCAAAAGAAAAAAAACAATTTTTCGTGGCGGAAATGAATGTATGTAATGCAATAGTTAAAACAAGCGATTGTTCAGATTAAACAAGCAGGATAATCGATATCTTTTCATCGTGTCAAACAGTGCTCAACATGATGAAACATTAAGTTTAACTTAGCAAATGCTCCTGGTGCGCATCTCATAATTGGAATATGATCAAAACGAACGGCGTTAGTTGCGAGGCGAATGTTGATTTGACGAAGTCTATTAGGATTGGTAAATGTAAGGACAACAAACGCGAAACCGGCAGTGTGCTTCATGGGAAATTTCGTTCGCTCATCCAGGTAGTAGTTCCAATAAATGTCCACTCTGCCGATACTCTTCTCGGCTTCCTACGGTTGGTTTCAGCTCAGCTGACAAAGAATTATCATGGAATTACATTTGTGATTCTTCTGTGAATGCATCCACGAACAGCTTTCATGCGCACTCCTCATAATACACATTACATTCTGGTGAGGCATATGAATTCAATACGTACAAATGTAAAGATGCTTGGACAAGAGAGTACCGAGTAGGCATACTTGTCGAGCAGCAGTAATCGCGACATCGGTTGTGTGCTTCCGGACGAATTTTATTCAATCATTCAGATATTGCTTACAATTTCTCTCTCTCTCTCTATATATATATATGTATTAGGAGAGCAAGCCCTCTCGAATGTGGTTGGTATCCGATCTAAAAAGTCATAACATAACCGTGTATCAATGGACCTACAAAACCTAAGAATATTGTACCTTAAAAAATGTTCTAAAATTGGAGCTGAGGTCATGAATCAGTTCTTGAAGTTTGTTTGTTTTCTTACAACTATTATAAATGAACAATAATCTGCACGCAACAGAACACAAAACCACATCATTCGTATCGTCATTTTCCTCGTTTCATTTTTATTAGTTGTTTGGTGGACATTTTTGATGCAAACAGATCAACTGTTGTGGTCAAGGATTAGTAACACATGAAGATTAGACACGGATTACGTTAGTGGATGTCAAATATCGATTAATCCCAAACCAGGGGTCCTAATTTTGCTCCTATTCAAAATCCCTCCAGTATTCATGATCTAATGAAACAAATTAACTTTAAACTTTGCACATATCCACTTTTTATGCTGTCAGTAAGTGTTAAATTGAAGAAAGAATTTTTGTGAAAACTAAATATGCTCAATCAAATCAATTTGTTTGTGATTTTGTGTCCACTTCAGACGCGCCCTCCGAGGCGTTTGTATGACACATTGGTTATCTTAGTCGCATTCAATCCTTGTTTGTACGCTGTGAATCTACTTAGTCTTATTCCCAATTGGTTATTCCCTAAATAGTCTAATCGTCTGAAAAAACACGAAGTAAACGTTCAACTCAAAGATGAGTTGCTAGATCGCGCTTTCGAAAGCCGTTTTACCCAGGCAATTTTGTATACTGAGGGCACCTGTTGTGACGACTACCAAACCTATCACATTTACCCAATTATTGGGCAATTTGTTTTAGTGAATTACTTATTAAATGATCTATTAATCACGAGTTCGAGAGATTGGTTTTATTCCAATATCAAAGACGCAACAACAGACATATTCGTTCGAACCCGTCTGTTTTTGTCCTCGGTATAATTTTAATAGATCAAGTAATCATCTGATGTGTACAAATGAATCACAATCTCTTCGTCTGGACGATTTTTTTGTAATATCCGTGAAGATCTTGCTAATTGAACTTTTAGAAAAAATTGACCTACTTGGATGATCGACCAGTATTTCCGAAAGATCGCGCATGCGCCGAAGCCTTGTAAGTTCATTTCGAATTAAAAAAAATTCATTCGCTTGTACAACTGAAAATTCAAGTTTTGTGGGCGGTACGGAACACGAGAATGCAGTTCGTCAAGAATGGAACAATGCAGAACAGCAGAAAATGATAGACAGTTGTCGATGTACGCGGTTTGTTTGAAATTCTTTTCTCTCACTTCCGGGTCTAGTTGCACACACACACACACACTATGCACATACCATACACACACTAAAAACACACACACACCAAACACACATACACACATGCACTACTCACTCGTTGATTGCTTGCCTTTTTTAGGGTTAACGGAGAAACGGAAAGTCAACGAGGCTAGACGCCGTGAACGGGAACTGAGAGAGCAAGCTGAAGCGGCCGGCCTTTCGGCGGAGAATATCCACGTCAACCCCGGTGATGTAGACTGGCTCTATGGAGATGTTACACAGCTTGCGGGGTCGATCACTGGACAACCTCAACAGAAGGAAGCCACAGAAAGTTCCGATGATAATGTCAACTTATTGACAAATCAGACTCCTGAAGTGCCTGAAGAGTACATAGAAGAAGAGATCCCCGTGGACGGTGTGACTGCTGGTGCTGGAGATTTGGGCGAAATGCCCAGAATGCACCCCAGAGAAGGACCTCTCATGGCTGCTAGGATAATTGAGGATATTTGTGACGAACTAGCAGTACTTCGCCAAAAACGTGAAGCCCAATCTCATTTGAATGGTCAGTGTTCTGACACAAATCCGTCTGAGAGTGAGACCGAGCTGGAAATAGGCAATGGGCCGGAAGAATATCATGAAGTTTCGGGCATAAATGGTCAGGCGGATGAAGGGTTGGTATCAACGGGGGAATTGGAAAATAATTTGCTCGATACGGAATGTGAAAACCGAAAAGAACAGGAAGAACCCTTGATGGTGAGTACGAGCCAAGATGTTGTTCTATATAGTTCCTTTTATCTTCCCCTAATATCTAGGACTTTTTATTCCAGACCAGGGTGCCGGTTTTTAGGCGAAGCATTAAGTTATGTCGAGGAAAAATATTTCTATCTGTTTGCCCCAGTTATTTAACTAGCTATGTCCTATTGAAACAGCCTGTTACCAAATGTATCGAGATCGAAAGAAATGACCAATGTATGGTGAATTCGATGCGCCTTGCATTGTTTCTGATAGTGTGTTTCCATATACCGATGGGAAGATAGAAGCCCCGCGATCGGTTATTGCCACTCGTCAGGCATGTGTATCCGATACTATCTTGTTCATTTATCCCAGTACGTATACCGTCTTTTTAGGTTGACACAAGGATCTCCATACAGTAATTCCAGTGCTTCATCGTTCTCTCTTCTCCATCTGAGGGTATTCATAGAATAAAGCATCATATCATATATTAGTTTAGTCTCCAACACCATGATATACTGATTATTTTAAACGAAACCCAATTTCTGTATGAAAATCGCCTGCTTCCCGCAGGTTTGGACAACCTCAAGCAAAAACAGTCAAGTTGCATGACACTACTTGAAAGTAGTATGATAACAAGGTCAAGTGTCAGCGGGCTCGGTCTAGCAAAAACTGCCCAGATTTATCAGGCGTTCACAGAGTTCACATACCGCGCTAGAAACAAATGAAAAAGTTTGAATTTTGTAAAATACTTTTTGAGATGTGCAGACCTGTACCGATGACTTGAAGGCAGACAGCTTTGATTGCCAGGTGAAACGGATCACTGTCACCGAATAGCACGGGGTTAGTTGGCTCCGTGCATTAAGACTGGATCACTCACATCAGCTGTTTTCTCGGTCTGTGTACGTTCCACGTTGGAATTACAAATAGAGTTCGCAGAACTGGGGAACTCAACCAATCAAGTTTATTAAATAGTGTGATACACTTATCTGTATTAATCAGGTTGGAATTTCAGTTTCGTAACGAGTATTTGGCCGTGGACAGCGGATGAGCAAAATATACAATTCGCTGCATTATTTAGAAACTACGCCAAAATGATTTGGAATTCAACAGACTGGGTTTTAATTCGGGTAGATTTTTTCGCTTAACGATTCTGTCAAAATTTGTCGAAATAATTTGTACTGGTTTCTTCCTAATATAGGTTGTTAGATAGATCTTCAAAATTGTTAGTTAGCATGGTTCGTCGGCGCATGTCTTTGGACCATAATTAAAGTAAGACCTAGGTCAGTGAATATTGATGAAAAAAGGATTGGAAGTTGCAGTTTACGGTTAGGATAGCGTGACGATTAATTTTTTGATAGCATATTTCTGAACTAGCTACTTGTCTTGCCCAAACGTGGTTTCAGTTAGTTGAGACTCCATGCTCGTGGCTTTCAACTATCTTAATGCGTTTAAGTAACACAACTTCATATACTTGTCAATGACACTGTTTTGGATCGAAAAACCCCAAAAGATTTGCAACTCGAGCGATTTAAGTACCAGTTTTTTTTTGTATTAGCTGTCAGATCATAAAGTTGCTTATGAACTGTGTCATTGGAATGCAAGATTTTCTAACACTAAGTCGTCTGTGACCAGCTTGCCAACAGGTACTGAACTTTTGATTGTTCCACCGGACATTTCAGTTATTCGACTGAACACGATTAGCTATGTTTCCAGACTATTTGACGAAGTTATTGTACTCGATACTGCATACAAATCCCAAAACTAACCTCCGCAGGGCATCATCTGTGGCTTTCCTAGCCAGTTAAGTTTGGTGAAATTTCAAATGAATTTTCTGTGAATTCCTCATACAGACGGCGAATTCATCTGACTGACCAATCGATTCGATGAACTTATGAAAGCTCCATATGAATGTATACAAGCCGCCAATGGATTGAAAAAGTTTAGCAGTGTTTTGGGAAATTTTAACGAAAATCCGTTGGGCAAATCCAAATTAGAGGATGCTGTGAAGCGTCTGATGAAATTGAAATGATTCGCCCAGAATTTCCTCTCAAAAAGCTAATTTTATCTAAGTGATTCGACTCCCAACCGTAAACGAATTGCAATTTGGATTGGCAAATCAGCTGATTCTCTGATTCCTGTTTTGATCTGAGAATTTGATAAAAGATGTTTACGGTTGCTTCGATTCAAACAAAATTGGGACTCGTGAAATAGTTGACCAAAAATATTTCTCAATTAGAACTCATTTATTCATTGTTCATTAAAGAACGATAAATGCGATGAATAGGAATTAAAAAATCGGAGCGACAAGAAGTTGATCGTTTGATGGTAAACGAGAAAACAAAGAAAAATTGTTGCTCGGAATTTCCAGTCACCGTGTCTATTAAAACGCGTGCAAACAAACAAACGCGACATTATCGTAATCAAGCCTGGAAGTAGAGGACTGACTGTGAAATATTGCTTGATAATTGCTCGTTTCCCGTGCATCCAGTAGTTCGACCCATAATTCTTGACCGCGAATTCGGTTCTCAGTTTGGATTTTAATCGATATGCAGTGTTGATGATTCCTAACGAGAATAAAGCAACTGCACAATGTGCTTCCATGTTTTGTTTTTGCTGCCCTCGGGGTGGACATTGCTATTACATAATAACTCATTCAAAAGTTGATACCACTAAATCGCATCCATTAGATTCGCCAAAAATTTGTCCGATAAGTTGAATTAAGTGGAACTTTTGTAATTTCCCCTCTTTTCAAACTGGTCAACATAGACGACTGATGAACAGTCAGATGGGGAAGAGAAAACCTTGGTTGAAGAACTAATTGTGCTACGTCCAAAACCGGACGAGGATCAAGATTCCGAGATCCAGTCTGTATTTTCCAGTTCGAAAAAAACATCAAACTCCAGTGTCCTTCAAATGATGCCACAACTTTTGGTGACAAGTAAGTCGTTCATTCTTCACATAAATTTATCCTTCCCGGGGTCAGTCTTTGTGAGACAAACAAAATGGGCGAACTTCAAAATTCTGTGACACGAATTCAACGAGATTGCATTTCACCAGGAACAACAGACTAATCGATTGTCACCAGGCCAAATCACAAATTGAAACTCTTTGATAATGCATTAAGTGTTTAGCAAAAGGAACGACTGACCTTGACTTACAAACCAAAGATCATGCGAGTCCCAGATATTATTACTCTTCTGAAATTGATTTTATGAACTGAAAAGATTATTAACTATCCGTGTTTTATGTGATATTTGCACAAAGTACAGAATGATTAAATGATTATTGCCCAGCTGTGTAAAACGGTGAGTAGGCGATCATTAGCAGTAGGACAGTTAGACGTGATGCTGTTTGGCTCCAGTTTCACCACCAACGGAGCAACTTGGACGATGGGTGGTGACCAAGTAAACAAGTCGCACGGGCTTTTATCTTTCACTTCCTTTATTAATGAAACAACAATGTACATCGTTTTTCAGGAAAAGGGCCGCGACCAGCAGAGGGCTGCCAAGTGGGTAAGTTGATCGGCGGTGAGAGTTTTCGAATCTGTGACCTTCACGTCCGAATACCACGACCTTACCCGTCTGGCCACCACCAGCTGGGACGCCAGACGAACCGTGCCCCTCTAAGCACGTGGGGTTCAGTACTAAAGCATAATTGGGTCATGCGGTAGTTTGGTGTACAAACGTACGTACGTACGTCGGATTAACAACATTCGCGTGCGACTAGCTGAACTTGTCCTTGAAATGTTCAGCTCAACGGTCCACCCTTTGTTGTCTACCCCATATGAGCTCCCCATTTCTATCGCACACGACTTTACCAACCGAAGTTATCCATATGAGCCTAAACGGTCTTTGACTGACACTTGAATCAACTGCCAATTCCATTTCTTCGGCCAACTTAACCTATCAGTTTTCAAAGTCGTTCTTAAGGCTTATCGTCAACTGGTGCTGCAATCTGTTGGAGCGTATGCCGAGATGACAAATAAACTGTGCTTAACACTACTATCCTTCCGGACGCCGACTGATCCCTGCAGCCTCACGGCGCACCAGCGGCTGTTGACTGGGATCCAGTCTAGGAGGGCTGCTTCAGCCTTCCCACTTAAGCCTATTCCTATACCGCGTTGACTCAGCGCTAGCTGCCTTGTCTCCTGAGGATGTCAAGAAATATCTTGACGAAATACTAGGGGCATTCAGTTGAATTGCACTACTCCAATCGTAAAATCGTGTTTCACTGAGGCAGCAGACATCAATCGAGAGTGGGCCTATTGTCAAAGCTAAACACACCTGTGTGGGCAAGCCTATATGAAATTGCGCACACTGAGGGAGCCGAGATTCAGAGGCTGACGAGGCTTGAAGAAATGTGAGCTTGCAAGTTGAAAACCACTTACGACATTATTTGACAATGAACCATTGCGAATATCGGGCGTTATCAATGGGGACATTATGGGTAGGCTGAGGAGACAATGAGATTTGGTTGGGGATAGGAGACAACCTGAATGATAGAGAGGGAACTCTTAGCAGTAGCATACTTACCACTACCCATCGCACTCGATGCAATGGGCAGTGCGGTCCCGATTATCCTACGGAACGACTGATGCTGTACGGAATTCTTTGTATTCATGTAACTCATGGGGAATGAAGGTCGAGGACTGCTAGGGAGTGCAGCCACTAAGCAGAAGAACGATTAGGGTTCTCAGCCAAAGCCTTCGGCTCTGACAGAAACCTGGCCGCAAGGCAGCGGGGCATAGCTGAATGGAAGACCATCTACTTGGATCAATTATTCTACCACTCGTTTTTCCGATTGAGCTGCCAACTCACATCAACCCCCGATTGGGGGACCAGGAGACTACTTCGTCAGGCCTCTACCCATTGATCTTCTAGGTATGACCGGATCTCCGGCTTGAGATAAGCCATCCTGTATTGCTCCTTGGGTCATGGAAGCAGGAAAGCCGTCACACTAAATCAAGGTGAAGTCTCTTTGTGACAGTTTATGAACACTCTAGACATCAATTTATTTGGCCCACGGCCACAGTGAATCTTCAGCCTATGTCTGCATGCGAACCATACTGATGGATACATGTCCTCCATCCCAAATGGATCCGAACACAGATATAGGTTTTTTTCAGAAAGCATAAGGCCGTCCTTCTTAAACGATAATGGTCAGGTATTAACACAAGACTGAACAGAATTCCTGGGATCAATCCGAGACAACAGAATAGATTCTTAAAAACTGGTGTTTGTACTGACTAACGAGGAAGATGCTTGATTCTCGTGTGAAAATCACAAGGGAACTAGTTTCGTAAACATTACATCCAAACTGTTGGCGGAAGTTGTCCTCCACCAAGTTTCCGGAATTCGCCAGAAGTGTATTCGTTAAAGCTAATTCGGTTTCTATCACGGCCGATAGTGTATTGACCAAATCTTAAATTTGCTCCAAATTTTGTGACATAGGCATATGTTTACCAAACACGATTTCTACCTCTCTTCATCTGAAGGCATTTCTGTGGAATTGTCTATCAACTATGGGTGCGCAAGAAAAATTCATTTGACTTATCTAAGCTCGGTATTCAAACAAGCGAAGTCGGGTTTATGCTTACGGCACTCATTCACTCGAGTTCACCACGAGAAGTGGTGTTCGTCAAGCTTAGCTCATTCATCTTTTCTTTTCAATTCTTGTCACTGAGATACTCACGAAGGGAGCCCAATTCTCCTTGGAGAATACTAGCATTGATATTTTCTCAGACAGCAAACTGTCTCTTCTCAATTGGAATATACGGACGGTGTTGTGCTATTGAGTGAAGATCCAAGGGATTTGCCAGTCCATTCTCTCGATAGTCTGAATGATAGTGCAAGTAGTTTTGAAATGCACCTATGAGACCCGAACTGCAAAAAAACTACTGCTGGACTGGAGACTGGCTCAAAGTCGGCTTTGTTCTTTCAGGGGAACAGCTGGATGAGATGGATAGATTCACTTACTTCAGTAATTGTATCTCACCAAGTAGTCGATTGTACATCGAATTGGTTTTTTCACGTATACAGAAGATTTGGTTGGCTTTTAATAGTTTGAAGCCTCCGTGGTGTCGGAGTGATACGCGGTTATTGATGAAATATGGAGAAAACACAGCAGAGCGACCTGGACATAAGACCTTTGAGAACAGAGTATATGTGAAGGCTTTCAATGTTTGAACATCGTTTTGTTTGTAGTATTTGCAGAAAATGGTGGACGAATATTGTCAGTACCTGGAAAGTTATGTATAAGATATTAGAGTTTATTTTAGCTTTTACAACGGGGACTAATTGATAATGGTTTGATGTGGTTTGGGCATATTTTACGCATGCTCTCAAATCAACTACCAGACTCGTTACACGTTGTTCTGCGAGGGAGGCAATGGCTGGAAGATTGTTGTAGGTGGCCATCGGAGTGGCTCGTGTAGATGCAGTTAGACTACGAGGTTGAGGTCCACGATAATCCTCGAAGCGATGGTTGGGGACAGTGGGTTTTGCAGGTGATTGTCACAATCATTTATATTGTTGCATTCAAATTTGTTTCTTTTTATACGAATCTGTTCCACCTTTTGCTTTACGAACCGTCTTTTACTATTCGTTGCTCTATTTTGTCTTCCAATAATTGTTACTGTTAGATAGTAACCAAAACTAAAGCCCGTTGAATTCAGCTTACACACCATGTGTTTATATATGAAATGTGAGAAATCACGGTTGATGTTGTACATTCTTCCAATGGCGTTTGATGTATGTTTGAACTTCACGTTCGCCTGTCCCTATTCTTTTGATTGGCTGGCTGTCTGCGTAGGCTACACCGAAGCAACGCAGAGTGTAACACGTGATTTGCGCGTAAACTCATCTCAAATATCTGTCGGTATGACTCAAACATTTTGCATCGTGGATACCTCCCACAATGTGTATCTACTAGCAGTTTGCACTAAATAACCGCGTGGAAGTTCTAACAGGAAGTTTTATCATCATAAGTCTTAGTAACCGTGAAAAACTCCTCAAATGAAAATGTTAGACAGTTTTAGTATTTGAAAACCTTATTGGTCTAATATAATATCATTATTTTTTTCAACCGATTTCTGCAGACAATTCGAATGAGCGAAATTTCAAGAAGACAGATGACGAGGAAAGCAACTCTATTACTTGTATTAGTGCAACGCATAGTCCATCCGTTCAGGAAGTGAATCAAATACCTCAAGGAATGCAGAAGAGTAAGTTCTCCAATTTAGTAGTTTTTCATTGCGCCTCGTGAGATTCCGCTAACTGACATTAAAACAGACAATGATGAAATAGCGTTCTTCTTAGTGGGCACTCTCCTGTTACTATTTTAGCGAGCTATCCGTGTAGGGAACGACGAATGTCAATTGGTAAACCGTAAAGCGGTTGTTTGTCAGTTTGTCGATCGAATTTTCTTTGCGTTCTGCCTGGGAAGGCGTTTTGAACCGCACGGTTCACTTGTCCAATATAACAGTTCACAGCATCACTGTTGTTCTGATTTGCATATTGTCAGCTTTATTCGTTACCTACTTACTAACGAAACATTTATGCCATTTTTTAAAACATGAACACGTTAAATGAGTGAAACTGAAAACCGAAAGAAAGTGTTGTGATCTGTAGGAAGGAAACATGCTGAAATAATGAATTTCGGCCAATTGCATATAGTTTGCATGAATCTGAAAACCGTATTTCGTTCTATTTTTTTACCTTGTGAGTAATTTGGTAAACAGGTTTTAAAATGTCTTAGTGAAAGCGTGCCAAAGGGCTTTTTACTTTCTGATATTCATTTCGGATGGTTTTAATCCATTTATCGTAACTCGTATAATCGCAAAGCACACTTTGTAAGCCCGCCCCATAAATCCCTTTTGACAGTCGGCTCCAATCTACAAAATATCCCGTCGTCACTAAGCTGGCTATATTTGCTATGCTGTATAGTCTTACCAAGCAGAAGGATATCTCAGTGTGTAATCGATATGTGGTCAACATCGTTTTCTTCCGTTGGCTTGGTCATGCCAAGAAACCAATTTTGTCACGTGGCAAAATTAGATTCGTTAGATAAGAAATAACAGATGTACTTCACTCATCGAGGATTACCATGGGTTCCGTGTGAGAACTCAGACCTAGTTGATGGAGCGAAAGGGGTTACTCAATCGTTTTGTTGTCAGTAATGTGCTTTTGCATGCGGATGAGTGAATAAAAGTTCCCCCAGAAGCACCTGACCGGTTTCGCGGTTATTATCTCTTATGTGATATGTGTACCCGGTACTCTCCACACTAGGCAAAGCCATACTTGTGCACTCCTTTATTGGTTTCTTATTAGAATCTCATTTGGACCATTAGGAGCTTGAATGGATGATAAATCCTTTGAACAGCCACAAGCTGATTTGTCGGGCTTGTTTATCACGCGATGCTTTTTCGTTCTGATTCGCTCGCTTGTTTATTACAGGATTTTCTCCAAATGTTCTCATCCTAAACAAACCGGTGTCGCTCGAGGCAAACTGTCCATCCCGCGGGCTGCGTAAAACGTACAGTAGCATAGAATCACAAATGGCCTTAAAAGAGCACTAAGGAAATGAAATCAAGCGACAATCATTTACCGCTTAATTTTGTGAACCATCATTAAACAGTGAAGCCGTCCAAATCTAGCAACAGCCTTGTCCAAAATTCGAACATTCAACGGACGCTTGTACGAAGAAACTTTGCAAATTAGAGTCCATTCTGGATGCATCCACTGGAACACTGACCCAAAAATTCTTATTTTGATTTGATTGTTTTTTATCATGTGTAAATGCACTGAGAATCACAACAAACTGTTCGTCTCAGTTGATGGTTCCAGTCGGTTTGTAACCACATCCCAGGGTCACTTGATCGGAAGCTTACCACGACGGTCAGCCGATATAAATACATCATCTCCCTAATACCGAGTAGGGTTAAACATTCACGGTGTTGATAACGGGAAGTTGGTGTAACCGACTGTGTTAGTAAGGTTAACTATCACTTATTGCAACCGACGGATTTCGTCCATACACAGTGATCCATGAATGAGCCACCGGTCAAAGGGTGAACAGAATGGAGGATAAATTCAGTCGTTAAACTGGACAAAGTAAAATTTGTCCCATTTCATAGGAGGTCAAAGGTCCTTACTACATACGGGAACCAGTGGTATATATATATATATATATATATATATAGATTTTATGCAACCTCTAGATGAGTGGACAAAATCTTTGCGAAATCACACGGACGATTTTGCCGTTATTGCCGATTCATAAATCTCATCAAAATTTAATACGTATTGTGAGGAGTGCGCCTGAAAGCTCCTAGTTGTAAAGTTCACCGAAGAATCACAAATATAATTCCTTGATAGTTCTTTGTCATTTGTGCTAAGCCAACCCAAGAAATGAGAACGAGGTGAGACCACAGTTCGCAGTGTGCAAGTATAAGTACTTTTGGACACGAGAGTACCGGGTACGCATGCGTACCTGAACAGCGAAAATAATCGTGAAGCCGGTCCTGTTCTTATGGGGACATTTCGTTCACTCATCCAGATATTACTCAAAATTTCAGTCTGTTCCATTGACATTCTGCCATCTTCCTAAGGTTGGCTCAGCCCAACTGACAAGGAATCATCAGCGAATTACAATTGTGGTTCTTTTGTGGACTCTTCACCGAACAGTTTCATGCACACACTTGACTGTACAAATTAGATTCTGTATATATATATATATATATATATATATATATAC
>LUCM01001707.1:67346-148795 GCA_008360955.1 Fasciolopsis buskii
TGGAGCATTATAAATTTCTTCATTGCTGCTCTATTTGACGGGAACCAAAACTATTATTAGATCATTTTTTATGCATTAAGATTTTTTATTAGTAGTAATAACAATTATCATTTTCTTCTTGTATGGGTGAAAAAAAGTTTGGTCAATCGAAGACGATGTTCTTCTCCCATTGAACACGTGTACAAAGAAGTCACAACTCCAATTTTTCAATGCATTCTGGATCATTTTACTATGACGTTTACAAATTGCATCTTTTGATCGACGAGAATGTTCTACAGTAATATCAAAAACGGTAGATTTAATGAAGGCACGTACACGAGTTAGGCGAGTGCCTATCGGTGTTCAAATAGTCACTTGGACACTGACAAGCATTTCACCAAATGATGTTGTTTACAAACGTCTGGGCTGGCGCTTGAGTGTCTAAAATAAATCCACATATATTAACAGTCCCGTGGTAGCGTTCAACTGGGTCACTTGGACCTCTGACTGTTCGTGATGCAATACTCAATGTCACGTAGATATCGGCAAACCAATGTTCTGAATGCTGACTTCATCATTTTTAATTCTCTATTCATTACGTTTCAAGGTAAAACGTGGATGTGCTACAGAACTTAGATATATAGTTGTCTTTACATTTTTCACATTAAATCGGGTGACCGTATGCACAATTGAATCGGTTCTCGTAATTCAAGTAGGTATTGATTTTCAATAATTCTGTCATTGGATTTCTTCGGGACTGGAAGTGTCTTTCAGACATAAGGACGTTAACGAGCTAATCAGCGAACAGTCCAAGGAAACGAAACAATCAACGTACTAATCAATGTACAAATTTGTCAAATTCAACATCTCTGATTTGGGGAACACAGGTTGACGAACAAGTTCGTTTTTGGTCAATCATATCCATGAAAATGCGATACGACAAATATGACCAGATAAATAAGATGAAGTAATGGAAGCTGTTACTCGAGGTTAATACCTATTGCAACCGGTTCAGCGGAAAGGCCAAATACGATTAGATTACGACCTAATCAGTAGGTCACCGAGTGAATTACTGATTAGTGGTATGTTTCAGAACGAGTGTATGTCCAAATTGTTTTTTCTTTCCACAAGACCTATGTGAGGACGAATGGTGATCCCATCGAGAATATTTAATCGACGACGTCTTGCGGATCTGGGTAGTCAAACTCGGCTCCCAAACACACACAGTGGAAATTTTCGTTCATATTCATCGTGTGGCTGATCTCCGTATTCTCGAAAAACCATTTATTGAATTATAAACTTGATTTACCTAGTCATAATTACTCTATGAACAATTTTAAGTGATTTATTATTTGCCACATAAGATACCACGAACTGACTAACTACCCAAAAATTCTCATTCCACGTTTAAGGCGTTTCATTCAGGACTGCCTTCCTGTATATGCCCGATCTTACCCATCGTGGTTTTGACAAGCTGTTCTCATTGTCAAATAGAATTTTTAAAAGTTCAACTGAGCTACTCAGGCTTGTCCAATCCCAAGGCATATAACGCCTACTTCAATTATTCAACCGTATATTGAGAAGGTGGAAATCCTGGCATCCACTTTCAGACATGTTCACTTGTAAGCGTTTGGATGAAGCCAATCCAAATCTCTAACAAAAGAAGGAAGTTACAATGAGAAAAAAGTGATTGGTTTAAGAGGAGAAACATTCCGTAGACTGTTGAACTGTGAAAATTGCCCAAATGTTCCTATCTTCCGTTATGCAAAGACTAAAAGTTGTCCGAATCTCCAAGCGGTAAATCTAACGGTATGAGCAAAAAGCATGTTACGCACCTTCTGTCGGAGCTGGATGATGGGATCCCTCCAGATGAGAAAACACGACGATTTTAAGAATCATTGAATCAAGCCACCGATCACATAAGACAGCAACGCACGTTACTAATGGGAGAAAATTGTCCCAAGAAGGCTGGTTGGATGGGAATTCTTCAATGACTGCCTAGGTCATGGGATTCGAACCGAAAATAAAAAAATGTAACATTGCTTGAAAATACTAGGATGATGAAGAACCCAGGAAATTTTAGCAGTTTAGAAAATGTCTTTACAAAATCCCTGAAAGAGGAAATTTCGGTAATATTCATCTACCTACTAGTTGGCATCATATCAAGAAGAACACTGGTTGTTATCGTCACCGTTGGGGAAAAAATGCGACTTGATAGTTTAAACAATAATCGTCTTATTATAATACGTTATGATATGTGTTCACTTTTCGTGGCAATTCTTGTAGACATGATCCGGTTAGATACGATCCCCAGTTAACACAAGAATCAAGCTTTTTGTAGTTCCCAGGGTGGGGTTGGAGTTAGTTGTTTTAGCCTTTATCGATCCCAATGTCCTCCTTCCTCGGACAATATTCGTTTCCGCAGACAATGAATAGAATAAATTGTTAGTCAACTAATAGTAAAAGTGGATACTGATTTTAGGTTCTCGTTTCTTGTTTTTCACTAAAATGTTTTTAGCGTCACCTTATCGTCCTCGAATGAACTAAACAACCGTCTTCTCGAACATCAACTTATAAGGAAAACAAATGAAGCAAGCAGGTGATTTCGAAATCTCCAAGCTTCGCATTACAATTGGGAATGATTGAATGTTAATAACACAGCATTGTTGGTATATGCAATGCCCCAACGTTTCGACTACCGTGGGTAGTCTTTCTTAAAGCAAGTTTTACAATCAAATGAAACTTGCCTGGAGAAATGTCGGCACATTACATCTACCAACAACGCTGTGTTATTAACATTATATCATTCACAATTAAAAAACTTCCCATCACAACTTATAAAGTATGAACCAGGGGGGTTGAGAACGATTACAACAATTTCACTGGTGTTCATGTGTGCATATATGTGCACATTTATGCACACATGTGTGATCTGAAGTGGTGACGATCACGATTCCATCTCATTCCCTGAATCTTTGTATCTTTTGGTTTTTGTCATTCAAACCCCAAATCGTTCTTCGTTATTTCTCAGTAGCGAAATGCCAGTAGCTCTTCCAAACAACTGGTCGACTGAGGACAGCGCCATGGTGAGACGATGGGGTTGTTTGTGTCGCCCATTCGATAATGACACGTTAGAGCAGTCTTCTAACGTTCAAAGATTGATTGACGAAATGTAATTGCACATTTCAGCTGACCTCAGAAACATCATCACAAGCTCATGTAATCCAACAACGTGGTTTCGCGTGGCAAATCCCTAATTGAATTTTTGCTTGTAATTTGTTCTTCACAAGGTTTCAGCTACCTTTGGTGCTTTCAGAACACTGACGGTTGCCATGTACGTCGTCTCTTCAACGAGCGCGTGATGGAACACTCCGGGTATAAACCCGATGACTCATCCACGGAGTCATTTCAGTTCGAAGGTCATCAGGTGTATAGTTTTCCCATACGCCACTCCCCATAGGAGCATTGTCATTACTAGCTTATGTGTAACAACCTTTTGCTTACAACATGAATTGCCATCTATTTATGGTTCCTTTTTGACATCTCTTGTTCAACTGATGAAGGACTGGTTACACATAATAGGTGACATTGCGATCAGGCTACGACTTGGTGTTAGATTTGGTGTGTATTTGTATGGCTGGTTTGTTGACCTCAGGCTCATCACATACAAATGGCTAACACAAACAATCACGAGGTGCATGCAATTTAATTTTAAATCGATTGTCCACCTGTTTGTAGTGTTTCTTGATATTATTACATTGTCATCATGCTTATTCTCAGGCCAACAAATAGTGAAAATGACCTTCTGAAGAGAATAAAAGAAACACTTTGGGTTATTGTTACTTATACCAATTTTTTACATCTTGACAGAATGCGTTCCTCGAAATCGATACCGATGTAACCGAAAACTTACATGATAATGAAACAAAGACAAATGTAGAGATTATTCATCCGTCCGAGTTTGACGGGCAGATTAAACTCGAGTCCGAGTCTATCCAAGTCGAATACGGGGATCAGAGTGAACAGTACGACTTTGCACGAACAAATGATGATAACTATATCAAAGACATGGATCCTGGACTTTTCCGAAAAATACTCACATGTGCTGCCACAGCAGGACGATCGGACATTGAAGAATTGTACACTGCGAAACAGATAGTCGATGAATCGGTGGAACCAGCAAACAATCTTGGATCGGATACACAATCAACAGAAAACAAAGGGTAGAACAAATTTCCCAAGTCAGCAAGCCACGTCCATATCTCCCCAAATTCTGAGGAGGTGGGTGTTGTAACAACATATTCATGAGTCGAGAAGAGGGAATTTTATCCTTCACTTTACTTAACTCCTTATTACCTTCTTTTCGACGAAATGTATTCCAAGAAAATTGAAATAACAAGATTGTAGCCTTGATAATTTTGTGCTCGTCCGTCCACTCTTCTTGCTTCTGTAATCGTCCAAATACGGGCGGACTAATCAACATGTGAGAACAGAATAGCAGAATGTTCTCAAATATCTATTTTGAATTTTCGTGATGCTTTAACCAAATCCAGTGATTTTGCAGTTTGCTAAACCCGCACATTGATCGTTTAGTTGAAAACGTTTTGTTTTCCGGACATGATTTCACTTTCACGATACTGTCATCCGTTTGACTGGTGCAGAAATATTTCTAATCTGTACAAAGTTCAATGAATCTGTTAAAAATTCTAAGTGTTTCGATGACGTTTGCTAAACTAGTACGGGAACAGATGAGGAGAAATAAGGCATACCCAATATCATAACCTTGGTAATTTTCATATCGGATATAAAAGTACAAATTTTTAAATAGTGACTTTGCGGAAAAATTTCAAACCAAATTTGTTTTCGACTATATCACACGTCCGGTGTAGACGGTAACTGTTAATAAAGACTCTTGTTTTTATGCAACGCTAAAGCAGCGAATGAGTCTAAATGGACTAACACATAGAAAATAAACGAGCCCGTTTGTTGCTGCATCACAGAGATCAGTGTAACAACAGTAAAGTTATATAGATCACTAAGACCTATTAGGGAAATATGAAATCATATGCCCGATGAACAGCTTCTTGCTGCCACAATCAGATCAGATCTTGGAATGATGTAGTCGCTAGCGTGCCTCCATGATCCAGCAACCCACACAGGATAGCTTATCTCGAGCCAAAGATCCAACCAGGCCTGGAGCCTCAACCTCCGGGTTAGGGACTGATTTGAGTTGGCAGCTCAATCGGAAAAATGAGTGGAAGAATGATTCATTCAAATAGATAAGCACAGATTCCGGCGTACTCAGCCTTCTTACAGACTGGTTTTCGTTAGAACTAAGGGCTTTCGTTGAGAACCCTAGTGGTTCTTCTGCTTAGTGGTTGGACTCTCTAGCAGTACCCGTTCAAGAACCTCTATGGAGAGTAAAGACAGAGTGAATTTCATATTGTATTTGTCATTGGACGGGATAATAGGGACTGCGCTATCCATTGCTTTTAGCAGGTTGGGTAGTGAAAAGTATACTTCTGATCAAGATTCCTGTTAATGTTCATTGACTTGCGGGTGTGACTCTTGAATATGCGATACCAGTTAGGGTTCCCAAAGAAAATCCCATTCGTGGGTTGGGCATATTTCAGTGTCCACACGTCCAACCAGATAGGGCAAAAAAGCTGCCGTAGCTACAACCATTGTTATGTTGTATCTCTCAAACGCACATACGAAATCCCACTTCGGTAACCACTCTTCAAAGTCCAGATACAACTTCATTCAATCGTCCCAATCTTCGCATGTTCGGTGATTCGGTTTCGAGGGCTCATGGTAAGACTGGCCTTCTGATCGCTCTGAGCATGCAAGCGGAGAATACACTGTTAGACTGGATCTCTGACAATGATCGCTAGTGTACTGTAGGGTTGGACGGTTCTGCACTTGACTATAGAAGTCGATTGAAGCGTTGTAGTTTCTTCGTCACACTGCGTTATGCGTCCACTGATTGCTACTGTCCTAAAGCCAAAGACGAGATATATCGGGGTTATCTCAATTACTACGGTCTATGCATTCAACAGATGTTGTGGTCTTTGTTGGTGATTTTAACATCCTGTCTGGCTGCCAGCGAAAAAAACCGACGGCACACTAGAGGCCGATTTCCTTTCCTCACCGATCACAGTGGCAAGGGAAATCGTCTCATTCAAGTTCGTTCTGATAAAAGATTGTTTCTAATTGGCACAAACATCTACTAGAACGATATCGGTTCACACGGCACCCACTACCGTTTCCACAGCGTTGAATGCAAATGGATCAAACTGCCGTCAGTTTTTCGTAGTGTGGATCAGACGGAGTTTGAGATTAGTTTTATGTATGCGATTAGACTTAAATCATGATTTAGTCGATGTTTGTTTTTGTTTCCGCCGAGTGTGTGATCATATCAGCGCGAATAGGACGTATCCGACATATATGAGTATCTCTATGACGATAAACCAATGCATTTCCGATAGTAGCTTCCAGTATGGATGCTGTACCAACAATTGCCCGGGATCCGAGGGGAATATGGAAAGAAAACTAAAGAAGCGCTGTACTAGGCGACAATTACCACGCAGAACTCTGTGTCATGTAAAATTCAAAAACGATAAATATTATCGATCTCAGTTGGTCTTTTGGATGCTCGCGGATTTGTCCTACCCCAGACGCCATGTACAACGGGACTCGTAAATACGTGAGACATCAGCTACACAAGAGCCTGAGGGATGAACGCGGGCAGTAGTGCATGAGGAGTTGAAGGGATATGGCAAAGACTCCAGATATCGCCAATAGTCCCAGCATTTATCGACATATTAGAAACTCTAGTCCATAAAAGCCGAATAAGGGCGAGGTGATTAAAGAATTGGATTGTTCATTGATCCGCCCCCAGAAACATCAGGTGAAACATTACACAGAACAATTTTGGAAGCAGCTTAGTTTGTCCATCTCCACAGTGGACCTTCCAGTAATATCTGCAAATGAGCTAATAAAGTTGAAAGTAGTCCTAGCTTCCAAATGGAAATGATCATAGGGAAAAGGTTTTCTGGAAAGACATCAGACAGTTGGACCAGCTAGGTTGTCTCCGTCCACCATCAAGGACTGTGGTGAATAGATAATATCGGAATTAACAAAACCCTGTGAATAATCTGGGCAAGGGAACAGATTCCTCACGACTGGTGTGACTCGGTGATTATACCGATTCACAAGGAAATCATAGTGGAACTAGGTTGGTGTTCGTCCGCATTCGCAGGCCCCATCCATTCCTTTCAAATTTATAATTTAGATGATAATGATAACCACCCTGTCGTCAACTGAGAATAGTGTCATCGACATATGCTCAGACAGAGAAACGGTCTGACTTAGAATAAACGGACGACGTTGTGCTACTGGACGAAGGCCCAAATGAGCGGCAAATTTGAGCTCATCGTCTGAATGATAGTGTAGGAATGTTTGAAATGCGTTAATGATCTCCGAAGTGTAGAATGCTGTCGCAGGGTTGAAATGACTCGCAGCCAAACTTGTTCTTACAGAAGAAGCATGAGATGAAGTAGGGCGATATATTTACTTCACTAATTGTATTTTGTCAATTGGTCGGTTGTACATCAGATGAATTGTCTTCGCGTATACAGAAGACTCGATTAGAATTTACAAATTTAAAACATTTTTGGCATGGGTGTGATATCCGGTTATGGATAAAAGTCCAGGTGTATACAGCAACGGTGAATTCGTCGCTGTTGCTATTCGACTTGATAAGATGCCCGTTGAGAGCAGATATGTTTGAACAGCGTAATGCTGGAAGAATTTTGCGCGTAACTAGAAGGTTGTGCGTAATGTATTAGAATTTAGGATTCAGTCTTTAGAGCATGAACTGAATGAGAATAGGTTGAGGTGGTTTGGGCGTATTTTACGCATGTCCAAAGAACGATTTCTTGACGCGTTATACGCTGTTCTGCGAGGTAGGCAATAGTCGAATGATGTTTGTAGGTGGTCAGTCGATGAGACTGGAAAAACATGAAAACTTCAACTAGTTACCGCTAATGCATATCGGAGTTTCATGGGACCATCGATGAGAGTTTGAGTAAAACGATTGAAGAAACTTTGTTGGACAACGCTTTCAACCAGTTAGACGCCTTTCCAACCTGTATATTTTCTAAGATCCACTGAATAGAAAACCTAAAAATCGGTTTGTAGGTTCAAATCAACCTTCTACTTACAAATTTGACCTAGCAGAAAGTTACACCTAACGGTGAAATATCAAAGATATTAGTGGCATGTTTTTGTCTAGACCCAATATTAAACAACCGGACGACACGGTGGGCCTTACTAGATAAAATACCTGTTCGAATCAGTAAATGATATACTTCCCAGACAGCTGCGTTGGTAATCAGTCGCAAGGAATGGATAACACTCGCAAGTATTTGACAAGCTGAGAAACAGCAGTTGACGATGTTCAGTAGATCACCAAGTTTTCTTGGAAATGAACTTTGAGTCACAGAAAAATAATAGTTCGTAGAGTGTCTTAGTGGATTTGTACAAGGACATTCTGAAATGATTTGAATCACACTTGAATCCCTATTATCGGTAAATCTATAGCTTAGGAAAGAAACGTTTAATCTCACCAGAAGATCTCGAGTTGAAAAAGACAAGTGTTCCAGTTCGCTTAAAATCAGAATATTCTACTGGTTTGATGTCTTGCTTTTTCATAGTTGATTTTTATTGATTTCTTCACTTTCATTTCCAACAGACGATTTCGCCAACGTGATCCTATTCTGAATACTTCGTGAGACAATCCATACGATTTATCGTGTCGGAGTACGTGTGACCAAATACAAATTTTAATCGTGCTCCGTTGCTGTTGTTGTTGCTGTTGTTTTTATTGTTGTTTCTCAACCCGACGAGCTACCTAGTTTAGAATTCGACTTACTACATGCTGTGTAATTATGCCGTCCGTCTGAACCATGGATTCATGGATGACCAAAAATTGGAGTTGAGCATTCGGTATCTCATGTTCCCATGGAGCAAGCATTGCAAATCCAAGTAACTGGCAAACTCATCCCGGAAACAAAAAGATTCCAGAATTGTCAAACATTTTGGTTGGATCCGGTTAACCCATGCGGTAACAAAACTGCACTGGTTATTACAAAACTTGTTAAGTCCATTATTTTGGATTAGAGATGAAATTCGCTGGTGAAAGACGGTTGCACCAACTTGGAACTTGGAGCTTTGGAATTTCTGGTGATTATGCTATTTGAAGTAGACGTTTGATTGTTTAGATATGCAATGATTTTTAGTTAAATGTTTCAGCAAAGGCATACGGACCTATAGAGCGGGCGACATAATAGAAATAGGCGGTCAGGCAAACCACTATTTGAAAACACCAAGGATATCAAATACGCCTGGTCTAGTCTAAGCAAGAACATTGAAGAAAAACCCATTGGAAAAATACAGAAGAATGATCGGCTAGGCGTCTTGGCGCAATGTGCTTATGTGAGTATAAGTAAAATATATCTGCATCTTCGAATCCATCGAGAATTCTGAACCTCATAAAGATGCAGCATATTGTCCCATTGAGTTTGAAGCACAGGGACAACTTCATTTTACTCGTTTGTGCATAGGATCTGAGATTTATGCGATGTTCAATCACCAGTTACATTAAATTGAAATAGCTCTTCTGTTTTTGAATGACGTTCGTGAACAAGATAAAGCGAATTCATCAGAAGATCTGCTTGTATTGGCCCTGTAATTAAACCAGCACAAACGTCTTTATTGTCTTATTACTTTACGTAAAAAAGGACTACCAAGAAAACCGCGCGCGCCATTTGAATAGCTGCGCCACAAATCGCTGGTCTTTAATACTGTCACTTCAACTTATTCACACAGTCCCTGTGGCTTAGAATTATTCATTTAAAGGAAAATTTCATCCGGATTGATTATATTCTATCACCTCCATTGCCATGTTCGGTAAGTTTGTCGAAATCTTCCTACTACAAGAAACGCAGGTGGACTGGCTAGCAAGCAGTCCTTAGTCGTACAACAATCAAGACGGCCATTCCGGCTATGGTTGGCGTTAGCATCATATCTTTATTTGGCAAAATGCCAGGATTAACCAGTGCTTTGAATTTCTTGATCTTGATCAAACACGTGCGGCTTGCATTCAAAACTACTGGTTCAAAGAAAATATTCAGGATGACCAATGAAACCTTTAAGTTTTCGTCAGAATAGAATTACATGTAATAAAAAGACCGGTAGCGATGTTGAAACGTACATCATTAGCCAATGGTCCGACAAGATCAGCATAGTCTTCACTTTCTCTAGTAGTTGTGCTGACTGTTTGGTGGCCAGATGCAAACCGTGGATTTTCCGCTTACCTTGGCACAATACTTAGCAATGTACAAATGGCTCCTTTTCGCCCCATGAATGATATCAGTCTGTTCTGTGATACTCTCACAGCTGTTCTTGTACCATTATGATCTGACTGTTTACCTTTTTTCGTTGGTGATTTTAACCACATCCGCATTTTTCACTACTCACTCTCGGCTTAGTTCACTTGTGCCTTATCTCTACCAGGAACAGTGCAATTTTAGACAGGGTATCCATCGGCTATTCTGAACATTTTCACTTACAATTGGACGCTATTGATTCATTCAAGGGCCGCTCCCGTTTTAGTGAGGTCTACACTGCACATCTTTCATCCAACCGAACGAAACAGACGAAGGTTACACGAAGAAATCTTTCTCAGATAAACGTTTTCCTACTTAGCAGATCCCTATTCATAACGTTTTTTGTTTTTTTTTCGAATAATCCCTTTCTAGGCTAGACTGATTCACAAAGAAATTGGGTGTAATTGTTTATTTTGTTGTCCAACGGAAACCATATTCCATAACTGCAACAACATGGCTTCATCTCCCTCAGAAGAGTGAAAGAAACTCCCTACAAATCTCATGATCAAGCAATTGTAAAATACTACTCCGTCTTGATCAAACAAGAAATAAGTCTCTTGAATTCGTCTATCGCCAGTCAGTTTTTGGGCTCTACCTACAGTGTAACCCTTTTCGTACGGCATTGAGCTCCTGTATACGACAACATTTTCCGTATCCGATTTGGAGTGCAAATGTGAACGTTCTGAATGCGTCACTCGTTCACCAATCCTCCAACACCTATACACTGCTTGCTTCACCAGAATTTGAACCATTTTCTTCAGAGAAAATTTCCAAGCTTCTTTGGTTCACAGCTAGTCCGGACAATCTATCTTCTCAAATTGGAAGCAAGTTCTGTCTTGAATATTATGACCGCGTTTGTCGATAAGTCTTTTGTTAGCGGCACTGCTCCAGCCCCATTGACATGTGCAGTGGTCATTCCCACTCCCAAACACGCAACCTCAAATAATGTATCCAAGCAATTTCGACCCAGTAGAATCAACTAGTCTGCGCTCAAATTAACTGAACGTGCCATCCTCATCCGCTTGTGTTTCTTCCTCATTATTTCTAATGACCCATTTCAACTTACATATGTGCCGCACATGTATACACTCCATGCATTTGCTTCACTCTGGCTTTGTTTCCTAAGTATTTAAACAACACTGTGAACTCAATTGACTATCTTGTTGGATTATTCCTATATCTTCAACTCGGTCCCCCGTTTCTTTTTTCTCCATAAGCTTGGGTCTTTTGATTCGCCCTCTTCTGCATCATTATGGTCGAGAGATTACTTTGTCTTTGGAGCTCAGCAAAATGAACTTAGTCATCACTTTCCCAACCTCCCTCTCTTAGGAATTCTGGTATGCTTCAAGGGGGTATTCTTTAGCCTTAACTTCACTACTTATCTCAGTACTTTGTCTACTGATTCACTTGCTCAACTTCTCAAGTATGCGGATGATACCGTAAACTGTCGGCCAGTTTCCCATCTGTCGGGCTTTGCATGTCTGCCAGAAAATTTGCGTGATATTCAGATCTCTTTGTGATCTTCATCATAACAAATCTAAATGTTTTGAGTGATGCCTTTCTCCCTCGCCTTTGCCCAGTGAACATTTGGTAATCGGCACCGTTCCAGTTTACAGATCCGAATCTGCGAAGTAATTAGGTCATACAGTTTGCACCAATTTTCAGCGATCCTGGCATATATTCGACCGCATCAAGCGTATACGTTGCTTGTTCTTTCAAATCCATAGACTAGGACTGTTAGGTACAAATCAGAATGTCGCTACTACGTTGGCCCATCATTGTGCTCTCTCCATCCTACTCTGTTGGAATTCAGTTTTTTCCTATCCTACTTTACCGAGGTCTTTCTGTCTCTAGTCTTGTTTCTTCTATTCTTTAGTGATAAAATAAACCGTTTACTCATCAAGGTGTGCGAAAAATTCTCCATAAATTTCTCTGATTCTACCCATTAACTCACTTAATGGTCTTTTTGTTACCTTCAAGATGTTTCCAAGAAAAACTGGATATGCGAAATCCGTGATAAGAAGTTTATCGGCTGCATATGTGGAACATGCTTCTACAAGGGACCAGTGATTCAACCATCACCTGAATAGTTTTTGCCGGGATCGACTGGTGGGCAAATAGATCAGTATGTGTTATTAGTAGAAGATTGAATGTTTTTCATAAAATAATTCAGCATATGATATCATCGCTCAACTGACCATTAAGAAACCATGGAAGCACCGTACAGATGTTTCATCCTCATTATAAATCATCCCGAACTGGAAGGTAATATCACATGGTGAATTATTCCATGAAGACATTCAGTCTCTTACTACTAACACATAACAAGTAGCCAAACTCTGTAGGTCATGTCCAAGGCCTTCGTCTTACTTAGGCTACCTGCTGAGAGGTCATCTATCAGTAGGGGTCAATTGCGCTAACGACCAGTAGCCGTGCAAATCAGTGATGGATAGGTGCAACATCATCATGTGGTGAAGTTCAACAAACCGTTCAGAGCCTGACCGGTAGCGTGATGGCTAAGGCGTTCGACTCAGGATCGTACGTCCCAGGTTCGCGTCCCAGTCGAGGAGCGGTAGATATGCACTGCTGATCACAAAGATGAAACAGCTGTACAGTGAGTTCTTCCATGGTTTCTTAATTGTGAGTTAAGCGATGATATCTCGCGGTGAATTATCTCATGAACAAATAGGATAGTGATACAAAAGTATTTATTGTATACCGAGTTGGCGAAATTGTTAGCGAAAAGAATTTTACGCGCGACTAGTGTGACTGAGTTCGATATCATGATATCCTCGTGGTCGTGCATTTACTATCTGTTGGTTTTTTATGGATACTTGCGACATATAACTTCCTGAAGGTAGTGAGATGTAGAATGAGAAGAGAGTTGACGCTATTCATACAAAAACGATGAAACATATGCGGAGTTATAAAAATACGTATTAGTCTGTAATACTTATTAATGATCCGACCAGCAGGTTGGCGCTAGTGACTTGTTTTTCTAGACAAAGTGAGTACTCTGGCCCACGGATTTTCAGCACTCAAAAGTCTTTTTTAGTAATCCGTGCCAACGAGTTTCTTTGGTTCGCTAAATTAGTGCCTTTTCCTAAATTCGAAGTTCATCGAGACCGTGTGATAACAGGCCTGCAATTGAACCCATGTATCCCATTTGTCTATTGGGGTGGTCATCAAGTAAACTTGATCAAGCTTTCATGGTCGGATGTCAAATGATAGTATTGGAATGGTCCTAAATCGTCAATGGAACGTTCCTGGGTCTCGTAACATTTATATTCACAACGATTTCATTATATGCCTGATGCCTGTTTATTGTGAGATGACGTTCCTTAGTGGAGGGGGGACAATCATGACCATGAAAAGTGGACCGGCACAGTACCACGCAAGGCCCCAATAAGTCAGATGTGCGAACCATCTTCTACCGGATCTGGAATTTGTATAACTCATTTTTTGAAGTAACGTGCACCTGCTTGGTCGGCTAGAAGGCCAACAGTCAATTTCTCAACTACTTGAGCCCGGAAAGCTATGGAGAAGCAGAAAAGTGTGTAGTATAGGAACACCATTGGCTGTAGCATTGGATCATATGGCCTAAGGTCTTCGAAAATCGAAGTTGGGGATCTCGTGGACCCCATTCGTTGTGAAATGCAAAAAACGAAAGAAGACGTCCATTATTATATCGATTCATGAATCGTTGTCATGTTCAATCTCAGGTTCTCTATCATCAGTTCCTACCAATCCTACCGAAAAATATCAAGTCAAACAGTCACTACATTTTTCTGTTTTTTAGACCAAAACAATTTCTCTGGCCAGAAGTCAATGACCAATTAGTTTGCTTGCTTATTCGACCGGTCGTTATTAACTGATTTTAGCATAGGGCTTTTCTCTCAATTTATCGTGTGGCAGAATCAGTGTGAATTGGCTGTACCTTTATTGACCTTTGGTCAAGGTAAGGATTTGACGATTTAGCATCAGCTACCCTTATAAAACCAGACAATCTAGCTTGGCTTAGTAGGGACAGTTCATAGGTTGGATTTTTGATACTCTTTCTCTACCTCATGGACAGCCCACATTGACCCATTTTCCAAACCTGCCTCGGAGAACAACGGGTGTGTAAAATGTCCAAACCACCTTAGTATGTTCATCTTCAATGTGTGTTCGATCCACTAGGTTCCTTGACACAAAACTACGTTTCACCTCCAGAAGTCCCACGAAGGCGCTAGTGCTCAAACACCGATAGTCTTCGGACATCTGTCGGCAATGGTCGTGTTTCAGAGCAGCATAGGGCTAATTTATCGGCGTAGTGAAAAGTCGACCTATGATCAGTAAGCTAATATCGAGCCGGCCCTAGAGATGTTTCAAATTACTAAACATCAATCAAGCCTTATCAGACATTATTCTGTTTAAAAGGCTTTCGCCTGCATTAAACCGAAGCGTTATACCCATTCAAAATGAAACCACTAAGAACTTAAGGATGCCCGTTATCTCAAGAGCTGTTTTACTTTGGTGTCGACGGGGTCATGCATCAAACCACGGATTGCTCCAACTACCTGACTACTGGTCTAGAATTCGCAGACGTTGCATTGCAGTCTAGGAAGGATGTCCATCTTGCAAGCGGCCATTAACCCGGCTAGTACATACACCTCAAAAATCAGTCTAGAGATCCATACCACCAGATTATAACTTCTAACGCTATTTTCCCGCACGGCAGATGATATAACCGAGTGGTTGACCAATATAAATCTTGAGTTCCAAATATCTCGGTTCAGTAGTGTTAACAAACGGACATCCTCGGTCAGTGTCGAACAACGTATACGTTGATCTTCCATAGCTGCTAAACAGATTTTTATGGGAAAACGAAATTAGTGTCACAACCAATCTCGAGGTGTCTACACAGCGGTCCCTCCAGGCTTACAGTAAGAGTGCAAAACCTGACCGTTAAGTGATGAGGATTCCGGACAACCGAAGGACGTCGATGACCCGTGGCTGAATTATATCTTAAAAGTAAACTGGCATAACAGAATCTCAGACGAAGCCATAGTAAGCCACTTTTGTGTTACTCAACTATCAACTCGCAAACAGCATGGCTGACCGCGGTGGTTTGAACATGCACTCCTTAAACTTGAACATGCGCTACCACAGTGTTATCACCGCCTTTATGCCCAGGCCGGTGTCTCCGACGTGGGATCGGTTAAAAACTTGGACGGATACTGTATCTGAAGACATAAAATAACTTGGTCTTCGTGAGGCACGCAACGTCTGCCAACGGAACACAAACTGGATCGACATGTGCAAGGACCTGGCCGTCAAACGCCAATTGTTGGTAGTCAATATCACCCACGAATCCGGCTTATCCTCCCCAAGAGACAGTCTCAGGGAATTAAAATAAAATAAAGTCAATTCGAGAATAAAGCCACGCTTTATCAAATCCAACCAATGATTGGTAATGCAGACAAGAGAGTTCGTCCTGACGACATGACCACTCTGAGGGAAACAGAGAAATATAACGAAACTATGGCAGACGTGAAGGACATATCAATAAACAAACTCAAAACGTTTGTAAAGAAAGAAATATGGGTTTTCGAAAGTGAGGTAACCGGAGCGCGCACATTTGAATTTTTAACGTAGTGGATAACAACAAATGGAAAATACGGTAAAAGGAGAAAGCAAATCAGGGGGCAAATAGTTCAGGATTCGATATCCATTGGCCAACGGTTGGCGGGTCCAAAGGACCTATGGCGCAATGTACCATCAAAAGGGGATTGAATTTCCCTGAACAACTGAATGGATTCTTCTCGAATCCAGGTAGCCAGCTGCTGGAAATGATCTTGTAGTTCATCCTCCATATAACGATTCAACCTAAATTATGAAACAATGTATTGTGGACTTAAAAACGACCGATAATATGTTCCAGAAGTGTGTCATTTTAATCCGAGTTCAATGAGTCGGTGTATCAAACACAATGCAAAGAAAATTTTACGAGGAATCTTCAATTTTTGGGTAGACCAACTGTGATTTGACTTCACGTCAGCATAATTACGTCTCACCGTTCTGAATTGATCGGAACTGGACACAAAACCGTAGTTAGATTCAAAATTAAGACGAACTGAGAAATTTAAGCAAAAGTGCAAGTATTTACTCCAAAACCGTTTCTTTGTCTATTGGAGAAAAGATACCGAAAATTTTGAGGACCGTGTATGACTAAATTTGATCAAGGATCGACACAAATGCAGTTTGAAGACTAAACAGACAATTAATCGAGGGCGAGATTGTATTTTCGCTAGATGATCGGCTTGCTCAGCTGAATGGTGGTTGGTTCTCCGTTGATTTGCAGCAGGGGAAAAGCATTCATCTCACATAATTCTGACACCTCTGTTTCTATCATTATAAAAATGCAGTTTCAATACAAACTATCGTCTACATAATTTATTTGAAATACTTTTTAAGCGTATGGTCAGAAGCGTTCGTTCCCAATTATTGTACTAAAATGAAAAAGTAGAGTGGGTAACAAATTGTGATCAGATTTGGATTCCGCTCATGCTGTCTTTCGTCGTTAGTATGCGAGCTAAGCATGAAACGAACAGACTTGCAGAAAAGTTAATGCACACGGTGGCAAACTGAAAACCAGTATTATTTCTTGGAAAGGATTAGCGGAAGTACACTTCACATTCCAGTGGATGAGTGTTTTCTAATAGTACTACATGCCGTGCATGGGTCAACATTCATTTTCTGTTAGCAAGCGCGGTGGTGAATCTCTTAATGGGAACAAACGAAACGCAACTAACTACCATAAAACTACGACGTGGAGTTCGGGTTTCACGTTGAGAAGGCAGAATACGACGGCAGAAAAACAGAAAGATTCAGTAGAAGAACTGGTGCACCTATTCGAGGATGACTGGCTGTGGGATCTGAGGAGGAACTGCGAATTGGCAACTTCGGAAGTTCCTCGAAAAGTAGCTAGATACGTGAAGATCAACAAAGGCTGTTGTTAGCGGCGGTTCCTAAATATCTGAAAGGAAGAGATGTTATTAACGTTAAAACTGTTCGGTAAAAATATTGATTTTGAAGGAGCAAAAATGCACCGTGAACATCTGAGTGAGTTCATCGTGGTACCAAATTTCCTGAAGAGATAATGCTCTTAGAAGCTGTTTGGATCGACACATCCATTATGGGTTGACGCAAGACAACATCTGCGTGGTTTAAAATCTGAACAGATGAAGTATAAGAAAGGCAACAAGTGTAAATTGCAAATTGCAATGGAGAAGAACGACACTTTGCAGAACTTTTACATTGCTAGCTAGGAGTTTCCAGAAGGTCAAGATACTGTATTTTCCTTCGATACATCGGGTGATCAATCAAATAACCCTTGGCGACATCCAAACTATATTTATCTGAATAGCAAAAGAGAGTGTGAAACTGCACCAGAGGCAAAGAAACAGTCTCAGGAAATATCTTACTAATTCCGCATCATCATAGAAAAAACGGGGAAGAAAATTACCATGCACTCGATACAGCTGTTTGCTTATACACTAGGCTGTAGACTTAGTAAGCTCTTGAATAGGAAAAAACAAATTTGGGTACACTCTGGTACGGGTAATATGTACAAGAATAAGAAGACAGAATAATTTTGAAAGTTTGTCTACTCATCTGCATTTATATCGTTTATATTAAAAGAGGCAAAACTGCCAGCTCTTGCCTCATTAGGAAATGTGGCCTTGACTAACCGATAAACAATTTCGAAAAATCACCGTTTTAATTCCTGAATGAATAAGGAATACCGTGTCAATAAAAGCAACACAATTTTTCGGTATCAGTTAACCAAGCATGTTTACATCAATCTCATCCGAATGCAACAAAAAATACTGCAAGTGAAGATATGCACTCTCCTTACCTGTTCCGAAATTCGGATAGCGCTGTAACGCAGTTGTTTAATCTTCTCAATAGGGAGTTTAGATTATCCACTTGACTCCGTGAGTCTACATTCCTTGATGTGGGTAAGCTAGTGTCCGCAGTTATGTCCGATGTTCTTAAAAGGTCCAGAGGTAACAACTCACAGGAGAACTTTCCTATATCATTATCAAGAATCCTCGCCTGGGGGACGATTAAATATTCACCAAATGACTAATAGTTTTATGAACCTACCACTTGTTTATCAGGGATTTCGTCCGTGCACGGAACACTCTCAGCCTGGTCAGTTCCCATTTGCCCACATGACTCAGTTTGGCACTCATTTATCAGTGCGACAATTTCTCTCAGTTGATCTTTTATCGCTCCGATTTGGGAGCAATTTTCATCCTCTTCCGCTGCCACATTAAAACGTTAAACATCGTTAGACATTAGCAGAATTAAAGTTTCATACGTCGATACATGCCAAAAAATATACTTATTATCCGCGCCACTACATTCTTAACTTTATCCTGGGAAAAAACTTATCATCTATTTTCATCCTGAAGCAATGGAATCGTCAAGTTGGTCGGCGACACCTACATTTTCAGCTGCTTGAACAGTACATCCTTCTAGAGGATTTAATGTGGGAAGGACGGCCGATGGTTTAACTTGCCCATTTATCACATTCCGTACAGCCGTATGCACAATCAACTTATTTGTGATCGTCTAAAATCACTATGCCCGATGACCGCCTCTAAAATTTGCCTGCATCATGCTTAACCCGCATGACCAATCTATCTCCACATTCCACGCAGTACTTTGGCATACTCAATAATCAAGCATTACGTTAAGTTAAAACTGGCAAAAGCAGACTGATTTATTACAAAATCAAGCTGGGGACAGACAAATGAGAACTTCATTGCGATGAACTGTTTACCAGTGATTCTGGTTGAATTATCTGACCATTCCTCGGAGTGAATTTGCAGCTCTATCGGCAAAGCACACGTGGTAAGAAAATATAGCCGTTGTCCATGCACTTATGATAGAATATTGCTTAAACCAGCACCCTAGGAGGGTCACACGTCGGGTAGCCTCACAAAAGTTTCACATCACCAACGATGCTTAATAAAAACTAGATTCAATGAAATGAGATGGAAACGAAAATCACGTCACATTTCCCAAAATAAAATGAGCAATGCAATGGTTTCAGTCTGAAGAGTTAGTGGTAAGACCAATTCGAGTCAAATTCCATGCTTCAGCAGCTGAAATGATGCGATTCACTCGATGACCTTTCCTCTGTACTTGGGCTGAAAATAAAAGAGCAAAGTTTGACCAAATAACGTCGTTATTTCTGAACAGCACATGAACCCTTAACTAAAAGCATCCTAATGGCAATTGAAAATCACCTGTATTCTTTGTCGATTCATCTTCCATACACTGAAGCTATACAAAAGAAAATGAGTCAGAAAATCAGATTTTGGTCACCTGATCCCTCAGACGTCGTAGACTGCATAGCACCATGCTCAGTTTTTTACTCATCATACCCATCTGACTTAGTTCAAATCCACCGCTTACTTTGACTGGGAGTTCTTCAGTGGAACATCCTTCGTGGACCTGTTTTTGCTGGACGTAAAAGTGCTATCTTCGGCAGTCTCACTCATACTTTTTGTTCGCTACTATGGCTCGACACTCCTCATACAGTATACTTACCTTGAGAGTACCAGAATCTGTGTGGTCATAAAATTCCGCACTCAGTGAATTTCGGATGTCCCATTTGTCGCGGAAGTGATTAAAAAGAGGTGAGCTTCCATCAAAGATATTCGAGCGTGGAAATGCTTTTAAGTTATTTAATTTCACGTATATGGCCGATTTACTGTGACTGTTTTCATCTTGGGAGAAACTAGAACTGTTCATGTTGTCGAGTTGGACGTTTTTCGGATGATATAACTTCATTGGGCGAAAGTGAAAAAAACATGAAAACAAAAAAAACAATGAAGTAGAATTAGTAGGAATTCAACGGAATCACTGCGCAGATATCTGATCCTTGTACATCTTATAGGGACCGTTTTGGTGTATTGAGTTACATTGGTTATCAGACATGCCCCTTGCATTACACTTATGCAATAACCGTGTCATAAAAAGCTGGTGTAAAACATTGCGTGTTCTGGTTAAGTGGACACCCACCTATCTCTGCTTATACACAAAAAACACTGGCCGGTATCGAACCAACGACTTTACGCTTACTACTGTCACAAGGATGTGTTTTGTGACGGCTTGCGTGCCTCTTATACCCAACAAACTATCCCAAGCCGAAGCTCCAATCGTACTTGGAAGGTCAATGGTTAGAAATCTTGAGAAGGAGTCTCCTTGTCCTCCAGGGTGCGGTCCATTTGGACTGGCGGCCTTTGGAAAAATAAGCGGGAGAAATAACCAATTTAAGTAGATTGGCTTTCAGTGACCCGTGCCTTGATGTATTGTGGATAGATTGTTGTTAGAACGAAAGGTTTTGTTTGAGAACCTTAGTGGCACGCATATAGAAATCACCTATTACACAAATCGTATGAGAGCAGACGAGTGCAAAACCGTCAAAGGGAGCTAATGAAAAGAAGAAAAAGGTCACCATATGAACACGAGACGTAGCTGACTGAGCCCCGATATCTCCGTTGTTTTGCTAAAATATGGTGACAGAGTTTTGTTAGTGATTCTGAAGTGAGGTGTAAGGTAATAGTCCACAGAGCTCACTCATTAGCACTGGCACCGGATGTAAAAAGGCTGAAGTGTTTGAGCACATCGGTCATGTAAGCAGACCAACTTCGCCGCAACAAGATGTTTTCCGAGCCACACGATAGTCGGAAGGTGGACCAGGGTGATTAGTATAGTACTTGGGAGTAAGGTGTAAAATAAGTAGGTCAACTGAGGTCATTCGATAAGGGTTCACCATTTGCTCATACGTAGCAGTACGAGGCCTCAGGCTATATGGCTAAAGAACGCAGTTAGCGGTGTTTCAGAATTAAAAATTCGCCCGCTTCTCTATATGCCTTCTGTCTTATGACCATTTGGTTGTTTTCTCACTGTTATTTATTGGTGCAAGGCAGAAGCCGGATTCACCTCACATTCATTCAAGTTTAGTAATTGCTCGAATTGAAATGATCTGACTTAATGTGCACAGTTTTCGCGCGTGAGCTCAACCGGTGTAATAAGGAATGAATACGATTGAGCCGGTTTGCATACTACAGTTCGATAAAATGTCTAAGTGCAAAAGTAGGCTTAACAATCTGCAATAAAACAGTGAGGAATGTTAACAGAAGAGTTAGAGCAATTCGGTCGACCAATAAGAACTGTGGGCGATTACTGTGTCTGATTGCCAGGTTGACAGGAATAAAACGACTGGTTAAAAGATGTACGCATAATACATTTTATTCGCTGGTAAGTTGAAAACAACGCTCACTATGCAGTAAATTGGCTGGGCATATACGCCCCAGGTTTATTGAATGTTTGGCTGAACTAATGCCCTAAAAGTTTGGAAATCTGATAATCTACGACAAATGTAAACGCATTTTTACTAGCGAGATTACACTACTTAAAAATTAAAGTGACTAAAAATGGTCACTTAAAATAACCAGAAGACGTGGCCATAAGGTGATCATACATAATCCAGCTACTTGTGGCAAGTTCACGAAATTGTGCCTAACCAGCAGTTTGAACAGACAAATGTGCGAGAGCTTTGGATTGCGTCAACAGATATTATGGTAATCAAACCTTACTGCCTTTGCTTTGATGTCCTTCTAGCGCGAGTGACACGATGCTATCAGCGTACGAGCTGCGTTAGAGTTGACTGCTCCCGGCTACGTGATGAAAATATCAAGATATCTGCTGAACACTTACTGAACAATTTTATATTCACAACAGACCCGTTTGTCGCTGTGGGATAGTACTTCGGCTGCTTAATTACATTTCCCGAAGGTACAAAATTTCGAATTTGCACAGTGAACCGCCCATCTGCCTACTCAAGGGATTTCTTATCGTTTAGATGTTCTATGTGCGAGCTTAGCAACTCTCAGTGCACAGTGTCGCAATTATTAACGTCAGAGCATTAAAAAAACCGATAAATAGGTCACGGTTAGCAGTGTTTGTTGTAACAGTAAGCACTGTTCCATTGTGCCTGCTATCTGCACCGATATTTTTGGTTTATCATTATAGTTAAATTGTGGAAAGATACGGATTATTTTGAATGTAAAAAGCGATGGTGTCGAACGCACAATTTCACCATGGTTTTAAGTATTGAGGGTTAAGTGGAGAAATTATGCTTCATACCACCCGTTGAATGAAGAATATCATAAGAATTAAAAACGGATCACTGAAAAAGAGACTGAAATTTTTCTCAAGTTTAGTTCACTACAGTCACTCTCACCATTCATTATCATGCAATCAAACTGGGCCAAAACAACTGATATAGTGATACGTACCACTACGGCATTATCATTGCCGGATAATCAGGCTACTTCGGTTCGGTAAAAAAATAGATGGAGATGCTTTTAGGGTTACAAAATACGATGGGTTAGTTTTTTTTGAAGCATGCAGTTTTATGGATTTTTTCCCTTCTCCAGTTTGTGCAATCAAACGAGAATGATTAACATGATATTAATTGGCCAAGATATACTCCGGTTCAGACCACATTGAGGATAAACAGTTTGAGCGAGACGGAGCTTTTACTTCAGATCCTTGTTGAGCAGAATCAAAAAAATGGATAAAGATAACGAACCTTATGTTTTTTGATGGAGCACCTCTTGCATTTGCTCGGTGCAGTTTGTTCCGTTCTACTATCGACTGGTCTATTCAGTTTGAGTTCTTTCTAATAAATCATCGGATAACGACATGCACAGTCAGCAATTTGGAAAATATTATTTTCGTTCGATTGTCAAGTGATGCATTTACATTGAAAAGGTGATTTGAGCATTATCTGCGCATTATTAATGTACACAAAAATCAATAGGTTAAGGATCTCGCCCTAGAAAGTGACATCAGATACAATAAACCAGGACAACTAAGGCTGCATATTTACTGAGACAGGTCTGTCAACCAGAAAATCTGGACACCAGATAAGCAGTGTTCGTATGGCTTCCACGATTCCGGCCTCGTCAGTAATCTTCGAAGTTTGTCTGAAGAATCTGCTGACCGCAAAAGAACGTTGGGCTAAACTCAAACTCCATGAAATTCATCAGGCCCTTTTCTGGCCCTCGCAAGGCCTCTGGCAGAGTTCCGGACTGGAAAATGTTCCCGAAATCGGAGGAAACGGATGACTTGAATCAAAGATTTCCTAGTAGATGCGGTTTTCCTAATGGGACACATTCATGTATGGTCCCCTTGGTCAACTATCTGTAGCAGCTCTCCCCAGTGATCTTTTATTAGCTCGCTATTTTCTCCCGTTCTCGATAACGACCATCTAGGGTTCTTTAATTGTCCCTGGCTGTTACATGCTGATACAGGATGCTTAGCCAGCTAAAAGCTACCAAATTACGCATAAGGATCTCGATGCGTCAATAAGGTGGTCTACCACATCAACTCGAATAAGCATACCTTCATCCGGATAAACCAAGCGTCCAATGAACGCCAGGCTCTCATTTAAAAACGCTATTTGTACAAGAGATGTAAAGACAAAAAAACAGGCATTAGCCTGCCTACTTAAGGTGTAATTAGTCGTTAGTTTCTCAGCCTTGTTATAATGCTTTCAAACTCCTGTGCATAACACATTAGCGTAAGGTCAAAGTAGCCTTAAAATCCATCTTCATTACTGTTGTCAAATTCCAGCGCAACCGGTACCTGATATATTTCAGGAAATGGTTCAAGGGAAATTGTCGGTTTGCATTCACATCAGTTCACAACTCTAAGAATGCGTCTGTGTGTATGTGTAATTGGTCAATTTGTCACACGATCAGGTTGTAGACCACTCTTACTGCGAAGGAGGCATTCAAAACAGAGGTGACAAGAGGCCGGGGAAAGCAATTAAGCAGACCAATTTATTTGCAGAGACTGCAAATCGCAACCATGACTGGAAAGCGCAATCGATTAGGCGTAACTGATAATCGCATTTAGTCAGAAAGCGATAACAAAATCACAACAACTGACTACCGAATTGGTTAATTAGACGTGAGAATTGTTGTTCAGACTTACTTAGTCATCATATGATATCAATGTTTTAGGAAAGCTCGGAGACTGATGGGAAAATGTATTTCTCTCAACTGCCACGTCCAGCTGCAAAATGTATCCACAAGCACACCAATATGAAACTGACAAACACACACTGAATGATATGGCATTGTAAAATCTAGGAAACCATATCGCGGAGAGACCCAGACTCGTGCACGCATCCACTTGCTTCACGTGAACCCGAAACATCAGTGTTTTCGCCTCCATACTTGTCACGTAGAAGCGATCGTACGAAAAGAAAGAATAAACCTTAAAGCTAGCACACGTTCATTCGGATCAATGGTTGCTGTATGTATTCAAAGAGGTGATCCTCTTCGAGCTTTTCATACAACGTTTGTGGATAAAAATGACAGGATGTATAGAAAATTTAAATAAGAACAGCAAAACGTGGCGAGCAAGCTCGTTTTCAGTTATTCGTATTCATGCGAATACATAACACTAAATTATCCAACGGAGACTGTCAAGTTCAATCAGTGGAACATTCTTTGCTGCACAATTAAAAACTGTATTCACATCCAAACCGATCATGTTTCCAACTAAAGGACAGACTGCCAGATTCTGCAGCCTCATTCTGTGTGTATTCATTCACCTGCTCCTGTGGGACCAGGTATATTGGCCGCACGACCAGGCGTCTGTCCGATCGCGTTCGAGAACACCTCCCGGCTTGGTTGAGCACAGGAACAATTAAGGCAATCACTAGCGCGGTGTGTTCACACCTTGTCGAGTCAAACCACTCAGTGAATGTGACAAGTGCTTTTCGCACCATCTACAAAGTTAGGAGCGAACAATCAAGAACTGTCAAGTGTCGCATCTTGAACACAGCCGAAGCCGCATCTATCCGTTTATGTAACCCCCCTCTATGCGCTCAGAAACAATTTGTCCAGACTCTTAAACTTCCCTGGCCCACTTGTCATTATCCAACAAGTGGTCTACAACCTGATCGTGTGACAAATTGACCAATTACACATACACACAGACGCATTCTTAGAGTTGTGAACTGATGTGAATGCAAACCGACAATATTTCAGGAAGTTGAATGTATTTTCTACTCTGATGTCACTGATTTTCTTCCTGAGGCTTCGATGAAATATTAGTTGCACGGCAATATGCCTCACCATTTGCACTATCAATCACGATAGCATTATTTCTTCTCAGTAACGTTATGACGTCGGATCAGCGCACAAAATTTATAAACTTGTTAGTTTTACTACCTTAAAATTCTCAACAATATATTCGATATGTTTTTGCTTCATAATACCGTTATGCTGTGCTAGTTCAGCCGTAACCCAAGGCTACCTTTGATAATTTGAAAATAAATGTTTATAGCCTCTGTTTCCTACAGCAAGGATCTGTTGAGAACCGACATGTCAGCTATTTTAAAAACTGGATTAACAGCGGAGGTCGAAAAAGACAGTCATTTCCATTTAGGTTTCACGACAATACGCTTGGAACAACATAACATGTCACTTCGAGTGAAATAAAATAATTATCTTTGGCTGACCACTTTTGAGAGCACAAGTGGTTATATTTATTCAATGATAATCAAGAAAATCTTCAGAACAATTGAATTATAAGAACACCATCGTGGAAAACAAGCCTGTTTTCCGTAGTTCGCTCTTCGGGCTGATGCAGTTGTGTATGCGTATATTATATATATTTAATATGTGTTATACCTGTGACCGCGCAAGGGCACGGCTGCCTGCTACCAGGCCCGTCTCCTGGTTACAGATAAGGGAACAGCCACTACCCAGGTGGCTAACCATGAATAGGGTAGGCTCGAGCCTACCGAATAAGCGGCCGCGACGAACAGCGACAGTGTCGAGGGCGTGGTGGGTTTTGACTGGCAAGCGATCTCCCTAAAAAATACCACAAGACCCTATCATATATGAAATGGGAAGGCACATACCCGAAACGGTGTGGTAGTGGTTAAACTGAGTAAAAGTACGTGGTACATTGGCTCTATGTTTGTATCTACTTTGTTATATAGGTTTCGTTGCACTTGTTTGCGTTTAACGGAAAGCCTATACAGTGACCGTCTCTTGCAGTGAGGTAAAGGTAACCAATTAACTGCCTTCCTTTCAGCCTAAATAGGGTGGCTAGATTATTCTAAATATATTATGGTGACAACAATACTCATAGAGATGGATTTCAGCTCTTGTACATACCAACAAAAGAACTCTAGGCACTCGTTTGGCCGTTCTGTAACAGCTGAACTGAAATAGCGTGCCAGCGCCATCGGTGCATGTTGCCTTGCAAATGTATGCAAGTATACAGTTTTTAATTTTTTTAGGTCCCACATAACCAATAATAAAGTATTTCCATCTATCGGGTTGAAAAGGTACAATCATGGGCCAGTGTAGTTGTGTAACCATTATTGGATGACTGACTGAGTTTGTAAATGAACATACTGGAGACAGACTACTGGCCGACGCTAATAATACAGGGATGGTACCATATGGTACCAGATGACCCGTCTATTGGCCGGTAGATTTTAGTAAGAAAAGGTGGTTAATGTGGCTACAGATGAGCTGTTCAATGTTCTTTAAAGTTAACAGAATGGCACCCCACCCAAACCTTCTGCTCACCAACAACAGCAGCCCAACCATATTTACCAAAAGTAAGGGTGATCAAATGTCTTCCGGAGGAGTATAGATGCCGGAACTCCTTGTCAGCAAACGAGGCGGTAGAAAACATTGAATGGCTTGTGGTTAGCTCCCACTGGGTAATTAAGGGCGAAGAGCAGTAGGTAGGCTGTACTCAAGGGTAACGGCGCCCTCCTTCATCGGCCGTTGGAACAAAAAACACAGCAACCCTGCGGGTTTTGTTCCCGAGGACCAGGTTGGACTAGGTCGGGGAGGAAAATAGTGTCGAAAAGTCAACTTCGTGGTGCTTTAAGCCAGCGGTTGCAGCAATGGGAACAAGTAATCACGGTTTCTTGCGTCTGCTGCTGAGAATGATGAATTCCGACCTGCCGTTGCTGAAGCATCCTGACAGACGTAGGCCAGGTTATAGGGATGGTCCAGAAAGACCTATCCATTTATCATGATGACAAGAAAAGTAATCGCCAAATGCGCAACGTGGACATCTTTATTCCAGGAGATACCACATACTGAGACCTATTTCAGCTTATGCCATCGGAACGTCACACTGCGCAGAGTTACACTATTAACTTTGACCGGTCAGGCCAAAGCAGGTTGGTCATACAGGGTCCTAAAAGTGGATAGGCCGCTTCTACATAAAATGACGGGTTAGTTAGATGTGCTACCTGGGCTCTCATTGCGGAGGGCTTCAACTTATCACACGTAGGCTGGAGCTCCGAAGAAGTAGTCTGATGTGGAGCGGAAGGAGGTTTACTCTAGTCATCATCATCATCATCGTTCAGCGTTAAACAGCAAGGCAAGCCTCACTGACCGCTGCCTTTCCCCAGAGTTACACGTTTATATAAAAAGAATGAATATCCAACGGAAACAGGGAGTGGACCTACACAGGCGGGAAAAGATAAGATGCTGCTGTAGCCAACAGACGAAACACAGTCTAACTGTACAAACGCAATCCGTCAATCATTCTGATTCGATAGAATATGACAAAACGATCGCCATATTCTTCAGTGCCTCCAGCCAGTTACTTGACGAAGTCATTCGGACCGCAACCACGAAGACGTGAGACATCCACTTTGCCTAAGTTGGTTGTACATTTTCTCATTTCACGTTGCAGCGTCATCTGTTTACCTCGGCACGGCTTCTTCCATTCCTTGGGAGCAATACAAAATAGTTCATGGTAGGGTAGACGACATACGACATACGAAACACGTGACCCAACCCCAACCAGCATAGTCTACTGAGTTTCATACGCTGAAACAAGCTGTTCTCAGAAGTGGCACCCAATACCAGATTCCTAACCTCAATATTACTCACCCGGTCACTCCATCCAATCCTAACCATACTACGTAAACATCGGTTGTCGAAAACCTCCAACCGACGAACATCGCCAACACGCATACTCCACGTCTCGCAACCACTCAACAGAACTGAACGGACTGCAGCACAGTACACACGACCTTTCGACTTCAGTTTGACTGAAATATCAGGCCAACGCCACAAGTGCTTCAATCCAGCGTAAGCTGCTCGAGCCTTCGATATACGCATACTTACCTCCAATCCCGAGCTACCATCGTTAGACACGCAGCTACCAAGGTAGGTGAAACGGTCCACAATCGTCAGCTCCTCTCCATCCATTATCGCTGCTGTCGTTCAGTCCTGCAACAGCACCTTACACCTTGAAGGTGCAAAGCACATGTCAAACCGAGCAACCGATCTCAACAGTCTATCTAGTGCCCGTTGTGCATGGTGTGCAGACTCGAACAGGCACACGACGTCGTCTGCGTAATCTAGGTCGCATAGCTTCCCTCCACTTCCCAGTTCGACTCCTACATCCCGGAGATCTAAATCATCGTCCATCACCTCGTCCATGACGAAGTCGAACAAGAATGGAGAGATGGGACACCCTTGTCGAACGTCACTAGTCGTTTTGAATGAACGTGACAGTTCACCGTATACCCTAACGCGACCATAGGTATGCGAGTACAATGCTCGCAACAGGTTCACAAACTTCGTTGAGAGACAGATTGGTTCATTATCGTTTTCTACTTAAGCGGAAAAGAGCTGGGTGGTATATATATATATATATATATATATATATATGAGCCAAAAGTCATCTGTCCCGCAACTTTGAATAGTAAAATGAAAAGAATGACCGCCATTGGAAATAAACAGGATGCGCTCGAGCACCTAACTGGAAGATATGCATGCATGGCAAGGCAAACTGTTGAAAACTAATGAGATGTTCCCAGTCCTCCGATCGAATGTAACTAATACTAGACGCATTTTTCCCTTACCTAGACTGTAAACCTTGGAACATATACCCTTCAGAGTTTCACTGACATCTGCACAACCGAGATTTTTATTACCAGACACTTTCTACTTGGACGCGCAAGAAATTTTTATATAACTAACTTTTCCTTTAATAAAAGATAAGAAAATCCCAACTGTTGATTATCAAATCTCCTAAATCGGCTTTTAGTAGCAAAAGAGCTTCGAGAAATATTAAGCAGTTTTGGACATCATTTCTTCCACAATTTACTACGGTACTCGGTACTGATTTGGCTATGCTTGTCTCAGCGGACACAAGCTCCGTACAGTTTCCCTCGCCCCGCACTTTCAAGAGTTTTCACTCTCAAACTACGGATCACTTTACTTTATATGTGGTGTCGTATCGATGTACATGCCACACATTTGTCTAATCTGGTTGTAGAGTTCGTTCCTCGAAAAATCTTGGTTAACTACTAGAGATACTTTGATGGCTACGGATTCAAAATGCGACAGAAGTACTGCCTGTTATTGGCGTGTCTAATATGCCCTTTAGGTTTTTTATCCCTGACGATCTTATAGACATCTAATATTTTTCCTTTAATGCTCAAAAAATTTTGTAGCTGATCACCAGTGATTTCCTGGCATCCGTTTTGATTCTTTTCTGCTTTTTGGATATTGGGATTATTTTCCATAGAATAAATTATTTTGCGACTGTCTGCGTCTATGCAAGCAGTTTACCTGGCAAATAAGTCAATGTTCTGCTTAGTTGTTTCCTCTATGGGCCTCATGGGATTTGCTTTTAATGACGGGATTAAATAGTACCATTTTCGAAATCTTTAGATCAAAAGATAGGAAAAGCAAATCTCGTTGGTATACGTTGACGAAATATGTTCATGGCATGTACCGTCAGAAGAATTTTGGACTGAACAGTGACGCCAGCTAAAGCCCTACCTCATGGAAACCAAACCGTGCATTAGCATTAATTAGTAAGCCGCATCTCCATCTTAATATAGAAAATAAGATCGCCTTCTTGATTGAGTGACCTCAGCATCCTGCATCTTTGCTGGATAGAAACATTTGCGCTGTAAACCAGTCCCCAGCGCAGATAAACCAGCTTTCAGCGATTTTTAGTTAACAAAAATTATGGTCTTATTCGCACTAATTAATGCCGTGTTACCACAGCTCCTACTTCCATGGCAGTTCAGCGTTTACCGCCCGATAATATTTGTATATACATAAATACATACATATATATATATATATTCACGCCTTCTTTGGGGATAGGAGTGCTTGAAGAATAGAAAACCCTGAGAGTGGTGGAAATATACAAGAGTGGACCTGGATACACACAGAAAAACCACAAGCCGATAAAACCAACTTGCGTGTTATGAAAGTACCTGAAGAGAATCATCAGGAAGATGCCCAAACACCTAGTGAATCACAGTGTTATTTTGCCAGCGCAACATGGATTCACAGTCAGAACTTCTTGTCAGTCAAACCTCTTGCTTGTTGTGGGCGAGGTAACCAAACCTTTAGATGAAGGCCACGCGGTAGAGGTCTGCTATATGGACTTTAGTAATACTTTGGATTCAGTCAATCGCAGCCATAAACTTAAAGCACTACGACTTGCATAGATGGCTAATACTTGGATACACGTCTTTCTCGGGTAAAGGAAGTTTAGCGTGAGTGCACATGACAACCTCAGCCGACATACCAACTAGGGATTGATATTAGGACCCGCAAACACATAGACGCATTAGCAAAGAACATGTGCAACTCATGTTAACTTTTCTCTGATAATTTCAAAGTAGCAGCTGAAGACCTAGAGGAAGACATCCGAGCATTCAAAATCTGGGACCTTCCAATGAACCTGGCCAAGTGTCAAAGGCTGACCTCTTGTGAAATGTACAGGAGAAAGAAATTGTCGAGATCACGGAGATATCCCATGTCAGGGATCTGAGTGTAACTATCGCATATAAAGTAAAACCATTCAAACAGCTCAAAAATCCGGCAAACAAGCCTAGAGAGCAGCTCTTTAGGCTCACGTCAAAGATATAATGTATGGAACCCGAAGTGCTAGGGCGCTTGTACGCAACCACTATGAAACCGCATCTAGAGTATTGCGTTCTAGCTTGGGGACCTGTAGAGAAACATGGATTTGTTCCTCCGGATAGCTTGTTTAACCAAACACTGATAGGCAAGCGCAGTTGCCAGTTGTGCGCTGCTCATGTACGCCCCGCTAGCACGTTCCCGTCAAAATATATCCAACCTGCTACCGCTTCCGACTGTTTTTTTCCTTTTACCGGTCAAGTGTCATGGTTGCCAGTACTGCAGTCGTACAGTCGAGAAGGGGTGACGCACCAGTGGTCACAAAGGTAAGGAGCAAGAAAACATAACACGAGATTCGCGTTAGGACAGTCAGTTCTACGGGCCGTACCTACAAAAGGACATAAATTGCCTAGAAAAGTGACAGAGGCAGAACACCAAGATGATGGCTGGTGAAAGGTGCAAAAGCTTTGACGGAAGACTTCATGGACATGGAATTTTCTCTGAAACACCAACGAAAATGCAGTGGTTTAACTGAAACGTTCAAAATAGTAAAAGGTCTTTCAGGTATAAAATGTGAGATGTTTATTTTTATACCAGACAAGGGCACCGAGGGTACAGTTTAAGACTGCAACTGGCTCACATAAGGCTTTAGATGGTGGCTGGGTTCCTTACTAATAAAGTGATTCCCGATGGAAGCGGCTACAAGAACATAACATGAATAGATACTCCTGGACAACGGCGTCAACTTCCGAAAGGCCGACCTTCTGCCCATTCAGCGAGCACTCTTATTAGCGACAGACGGTTACGAATGTGCCGGTGAAAACAAAGTTGTCGTTAGTGGTCCTCTTGTTCATAGTGGCTTGTGCCTATGCGCCACGTAGGCGGAGATCGCTTTCGGAAGGCGTCTTTAGATTTAGAAACGATAAGACGCATTTCGAGACACAAATGAGGGAAAACTATGACGGTAGGTTGGGTGCGTTTGTTCGTTATTTGTAGAAATGTCTCAAAATTTACCACAGCGCGTTGCGAAATGATTATCTATGTGTCGGTTAGTAGACAGTTTGCATGCGTTCGCATCGACTGGGCATGTGGATCTGCACAGACTGTTATCAGGGTTGTTAGCATCAATAATTTTGGCGGACTTAAAGAAACGTATATGCACGTCAAATGAAACCGCGGAAATGTGAAATAAGACTACATAAGTCATTTTGCATATTTTTCAATCAAATGATGTTTCAATGAGGCGCATGCATTTTAAAAATACTGTTCATATGACACTTTCATTAACATTTCGTTGAAAATTGAATCAGAAGACAATACAAATGAAGCAGAATTGCACTGATATAATATGTTCTATCTGCTTACTGCAACGGAGTGCTATATTAACTACAGTTAACCTAGGTCGGATTGAAATAAAAGACACTTGGATGCCGCAAGAATTCCCGCTACGTTCATTTCCAGAATTATGTCAATGAATGCTCGATAAACTTTTAAACGATAATAGTTCTACTATGGTATGACTTTTCGGAGTAAAACGCCGGTGGCTCCCGTGGCGGTCATTCGCAAGCCCAAACATCACCCGTTGCATGCACGCGAAGACTGATACTCAGCACAGAATCCCGCCAACCATAGCGGCTCATTCAAAGTCATGAGGTCTGTTCAGTTTTGTCCCAAGATATCACGATGGGTGCCTGTTTGTCCAGTTTCTTGCATCCGTGAGTTTCTAGGGTTCCCAGTGTTTCGGCAATTGGGAGCCCACCAGTCCCTTCAGGTTTTTGAGATGAGTGAGTGGAATAAATGTTATTGTGCACTTTTCGGAAATTATGAAAATGTTAATCTCCTGAATTCGGTTATTGTTTAAACGGACGATTTTGGGTATAAATCCATGTTAAACCGGAAGCCACGTCAGTTGCGCTCTCATGGCAGCCATGGCTGTTCGCGCGGACGCGACTGCTGCCTATATAGATTATTCAGAAGTGCTTAGCCGCAACGTTCGCTCTTTTTATACTAGTTTTTCGGATTCTGAATATGATTTTAGGATTTTTCAGCACAAGACGCTTACATCGTTTTATAAATTTCACAATGTCAGCTCCAGAAATTGTCTCCGAGCCCATCCGCGGTCCCTTTTCTCTTCTTTTCCGTACTATCGCATCAAGTACTGCTGTGTCTGCAAACGTCGTAGAAATCAAAGCGGTCATCGGTAAGTCTGTTATCGTTTCAAGTAGTTTATTTGCAGATTTCCAAATATTAAATGCCCGGCATTCGTCATGTCGCGTGCAGTTAGCAGGCAATGCCAGGTGGTAGGAAGTTGTTTGCAACACAATCATTCCTTCCATCAGTCTCATGACCGTTATTACGCGCGCAATCGCAAGCTAACCCCAGAGTAGAAGGCGCACGTAATCAGCGTAATGGAAATTTTGGGAATGCTAGAGAGGTTTGTCAATATGCGCGGGATAAGTTCAACCGTCTAGTTACTATTCGGGATATACACAGTCTTAGGCCCAAGTTCCGGTTAATGGATAACGGGAACGAAGTCGTTCGCGTAAAAGACTTATTGCATGAACAAGGCAGTCTTAGATTACTCAAACGAGAGGATGCAGTTAGATTTGCGTTTTTCGTGCCGGCTAGTGTTCGGTATTTAGCTGAGCTTTACTGCAAAGTGATGTCAGCAGATGCGACCCACCAGCCTATCTGCAGTGGATACGCTCTTTGGCATGCGATGGTAGTAGACGATAGTGGGTCTGGTCGGTCAGTTTCATGCTCAGCTCCCTAACGAAAGCGGAGCAAGCTACCGCAGGGCGATAGAAAATAAGATGTCCCTCTTCGGGGGATGCTTGCCAAGACATTCGCGTGTCTTCACTGACCGTAAGCGGAGAAGAGTCAGCTTATTAATTAGGGCAACTGCGACGCATAGCTACGTTGATAGGGGTGGGCAAAGAATTCACCGCGGTGCTCACAGAGAACCAAGCAAAAGTTAGCACACTTGTCGGTAATATCGTACGCAGTAATGGGACACAGAGAATTGGGAAGAAGTTTGAACTGATTCCCAGCACGTCCCCATCCGTTCCGTTGCCCACGCCTTCAAAACGTAAGGCTTCCCTTGCGCTCAAGGATGCTGACGACGTTGAGATACAGCTCGTTGGTGATCCCTTACTGTTGGTAAACTTTCGGAAGCGAGCTATCATGACTTCCGCTGGCTATAGGCTGCAGAAGTCGAAGAAACGCAGGCAATCCGGGCCACCGCCTTCACCAATCACACAGAATCTATGCGGCGGCTGCAGACTGGAGCAGCCCGCGGTGGATTTCGACGACACAACCGAATGTGTGCAGTGAGATGTATGCCAACGTTGGATTCACTCGCACTGCGCCTACTTCCTGGGCTAAGCGGATTACATCTGTGTGCATTGCCCGTCAGCAAAAGATAATTAATGTCAATATTAATATGCAACACTTTCGTTGCAGGTAGACCTGATGAGCCCAAGACGATGTAGGATGAACGAAGAGGATGAAGGGGACCCCGGAGGCCCACGGAAGACGGCGGAGGTGCAAGGAACGAGGACCGCGGGAGAGACGGCATTGACGCGAATGCCACCACGACCCCCTTTGAGGCCACCACATATACCTGACTAAAGACAGATGGTGATAGACATGGCCCGGGGCTGCCAGAGGGGTCCTACGTTTTTCCATCGGGCATTTAAGGTTAGTATAGCTCCCTTACTGGACAAACTGAAATATATATGCTTATATCGTACGATTAGGGGTTAACGGATATATGCATATATTTTCAGATTAGGCGAAGAACAAGAAAATAATGTGTCACACCGTGGGGGAAATCACTGCATGCGTAGACATTAATCGCTATACCGATATATGCATATATAGTCTTCTCAAGTGGGGCAACAAATTTTTATGAACATTTATTTATTAAGTAACTTGTACATGTCAATGGAACAACGTATTTAATATACATATATAGTGGAAACATTCATAGCTCTATGTATTAAGATTTATGTATATATATATATGCAAATTCATATACTTATGTAACTGCTCTACACACATACGTATATATTATTAGATATATTACGTTCCGGCTTCAACATGTCCGAATTAGGTACCAGATAATTTGGCATATACTAATCCTTTCAGGTGCACGCTTATTTATATACTTATAGATGCACATCTTTTCATTCATACATATATGTAAATTCCTATATGAATATATGGACAGATATATATGTATATACACATTTACATACATATTTACCACTTTAAATAGATATACGAAATAGCTATACGCATAAACTCGTCAAAATAAATTTATGTAGTGATTATAGAGCAAAAATGTTTATAAATATTACATCACCATGGTGCACACGTATGTTTGCATATATATATATAAATTATACATAGGTAGACATCGTTTTCGCAATCGTCGGGCAAACAGATATGTCTAGACATTTTTGATTTCCCAGCCATCAACGAAAATGCACAACACTAAAAGGTCATTTTTACTACTACAGCCAATACTTTTTAAGGGTTTGGCATGCTAAATGGACGTTTTTTATTTTTCTGCGCAAAGTAACATCAGTAATATCCTTCTAGCTTCGCCCCTTCTGATTCATCACTTTTTCACCACGTTGCAAACTAATAACAGCTGACATTTGACACCAACCGTTACCAGTTATCGTGGGGTGGGCAGTTGGTATTTATCAGTTGTCGCCGGTGGATGAGCTGCGTCCATCGGTTTGAATACTCGCAAAACATGGCCGTTTCGCGGGATGGATGTTTCGCCAATACCATTAAAGCCATTTTACCTTCAGTTTTCTCGTGACTTACAAAACTGAAATTAAGCGAAGGCCTCACCTACTCATCAGTTATTTCGTCAAAAGACATCTGGCAACATTATGTGGGAAGGAGAAGCATTTGGAGTCGAATGAAATGTCCCAAGTAGTTATCTCTTCCTAACCCTAAAACTTGACTAATTTGCTTTAAAATCGTCTACTGAGTTTGCGCATTACTTTGCTTGTCAGTCCACCCGTTTACAACTCGCACCGGAAAACATGGTTTCTTATCCTTATTTCACCCGTTCACTTTTGGTGGGCATTTCACTACCTCTGAAGGAGTTGTGTCTAACTCCAACAGATCTCCATGTCCTAACTTTTCTGAAGCCCATTCAGTATTTCAAATAAATCCGGTAAATCACTTTCCTGTCTCCCCTGTCTCTCTACTGTCTCGGAAAATCACTCTCAGCTCCTGGATTCCTTGGTTATGGCGCAGCTATTTCTCGATTCTACAGGCCACCCCGTGGGTTGACAATTTGGTTGTTCCAGTACCTCAGCATCCTTCAGTAGATACGGTCTCCACGCTTGTACGCAGGATTGCAGATGCACTCTGGAAAAAGCTCTGTACAGTTGGAGTAGAAGCACCATTTTATGGTGCTGGCTCCTGTCCAGTGTTCTGCTTGCTACCTGCGCCACTCTCAGGTGCAACGCATTGGGCTTTAATTGGGGTTAATAGTCACCCCTGGGTCTCGCTTATCTGTAGTCTGTTCCAGTGATGTTAGACAATTATCAAAGCCGTGGTTTCCCATCTCTCATTAAACAGCGTCGTTTCTTTGGTTTCAGAGTTCCCATGTCAACGAGCACCGGCGTGTTTCGTCCAGTTCTCGCTGCCACTATCTTCCAGCCAGTGATATTCATATCACCCGCAAACTTGAGGCACATTCCCTTTGGCGATCCTCATGGCTTCATTTATTCCAAGGGCCCAAGGCAAAGCTCATATTATCCCGATTCTTGGATTCTTTATGATTTTCTGTGCTTATCACGTTTGGTTCTGGCGGCCTGGTTTTATGGCCCAGGATTTTGAAGTTTTAAGGCAGTTCTCGGTCTTCAGGCTTAAACCCTCCACTGCTTCCGGATCTTGACTTACCTGCATTGTGCTGAAGCGAAGATTGTTCAGCAAACGTTGCAGGGAATCTCCTGGAGGCAAGTATACAGATCTGGTTTGGAAAACAAAGCGTGGAATGGCGATGTCAACGCTGCACGAATTACTTGTGTAATGGGAGGCATCAGTGCAGGAAAAGCGGTGAGTCGCGGGTACTTGAATGCAGATGGCTAGGCGAATGAGGAGCAATTGTGACAGCTAATTTACTTCAAAGTAGGGTGACAACTTGAACGGTCAAATGAAAAGTTTCGGACGCAGGTGGAAATCCTGACGAGATTTACAAAGACCCTTCGTGGTACATGAAAACCTCTTGTAGGGGCCTATTGCACATGATGGATCCCTCTAAGGGTGAGACGTTCTGTTTAATAAATAGGAAGGGATAAATCTTAACAAGTATCTTTTATTATGGACCCTTAAATGGTTCATGGCGGAGCGACATAAAAACTGGTCAGACAGGTCTTTGGTGAATGGGCTGTCGGGGAAGGGGCCACTCAGAATGGACTCAATATCGAGGGGTTGAAATTTCATTTGGCCTAACGAGAGGAACAAAGGGTGAGTTGGAGTCCACCCACTTGTTTTGTTGCCCTGTTGACCCTTTTGACTAGACTGTGGTCTGGGTTGAAGCCAGTGTACACTGTTTGGCTGCCATACTCTAAGGGCGCGGAAATATACATCTGATATCCCTTATAGGCGTCCTCCTTAGAGTTTTACAGAAAAGAGTACTTTTTGCAATGAGTACTCCAGGGCCTGATGTTCCGGCTTTTTATTAGGGAAATGACATGGGAAGTGTACCCTATGATCGACATCCTAGAACTTCGGAAAGATTGAAGATATGGACTTGACAAGTTCCGCCGATATGAAATGGGTCGCTTGTGACCAAGCCGACGGTCATTCAGAGGCGTTCATCGGCCTTTAATGGTAGAACACAGTTGGTGGACCACATTTTAGCTGTATCCAAAGGAACGTGCTCTCCATATCGACACATCGCCTATGTACTTCTTTAGGTTTGTGGGCTATCCAGAGTGCCGAGCACTAAGGGAACTAAGCGGAGGAACCACAGAAAGTAAACGACAAGAGGTATATCCCCACTAAGGGCTTACGGCTTGTGAGAAAGTTAGTAATCAAGGCACGAATATGCGCAGTCATTCTATGACTTTGCTTGCTATAGAGGAGGCTTTCGCGATGTCAACGAAAGGAGCGTAAAATTTTATCCCAGATAACACTATTCAGCACATATTGGTGACGCGTGGCCATGTTAAGAGGGCGGTGGGAAGCCGTGGTTTCCAAAGTAAGTTTGGATGGCGGAATTGATTGCTTTTTGGCAGCAAAGTTTGGAATTTTGTTCTTTCCCGTGGGATCCGCTTTGCAGGATTATGTTAGTTTTTGAAATTTGTTTGGCTGCTCTCCTTTTTCGTACACTTTTCACTGGCGCTGCACCCTACCAATGTTCATTCACGTTTATACAATTCAGAATGTTCCACGTCTTCCGTTTTTGGTTCGTCTTCTTGTGTTATTTTGGTACCACGAAAAAAATAATTCATTTCTCGCACCAAATTGTTGGCGTCAGTCTTTTCCTTTACACTGACTTGGGGACTTCGTCAGCCTCGGCTTCCAAATCCGACAGAATTTAGGTTTGGGGTCACACTGCAGACGTCTGTTATGTTTACGAGCCCTACTTCCGCCTCGAAGAAACTTGTGCTTTTCTGATTTTCGAATTCCGGATTCCTCCTTCTCTCTGGCGACATTTATTTCACGTGTCACCCCACCCGCTAGCGTTCACGGAGCCAAAATCTTCACGCAAGGTATTCCACTCCATCGCCCTACATTTGAAACGGTGCTATTTGCCTCGCTTCACCCCGAGATGTGGTTTGCGATTCGAGAGTTTCAGTCCGAATCATTCTAGATACCCCATCGGTGAACGCAGTTTCCCTAGGCTTTGCGGTCTCTTCCCGCTGGGATTATCACATATAAAAAAGGTTGTTTCCTAACAAACCTGAGCAGAAGCAAGACCGGCTTAAAATTTTTTGTTGCACTACTATCTTCCTTCAGGAGTGGACAGTTCGCAGCTTCTGGCGCCACATTCCATTGCCGATAAGAACTTTAATGGCCTTTGACACGGCTATGGTCCATAGCTGGCCTTGATGAAAGAACCTCCAAGATAGTCGGGCAATAGCTACCGAAGTCACCCTAAGGGCATTTTCTTTCTACTCTGGCAGCACCGCCTTCGAACTTATTTTGGAAAGGGAAACGCTCTTTTCCGAAGAGATTTTGGCACTGTCGCTAGTGGGGCTGATCTTCTCGTTGCCACGACATTACGCCATCATCCCTGAGTCGGTAAAGACTAATTTCGATAGGAGTACACTTTTTTATGATCCGTCCACGAATGTCTTTCATTTACCGGCAGAGTGTGCTTCGCCACTTTCTCGTATTTCACGTAAACCTGGGCACGACCGGATCTCTGCGCCAGCACACGTCAACCATCCCTCAGAGACCCTCGCACCTGGCGACCCCAGGTGATACCAAACGACCCATACCTACATCATCAACTATTTGGGGCAGGCGCCGAACTGTCGTTGGCTGCAATCCTTCACAGAAGGGGGACATCAGAGTCGCTGAGTTGATGTGGTTCTATTCTCCGGTGGACAGTCTCAAGTCTACCATCTGTTTTACGTAAGTGACAAACATACAACCGCTAGGTTTCTGGCTGATACAGGAATCCAAGTGTCTATCTCTACTATCGGCCGTTTCAGGCCATGATCAAAACTGATTCTGCCTTTGGCGGCTAATGGTACATCCATCTCCGTTCACGGCAAGATACACCAGAGTTAACCTGGGAATATGAAAGCTGTCTGTGGATGTTCACACCTAATGGCCTTCCCAGATTTATACTGGCGCCCACTTTTCTTTAGCATTGTGAATTTCTGGTTGATTCATGCAGGCTGCAGTGATGAAGCCCCTGTCCGTCACTAAAGGCACGTGTTTCGCAAATGACTATCAGTCATCCTGAAATTTCCTCAACTGAGTAAACTGCTCGAAGGGTTATATCCGGTGATCCATCGTTGGCGCATTGCATCTATGCTAGCGGACAACAGCTCACGGTTCGACCTCCCTGACGGGATTCAGAATGACTAGCCCTCGCAAAAGAGAGGTCGGCACTACTCGCTAACGTTATTATGCAACCCTCTCAAAGTAACTGGAAATTACCACTGCGCACGATTTCGAAAGGATTGCGCCCACTCGCGACCACGTGGCGGCTATCATTCTCTGAAGGGGGAACTGTTTCGGTAGGTATCTGATAATCCGCACACACATCGCCATGGCGTCACCTCAGGGCACGGCTATCTTCCAAATTTGCCTGGTACGAGCTAGGATTCAGATACCAGACCCTATTGGAAACATTAAAAACCTGCTAGTACAACATCTCTTGTTCTGTTTGAGTTCCAAATGTGCCCTCTTGCTTGCTCAAATCTACTCAAACATTCCAGAGGCGCATGGATAGTATCACATGAGACTGTTTTTTTCGCGTGTATGTGGATGATTTAGCGACGAATGCATCGACCATAGATGAAATAACCCGGTATTTGATTTTATTGTTCTGGCTTCCGTCCGACAGGCTAGCTCTAGTCGATTTTGGAAAGCGTGAAATCGGAAGAGCAAAACTGACCTACTTCTGGCACGAGATTAATCTAGAGGGCGTCAAAACTAGCGAAGACGACGAACGCGCTATTTAGGTCTGTGCTGCGCATTTCGCGATCACGGAGCAAAATGAATTTTCTGGGGCTGCTGGATTTGTTTTAGCGATTCATTCTCCACATTTATCGTTGCCCGGTGCTGCTAATCTATCCATTTCGTGATGGCACAGAAGCTGTCACTTGCGGAGGCCGTACAAACAGCGTGCCCCGTGACATGTTTGACAGCACCATCAAATTTGTACAGGCAAAAATTAAAGGAACAAACCTAGCAATACCACGGTTTCCTTTGCACACTACGACAAGAACTCTACAACGGAGGCAACGGTCGGATAATCTGATGACAAAAGTTTACGGATCGAGCCAAAGTTCTGAGGCGGGCATCAAACAAACTGTTCACCATTGTCTTGAGCATATGAAAACGAATTGAAAGCGCACAAACCAGAAACGATGCGAGGATAGCAAAGTTTACCGCCATAAAAAAGACAGGTGTAGGATAACATAATAACATTTAATAGCAACTTTGAAGGGAGCACAAAATGTCTGGAAACGGAAAGGAGATAATACGTCCATAATCCAAAATAACGTCGAAATATGGCCGTGGATTGCTGAAGGGGGCATATGAAGTGAAAAAAAATGCAAAGCCGTCTTGCAGACGATGAACTTCTGTGAAACAAAGTCTTTTGGATGCCGATGATTCTTATTATATGGAATAAATTTTGTCGGCTGAAGATCGCGGCGACGATACGGTGATGAAAATGTCACTAAAGTTTTTGAAGAAAGAATGACTAAAATGTAACTTGGATCTATAATCGACATGATCTTTCTTCGTTTCTTCAATATATGGTTTGTAGTCCTTGGGCATTACCATGAGTAAGTGTTCGTGAGTCGTTCGTGCATGCAGGAATGATAAGGATACGGAAGTTATCACCAGTGTTGCGTGCGCTGGGCGTGCTTTGCGCCTCAGCAAGGTTTTAAGTGGTGCACTATACTCACCTTCCCAAAATACGGCCAAGTGATCAGCAGAAAACTGGGCGTATAGGAAGGAATGTAGAACGGTCTATATTATAAAGTAGATTTGCATTCTGTTGACAGTCAATTCTTATTAACCCATGAGATGAACGGTCTTGGTAGCCTCTGATGTGAAAAACGATTAGGATGAAGTATCCCGGTAAGGGAACCAGCTTAGGCTCATGGTGACTAAGAAAAATGAATCCGAGCCGGATAAAAATGAAATCAGAACCCAAGCTCAGGTCGGCCGACTGGGTAAAAATCATTTAGCATGTTGCAGAGGCTGATACGAAGTAGTGCAGGCAACGCAAAGCGCCAAAATATATGCAGGTGAGTGAACAGTTGAGATTATTACATTGTCTTTGGTGCATTAAATTTACTCAAGGAAAGCTATGCGATGATGCCAACAAAATGTGAAATAAATCTACTGGTCCGATTCGAGGTTTAAAGCAGCAAGACATCTGGGGGTAGCCATCTCTGGGTTTGGTTTCGCTACATTAGCTCTTATGTAGACAATATATTGCCGGCGGAGGGAAACAAGTGCCTTGACTGTATAAAAGTTGGCATCGAGCCCACAGTCAAAAAAGAGAGTTAACATCATCACCGATGCTGCGCTGACGAAGAAAGCAGAGCAAATTGGAGAGCGGTGATTATTATGGCTAAATAAGCTGAAAATTAAAAGTGAAGTTAAACACTTTTGTCTAGTTGTACTTTAACTTCTTTGGAAAAATTTGTTAAGAATGGTGCCATGGTTGGTCATTGTCACTAGTATTCATAACGGCTTACAAGAGACTGGCAGCGCCGACATGTACATGAGGCCGTTATTTAAGGCAAGGGACACATCAACGAAGATACCCGGCGTTGACAAGATTATGTGGAATGTGCAATGCACTGCAACGCCAGTTAATCTAGAGCACCCAAAAGAAATCACGACCAGATTTGGTGTCTTGACAAGCCGGTACGTAGCTTTGCCTATCGGTACCTTTGCCAAGCCTGGTGCTCGCTTCTATCGAGATCGTATGAGTATTTTGGGTCTTTGAACGCACCTGTCTGCTAACGTGCTTCGATGGGTTCACCAGGGGTCGGGAACAACCACCAGGCCCACCATCATGGTTGAATCGCTGACTCGACACTTTTACGACGATGGATAGCTCTGGATGGTTGTCACTGTACCAGTAACGGTGAGGGCAGCAACTGATTCAGGTATATTCTCTTCCATTCCCGATATGCATGGCATGGAGCCGATCAACACGATTGCTTACCATCAAACGGTACAATCGAACGCTCCAATTCCCAAATCCTAGTGACAAGGCGATCTCAAAAGACCCCTAGACCGTTACGAAATGCCGGTAATATTGGGTATCAAAGCTCGCAAAAAAGCGGATACCGACTGTTCAGCCACAAACGTGTTTGGCATGACACTTCTGCTGCCTAGGGAATACTTTGCGTCGCGGGGTCCGTTTTCAGGGTAAAATAGCCTACAGCAACCAATGGGACCCGCTCCGAACGAACTCGGTGCCTGGTGACATGTACTTGTCCGTTTTCATTCGGTGCTCAAATAATTGCAACGAATTCACCAGGTTCCATTAAGCGTGAAGTTTGGTCACCATAACACCTTCAAGGTTGGTCGAATAGGCCATGTCGATAGTGTTGGGATCGTATATCTGAAAGTTGCATACGGTGATGACAACGTATTTCCTAACCATTCGAGTTTCGCTGTCGCCATGCTACGGTTTCTGAAGACACCTCATCACTACGCCCTGCACTGGAAATGAGCGTGCCCTGTGCGACTTCGAACCAGGTTATCTTCTCACTTTCAAGCCAATATCCCACTGGTTCTGCTAATTTCTCTAAATGGGTTACTCCCTCACCTTTGTGTAAGTAGTGCACTAATATACAGCCGTCAGTCATTGGGGCCACCTTCATACGCTTTCGTCGGAAGGTAGTTGGTCCAGCACGTTTCCGCGGCTGGGGCAGACATGACCTTTTAAACATAGGTTGTAATTCCGGGTGATCACACGCAACATCAGAGCGATATATTTCACGTTCTTACGAAAACATGTCACGCACGCCACGATCGCCACATCAGTTCTCGTCTAGTTCCGTTGTTTCGTGGATCCTGAGCAATTTGTTCATTTGATGATTCTGAGAATTACGGCTCCAACAACCGTCCTTACCATCCTTGATGCTGTGATTCTAAGTTTTTGGCTTGGAATCTGAACGTTTTAGTCGTTCGCAGTTCCTCCATCCCTTGACCTTATTGGTGTGGTGCCAACTGAACATCATCTCCCAATCACATAACTAGCAATGAGTTTAGTTCGGGATCGACCCTTTAATTTCTGCATGCCAACTTTTCAATAAGTCAGCTCCCGGCAATGCTCACGTTGCAATGTTCACTGACCGAAGTCTAACGGATTTCATGTTGTACAGCTAACACCAGTCACCAGTCCACACGCTTTCATTAAAAGCTTTCTGTGACCTCTAACCGGAATTTTGAGGTGGTTTCTGTATTTTGGAAACCGCTTATAATTTTTGGAGGCTCGTTTTTTGAAACCCCTTCTGTCAATGTTTCTGGTGACACTGACGGTATTATTACTGTTATGCCGAATCGAGTTTTGAGGATTAATGAGATAACGCCTTCTCACCGGTGTTCGTGAATTCAGCGTGGGGCTAAGTACTTGCTAAGGTGTTTGTATGGGACAGAATATTACCTCGGTTGTCACAAATATTCTGGGATTTTTTCTTCAAGGACCATCAAATTATGAAAATTTGCATGACGTAGCCCTTTATGTACTACTGAAACAAAAAATTTCCACAGATTTCAGCCATCGAATTTTATGGGACTTAACGGGAACGGAAAAAAACTAATAAAGTCCCGAACAGCCTGTGCCAGCGAGGTTGCAGATGAGCCTTCTGGGAGGGTTCAGGCTATATGTGGGGTTGAGGGTCGGCGTAAGCATGTGTGAAAATTGTGAAATATGGCCTTGGTTCTTTGTCTCCGGGAGATATTTCTTTGCGAAAAAATTCCTTATTACAGGATCTGCAAATGTTCCAAAATTTGAGTGTTCCTTGCTCATGGTGGCCTCAAAAGTTGTGAAGATAGACGATCACCCATCTAGGGATTCTGCTTTACTCTTGGATAACGGACATTTCCCGTCGTCCCGTTTTGCAAACACTGGGTATAAATAAGAGATCTACCATAGCGACACTGTTTAATTTCACTGGTAATATATGCTAAATATAAATCCTGGATGACAGCAGTCTAATTATACGCTTAGTCCAGCGAAATTAGGCCTTTTCAAGTATCTCTGTTTGAGGCCCTTTAAGACAAACCAAGCTTGCCTAGTCTTTGGCCTGAAGTATGGGTCATCGTGGTCCCTCATTTTAGGCGGGATGGAGAAGTAGCTGAATTTTTGAAATGACTTCCTCTTGTGAAGGAACTGACAGGGAGTTAGGAATGACATACAAATCCTTCTGTTTTAAGGGAAATTTCTCAATACCTATCCTAATCAGTGATTCAACAGTGGGTTGTCAGAGCGACGGCTAGTCCATTTTACTGCAAGAAAACTGAATCTTCCAGGTTCAGGAGGTGAGTGGCGGAGTACCGGGACTTGATTTACTGTGCCTCTGAATTAGGACTTTTCTGCATTCTGATTTACAAGGAAGATATGCTTAGGATACCTATTTGAACGAATTACGCTGGTAGATTGCTTATGCATTGAATACTTGGAAGCGGAATATAGAGTTTGGAAGGTAAATTAGACCGAGGTAAATAACTAAATCACCAACGCGCCCTACCAATAGATCTTTCGGGTCATTCATTATATAATGAGGGATGGAGCGCTACCAGAAGCGTCTAGTGTAGGCCAGTATTCAGTAGTGGACACGATACTGAGCTTTTGTTTGTTGACTAGCTGCCTCGGTTCCATGATACTCCAGCGAAACCCGAAACAGTCGATTGAAGTATATTTTCAAGTCCACTATGGGAAGACTGTTGAGGAGGGAGGGGGTTAGGTTGAGATTACTCAGAGATTCGTTATATGAACCATGAATGGATTTTTAAGAAAGCCGCAGTGAGGAGGCGGGTTTTGATTTGGTTAGGCCAGTCGTAATGTTATTTCGGCTTAGCTTCTGGTTTCCGCTGCAACTGAAGGAGGCAGCAATCATCAGGACTGTGACTAACGGCCCCTAAAGAGCAGAATTCAAAATGGATACACCCAGAAATGTTTGCTAGCTGCTGAGATAAAGCAAAAAGCTTTCACTGCGCGGACTTTCGGGTAGGTGAGGTGTACTGTGGTAGATGAAGCGACTTCAGACGAATGACTAATGCGGTCTAGGGCCTATTCTAGTTCCGAAAACGTGTGCGGATTTCAGCGAAGAGAAATTTACAAACGGCGGCCTCCTAGAATTAGTAAAAATGTTGCTGAGGCTTGTCACTATGACTGGGCTCCCGTCTTCATCCGCACAGAAAATAAGGCTTTAAGTGCGTGATATTTAGTGGGAGAAATTTAGCATTTCTGGTTGTTGAGGAGATAACCTTTTGCAACAAAGTTGTATAGCTCCTTCCAGATCCCCGCGGATCACCTTTGGCGACGTTGGAAGCATGTTGTCTGGTTGAACGTGGAGAGGTCATGAGGGCAGCAAGGCCTGCTTACTGTAGCTGTCACACTATGGCAGCACTTGCAGCTTGTTTCCAGACCTTCCTAACATCCCTGAAATGCTGCAGTATCTCCCTGGTGGTCAGCTCTGTGGGGTTCTTGATCATACCCCCATTGTGCGCTTGATTCTTTTATAGGTTACCTAGGAGCAACGTGCCTGATTGGGAAACTTAGATGGGAGTCCAGTGGTCAGTCTTCTCGTCACTTAGAAATAGGTGGTGTATTTTGAAGGTGGCCTCAATAGCTTATCTACTTGTCACAGTCAGCCACTGGCTGGAATTTAGACGCAGTATCTAAGATAGGTGAGTCTGAAAAGTTGTGGGCCTGACTGGCTTTTATTGCAACCGAGAGGTCAGTGGCAGTTATTCTCACCGGAGGAGAATCTTTTTACAGGATCGCTATCCTAGACCTCAGCCACTCTATAACCACATCCATATCAGCAACAAGAGCATTGGGAAAGATCTGTTATGTAGTTCTACGCAGGATCTCAGAAACGCCACATAGGTTGGTCTATTCCGGCAGCACTGACAACGAGCCTTGAGACATAACGATGGATAGCTGGATGCCAGTAAGTGCATATGAGGCGGGAGATTTGCTGTAGCAAAGAGAACGCATGAAACGAAGGTATCTAGAATCATCAAACCTGACATGAAAAAACTGCTGACCGGCAAAAGTATGAGTAAGCGCACCTAGATTTTTGGAATCCTAACATTAAATTATTCAGTGAAATTTGGACGAACCTTTGTCAGAACATATCTAACATACGCATGGTTTTACTGAAATTTGGCGGACTTAAATGGGTGTTTACTTCATACGAGATCCAAGAATCACACGTTGTATCAAGATCAAGGTCTGCAGATAGATAAAAGCAAAATTAGTAAAAGCATTCACCCCGCAGCCTGATTAAAATACGATTGATAAAACCCGGCGCGGAATTAAATGTGGCAATTCTCTTTGCTACTGACAAGGCGATCACGAAAAAAGCAGTGCTCCATAATCGTTGCAAAACGATGCTCTGATAATGGGACTTTGTCCTGCTGTTAGTGTTTTAATTGAATGTGCGCGAATTTGCCGGTTGATTTCGGTGAGGGCAAAATGTTTTCACACCAATCAATTATCAACAGTGACGTGTGAAGCAGGTTATCCAGTGGTGGAAAGAAACATAAAGATTGGCTGCTTTCTTAAAAAGCGCGGATGTAGCAGTGGGCTGCAAAATGGACATCTAAAATTTGGGCATGTTTAAAACTGCAGTGTGAGCTATTACCTAACTGGATCGTGGGCTTTCCATTGTAATCTCAACAAATGGACGCTTCTCACTGGGTTTGTTATTCTATGCAGGTTTCGGAATAACTAATAAAAATAAAAAAGCAGATGAAAATATTTTTTGTTGAAATGCTCGGTAGGAAATCATAGTATCTTAAGAGGCGTGGTCTTCGAGAAATATTCGCTTCTCTTTACAGTGACTACACAGAATTTGTAACCTGTTTTCAGAGTACGACTGTTTTTGCTTGCAGCTGGGATGAGGGTGAGCAGAGACAAAAACACTTGGCGACAGCGAGCATATTAACACAAGTGAGTAGAGGTTGCGTAAATTGGTAGATCGTGAAACACGCAAAGAAATATCTTCAGGAACGGTGAAGAATTTTGCTGACTGGCTGGTTCTGCAGCGCACAGCTTAGTGGATTGACCGTGAACCGGGCACCCATGATGAAAACCGCGGATGTAGTAAAACTCAAAATGAACTTGCAAATGAGCAGAGGTAACAGTCGCGTTTCAATGTGTTAAAACATGAATAACATTTTCCAGTTTAACAATAGTGGATGAATTTTACGATGAGCAAGCGTGATCCTCCATGAGAGTATTTCACACAAAGGCCAAATAAGGCGGTGCCGAATCAAAACACTCCTTTAGAAGTCTGTACCATCTTTATGTACTTTGTATTTAGATGGACAGATACTAAGTGCGGTTGTGTTTGTAGGCGCCGATAAACAGTTATCTAAGGCTCAGCTGAAAGGGCTTTGGAAGTCAACACGAAGGTGAATACTGACGGCTTTTACAAAGTGAAGAAGGCATATAAAGACAAAAACAGAACATGTTGGGGCTTCTGACGCAGTCGCGGTCAAATGGATGTGTTTGGAACCAAAGGCATATGGTTTTCCGGACAGCCTCTTGAGGGAGCCGTCGAAAGTGATCGGTCACGGAGACCAGCTCAGAAAAAACCATGTTCATTTTTAAACGACGGAAACATAGTGGATCTGTGTTGGAAAGTGCATAGCGTCCGTTATATCTGGGTTGAACGAGCCATTCCCTGAACTGCACTGGAAAACGTTTTGTATTCGTTTTAACGCTAGCTCGCTTATTTTGGGCGCATTTGAGAAAATTACAAAGCCATTTTCAAGGTTTGGCATAGCGTGCATTCCGCAACCTTTGAGAATAGTTTTGGGAGAACTGAGGATATGAAGGTTATTTTTATGCACTTCCTAATTTGTGTCGCTCAGATAGTGGTCTGCTTTGAGAAGCTTAGCTTGGCAAAACAATGTAAACAAAGGTTACTTGAAACCGATGAGGCATCGAATAGCAAGCATTGCGTCACCATTAGGCGAAGATTCAGGACTGGAGTTGCACCTGTGGACAATGGCTTCTTACCTTCTAATGAAATTTTCATAACTAATTTAGATCACCAGCGGCTGGTATGACTTGAACCTTCAGATATGCTATCATTAAAGAAAGCCGCAGCATTGGGCCCAAAGTCTTTGTGTCTGAAATTAGGAAATGTACGTCATGTCTGATAACGTTTAGGTCATCAGTTATGTACATAAGATATAAAAGCGGATCTAGAACACTGTTATAGGTATTCCGAAAATGAAACCTCCGGGTTGAAGTGCATGTTTACTGATCGACCGTGTAAGAATGGCTCGGTGCCGCCGAAGGCGCTTGCTATGGCCAAGATGCTGGAATGAGTACCAATATCAAACACCTTGGGCATGTTGAAAAACGGTGCAATTGAAGCCATTCTTCTCGAAGTTTCAGAGACATTCAAGTTTAAAAACCCCAACCGATCAGTGTAACATGAGCGATAATGTAGGAAGCCGGAAATGACTTATGTCAGCCATTTTCCTTTCTGCGGGACAATTTACGATTGTTTCGTTTGGAATAGGGCGGGGCTGGATTTCTCGCAACGAGTGTGAATATTCGGCAAGGTGGGTAACTCTATTCAGCAACGCGGCAGAAGTTGCCTCCTCTACTTCAGGAAGAAACAAACGTTCAACCTTGCTTATTAGTTGGAGGATGCATTTTACATTGAATCTGATCGGCAGAATGGAAGAAGTTGCAGGTGCGTGGATACCTGACGATCGGCAGTTGTTTCTGGGATCATGACAGGGGCACAGAATGAATTCAAAGCTTCTTTTATATTGGAGATTAGTTGGATATTTTGGAGCATCATTGATGAGTCTATGTCCTGGTGTCTTGTGTCCTTCACTTTGAGCAGCAACATAAGCGCTGAAAGCTTCCGTGGTTGGTTCAGAGCCTGTTGTCCCCTGAACTCGGTCTCATTTGCATCTGTGTGACCACTGATATTTAGTGTGTCCAAATTCGAACGGACAGTTCACTCAAGTTGCATAAAATCTAGCATCTTCAAATTCATATATTGGAGGATCATTTCATCTGCTATCTTCAAGGATGAGGAGCTTTGACAGAAATTCTCTGTACCGTGAAACTAATTATTGGTAGCTCCCCGAGGGTCATAATTAAAGTAACACCTACCCAAACGGCGCTCCCCTAAGAGTGATGCGGTAGGGGGAACTTTTAGCCAGGCCCAGAGGCGAGTTATTTGGAGAGCAATGGTATGCATTCACCTCGATTTCTAAAGGCCTGCATGGGGCAAGATCAAATGTGTACAAGAACGGCACACAGACGACGCAAAAGCAGAAGCAAATGCAAAACAGAATTGTGCTTCCATGAATAAATCAAACACGACCACAATCTGCAATATGACATGCAAAACACGAGATTCCCAGTCTGAAAACCAAGTTAGCCAAATCGTTTAACGGGATTATATTAGAATTTTTGACGCGAAATGATAACCCTGGACTGCGAGTGCAGTTTAACGGGGCTTATCTGCAACGAACGTGCTTACGGCATATGCACAATTTGGCTGCATAACGATAGTGGATATCGGGATACGGGCATGGTCTTTGAAAATCGAGAGTTTAATGATGGACAGTGAAATTAAAATGAGATGAAAATCAATACGGATATAATGCCGGGATAGAAATCCGTCAAAGACAGACTGGACATCATGCGGAATTGATAGGAGAAAGGTCATAAAGATTGATGGTGGTAATACCGGTTTTAGTCTGATCGAAAACAAGTTGATCCCAGTTTTATGCACCTTCCCCAATCTGCTTGTAGAGATCACGTCAAATCGATGTGTGTATGCAAATGTTGGCCCAATGCTAATTCCGACTTGGATTTCTTTGGGGTAAAACATTTTCCCTTCCTTCCCCTGGACTGTTCCACTGCGCTTCACTTAGTTTCATTTTGAATTTTCACCTAGTCCATGAACAGATGACAATAAGGAAGGGCCGGTATAATACTGAAGAATTTTTGAGGCACATGGAAGCGGACGATGTTGCGCCAGACTATTTAAAAGGTGAAAGTTTGTAAAAAAACTCCGAACGAAGGAGCCAAAGAATATACAATAGTGCTCGTTGCACCGAGGCAAACTGGACTAAAAGATGTGACTGGAGCAAAAGCGATTTTCTGCAACAGATAACAACAACCCCCAAATGCAGTTGTGTGAACGTCTTCCATGCTGTTATTTTTGTGTCGAAGTTTTAATATTGGGCAGCAATAGGGATAGGGAAGTTGGAAGGTTTGTATGCCATTCCAGTAGTGGTATTTTCCATGCTTTGGCCAGTCTCACTAGTCCATCTGAATAGAAGCACAAAGGCAATCAGTGACGTGGTCTGAAAGGTCTTTGCCTTGAAAGGACCGATACCAAAATGCCAGACCCGGCTAGCAGTGTCCCGGCGCGGGTGAATTGCTAGCATATAGGCTAGAGTGAAAGATGTTTGCGACACCGTCTGCGTAGTATATGCACTTTCTGATGGCTAGTGAATGAAAAACGTTTTAACTGACGGGCCTGCAGTCAGTTAAGTTGACTGAACAAAATGCTGACATGTAGCCGGAAATATGAAGATGCTCAAACTTTTAAACCGTTTGTAGGAGTTATAACAGTCTGCTCCTTTTGACCCGCAGAATGCGGTAGATGACCTTTACGCAAAACCTTTTTCTACCATTAATCATCTGTCCACTCCGATCACTCAACATAAACCCAGGAAGCCTAGTAAGATCTCTCCCCTCCATGTGAAGTCTTCAGCAAAACTGGAGACTTCTCGCTCTTTAGTGCAAGTTAACCGCTTGCAACAAGAGATTCTTAATGAGTCCGAACCGATGTTCAAAAGCAGGAAATGTCAAGTGTTTGGCCGCCTAACTCATAACGGAAGACTTCCCATATTTTCAAAGCCAGCTCGCGGCCCAAATCGTTGGCTATTCCGAATTTCATCATATTCAACAGCTTATGCATAGGTTCCTTTGTAGACATCGCACTGAAGACATATTTCTCGTCTACTCCCATTAGTTAAAATCTGCCACATTCTGAAATCCACCCCACGCTCACTTTGGGTAGATTATCCTCCATTTTATTCAACGTCGCTGGTATCATGACAGTGATGAAAGTAGATCGTCCCCACAAGCCCGTTATGCTATCTAAAGTTATTAATTTTCGATGAAAGACATTTGATTATTGTCAGCCCTCCAAAAGCAATATTAAATTTTGGCTTATCTGCTAGCAATCCAGCGAAACAATAGAGATTCGTCACCGTAAAGCAGCCCAATTGAGTGCATTTCTCTGCCACTCTCGGATGTCAAGATTATTATTGTGGAACTGAATGCCCTCAGAATGGGCCGGTTTGCATTACCGTCAGACACAGTGCATTTAGAATTCACTGGGAATAAGCGTATCGGGGGTTGGAAGTAGAATGCCCCTGCTCCAACCAGAGGAATCAGCGTCCTCCATCTGATCTTTCCATGCAAACTTCCGCTCATCATGCACTTTGTTAGGGACATCTTTTTAGACAGTAGCCACAGAATTGTACCCTACCATTTTGTTTAAAGTGGTTCCTTTGTTTGCTTCGGCATGAGACAAAGCAACTGACGTGCAACTGAAAACATTCGACGTATATTTGAGAAGCGACTATCAGGCATTTTATAAAATGTAAACTATAAGGAACGAAGGATATTGCTGAATCATCCCCAGTCACAGTTGTTTTCTACTGCCATAATTCGGAATTCCCTCCGTTCGGAAGGCTAGCCTTGCGAAAAACTGATATACTTAAACGAGCGTCAGAACAGATGTTTTTTGGAAAATATTCTTTATTGTGGAACTCATTTCCCCAAAAGTTGCGTTTCATATCGTAATCAACTAAGTTCGGAAGCAGTTTACCTCAGACATCTCACTCTTAGATGCAACCAATATCTCCCATATACTAGGGCTTACGGATTTGGCTTGGTGACTACTTCATTAACACCTCCAAAACCTTGATCTCAGTTGACTACACTATATGATATCGTAGTCCCTGACAAAGAAGGATGCACAAACATGTAGCAGGTAATACCTTGTTGGGTTTCGCTTTTTTATTAGTTTTCTCAGCTCAGGATCCCTTCTATATAAATTCCTTCACTGTTTTACTTATTCTGGTAACACAGGGGATGCACAGATTTTGCCGGGTATTACCGGAGTCGCACTTTCTCTTCGCAGATCTTTTATGCAAAAGCATTAGAGGTTCATTTTACTGTTCCTGCCTACCAATCATGATCTCCACCGGCTTGCATACTCGAATCTGATGAACTCTTTTTCCTCTGAATACCCAGCCCAGTTTCGTAGAACAACTTCCAATATAACACAGACGACCTGATTCTCTTGCGCAGCAAGACGGCACACGTTGGCGGGTTTCAAATGGCATTCGTTAGTGAAAGATGCATTTTGCCTTTGCAGATGGCCGTATCGTGCGTAGTTGTCCGAACTCCATGGCATAAGCTGCAATCCTGCGTTTGTTTGCTTATTCTCACTTTGTTTCCTTTAGTCCCTCGTGCAAAAACCCTAATGATCACGGCATGCTACCCCAGCATGCCCGAACTTGGGGAAAACACCACGCCGGCAGTTGAGAATAAACAACACGCGGGAAATCAACATTAGGTACACGAACTATGGAAATCACTTTTATGGGCTGAACTATTCCCGTCAGAAAGCACTATTCCGCCGGGATCATTGTGGTTCAAGATAGGCTTACTTCGGCCCCAGAGACATTAACCACGCTCAACACTGGATATATAAGCCATTAGCTTACACCTAACCCTGCGAGAGGGGGAAACTCACAGTGCCCCTGTTCTGCATTGTGGGAATATATGGGAAAGTGGCACATCGGACTGCCTACATAGGCTTCACCACACACCGCTCTAGTTTATAACTTGTCCTTGGCCTGCAAAAGCACATATGCTGGCGTTTCTTTTTTCTTAATTATGCATGCTCATGGCAACTACTAGGTGGTAAAAGTTGCCACCATACAGTGCATGCATAAATAGACGCTCCTAACGTTTTGATTTCCTTACCTTCCTACTTCATGACTCTCCGCAGAAACGGCTTTCTTAGGATCCGGCCCACTCTGCCGTCTGCGGCCCAATTCGTTGGCAAAATTCCTGGAAATCGGCGGTAGTAGCATCGATGATAGCGTATACATGATCAGTTATAGCGGAGCCGAAAGATTCTGTCCAGAGAGCCATGTCTTAATAATAAAAGTGACGCCGATGGTCGATGGTAAAACTGGGTTTTACAGTTTTTCGAATCCGTCCAATATAGAACTAGCGTTGAAAGGAATTGCGAGTAATTCTCAGGAAATTTCAACTTTGTCATGGCCCAACGCATCAACGTGCCCGGATACTAGGAGAAAGCACCTGAAACTTGAGGGAGTAATTTGGGTTTAACTAGATTTTGAGGGACCTTTATGGTAATGCATCAAGGGGGCTTAATTGTTTGGCTAACCTCCAAAAATTGGCTCAATTGTTTTGGAAATAAGGCGGCAAAACCCGAAGGTATCTAATGCCGCGGTTTTTAATTTTCTCCACCGCATTCCATTATACAAACTTGAAAAGACAGCCCTGTCTCCTTGCAATGTAACGGTGTAGCCTTTCCATTTTTACACAGCACGCAAGCGAGTGCCGGACAGATCTTGCCTAATATTGTTTTAGTTACTCAGCCCTGCCGTTGCGAAGTAGCTTTTGTGAGGTCAACTTATGGTAGCCTCATTTATTTCTTTCAAGTCCACCAAAAGTCCCCAAGACAAAACCCCTTTTCATAAGAAGCCCCTTAAACCGCCCACCGGGAGACCAAAAAACGGTTCGATTAAGCGAAGATTCCCCCAAGTCAGCTGGCACGGCTGGGAGCCTTGTGTCCTAGCCGGTCTATTCGTACTTACTTATCCAACGGGCAATCTTTGGCTTAGGCAAATGCTCATCATCTTTACAACGATTCCACGGAAAATGGCCGCATGTAACACTTTGTTTTGCTGCGGCATGTCTGGCATCAGTCAAACTCCCTCGACTTGTACAGACTCGTAAAACACTAGTTACCTTTGATGACACAGCGGCTACATTTGCTTTAGACAGTGCACCGCTCCCAGGTGGAATAATGCCGACGTCATCAGTCGAGCGACTGAATTACTCAGATCCCTCTGTATTTTTCCCTCGGGTAAACTCGTCACCCTGCTGCTTTAACTGATAGATCTAACCACCTCGACTATCCCCTTCATGCTCTCTGTTTCACGACGATCAGAAGGTCATACTACATAGAACCTCCATACTCGAAGCAAACTGTCGACTTGCAATGTAGACTTAGAAGACCCCGCGGCACTAGATTTTTACTCATCAAAGTTCTGGGTTGCTGAATTAAATTGGCGTGGACTCTTGTCCATGCCCGTCATTTTGCATACCACTACCCTCCTACCATCACTATCACCAGCTTTTGCTAACCGGCTCCCTAGCCCAAACCCATGGAATTTATCCCACGCCAATAATTTCCACTCCGTTCATGCCTACCCATTCAGAAATTTCCCTTTTCCACTCTCCTCCATAGCCATCGCTATCTCACTTTTCCAAACTCATGACACTCCCTCTCAGATTCCTTTCACACCTGTTCTCGTGAATAGTATACTGAGAAGCGCCATTTGCCTCATGCCGCTTTAAAATCAACCTTATCTGCCGTAGCTCGTTCTAGGTCCACCAAATCAGCTTTGTTGCCATCTGCATTCATCCTATCTTTATTGCTGTTGACTCTTCGTGCACCATCTATCTGTCTTTGCAACCCCACGACTGGTCGCGCTTCGATGACAAAGTAGATCTCTTTTGGGTTAATTGGCTGTCACTTTCTTAAATAAACTCAGTCCCTTAAGAAGTTTCGTTACTTCAGCCAACATGGATAACACCTTTATCACCGAGTCCTAGCTTAACCAAGAAACAGCTAATAGGGTAGCTACCTTAGGGGGTACCAATCTTCTGGAGATATTCAAAATGACCACCGTGGAGGCGATTTCCTTAGCCATGTTGTGCAGGGCCTATCATCTAACTAGCGCACCCCATATTTAGTATAGCTCATTGTCGAGGTGTCATGTGTTATCCATATGACCTGAATTTACCATCTCCATCTCAAATAAAATATAGCTATCCCTTTTAGCAGATGCACTTGACCCCTATGCTGACCTCCAATCAGCGTCCGAAATTGCCACCAGGGAATTCAGTCTCCCCATGGTGTGTTAGCCCATGATTACGAAACCACGAAAATGAAAATTCTTTATCTCCCGCTTATCTAAACGGGTTGGGTAAAGCACGTAACGTCAGCCACCAGAGGCAGTAAAATATTATACCTCGTTTACACATGCTGACCACCACATCCTGGTTTACGATGGAAGCAGATTTCCAGAGAGTGGCTACAGGATAGTCCGTGGTAGGATGCTAGTCCGTGGTCCAATCCTCAACCACAGCAACCTCACAACACACCCACTTCGCGCTACCTGGCAGATCCCACCCTCTCAAGCACGCCAACATGAATGAGGAAGCGTTTTCCTGCCGAGCGATTCCCAAAGGGTAAGAGATGAATTTTTTTCTAAAACTGTCGGCTGCATCCCGAAACTGGTCATTGACAGACGAATGACCAGAGATAAGATTTCATAAATTCTCTTCTTGAAGGCCAACTGTACTAAATAATAGCTGCAATTTTCCCTGGTATATGACTTTTTCAAGGTGCCCGAACCAAGATCATGCCAATGACGGTATTGTGACTTCCAAAGTTTGGTCAAAATGCCGGCAAAAGTTTAAAATGTGAATGCCGTCCATAACTGGTATCTAGCATAGAAAAGTTCCGTTAACGTTTTGTGAGATGAGGAAGTCTACCTGCGAGAAATTAATGAAATATAAGGAACTAAGCCAACGCAGTGGGTCGCTAAATAAAATTTTATACGTCTACCAAAATAAACCTACACGGCAAGAACACCAAACTAAGTGTCGCCTTAATTTTGAAAACAGGATTTTTTGGATAGCTGCCTAAACTGGCTAATGGGGAACAAGTAGACAGGCTGTTAAGCGTAGCTACCAGTAAAAATGGATGAACAGTTCAGCGGCGTTCGTTGGATGCAGTAAAACAGCTTTTATTAGAAGCTGAAGTCACAGCTGTGAATGTCACAGTCGAATCCTGGGCAAACTATCGGAAAATTGTTTGTTAAGGGTTTCGTCGAAACAGTATGTTTATGAAACTTGAACAACTTTTTCCTATCAGGAAAATCCCCAACTTTGTTGAACGTGTAGCAGCAACTGCCTAATTAACTGAACTTCAGGGAGGTCAACTAGAATGAGGAATGGTACACCGCAACAGCGATCATGTTTTTGGATGGCCGTAGAACGTATACTACTCTTGGACAGATTCCGACAAAACTGAGATACACAATATCCATCTATCCATCTCACTCTCCTTGCCCTCGATCACTTTTTTCTTGGCCTCCACCTCACCAAATGATTTTCGCTTCACTCACTCCTGTTTAGAGACTAGCTGACCGCGGCAGTACTGAAACAGCCCCTCAGGATGTATTCGGTTGCTTACACGCCGTTTGTTCTAGCCGTCCCGATAAAATTCTAGAAATCTAGCAGATAATTTCTGACGCCAACCACATATCACGGCCATCATAAAAATTTGGTTAACCCAAACATACTTGGTGCGGAAATCCATATCCTTGGCTTAGTCACTACGATGCAGGATTCTGAAGGACACCTACTGACAGCGTAATCGTTTATCAAGTCAACTTCCCACTCTCCTCACGACAAGTGGACTTTCCTTATCAGCGCTCTTCATGGCCTACGGCTAGTTCATCTTACTGGAATCGAACAGTTCCGATCAGAAGCGGTTTATCGCCCTCCAGCCAGACGCGAAGCCGTGATCTAATGATTCTAATTGCGGGCGATTTTTACTCATCGAGCGTTAACCAGAAAACAGCTAGCGCTGCTGATCACGCATTACGTAAACACCTGTAGATACTGTCTCTCAAAATTACTGGACGCGTCAGCTGAAAGGCCGAACCAGACAATCACTTCCTCTTTGTACCGCGTAATTTCCACTGAGCACCAACGAATGGGACTGGTCAAAAACCTGCCACTACTCGGAAAGTGACCACTTGCTGCCGAGTTTCACCCTTCAGCTAGTTGACCCTGAATACCATTCTCTCTTACAAACTAGTTACCGTGAAACACGGAACATCTGAGGATTCCATGACTGAGGGGCACGAATAGCCCGTCGCAATAGTACTCAGGCAGCTTGTTAAAGAACCAGATTCTTGCACCATAGGAGACGACCCCTGTTGAGCATATTAAGTGTCTCTTAAAAGAAAGGTTTCACCTGATCTTGAGACATGACCCAATTGGCCTTACACAGAAGGCGAAAAGATTTCGAACCATCCGATATGTATGTGGGTCCAAAATTTGGTGGTGTAAAACAAGTGTGCGATGGGCTGTTTTCTTTTCAGCTTGACCTAATGTAGCATTTTTCTTTCCGTGCATAAGACGCCTAAAAACTGCACCATCCTCTATTCTGGCCTCTAAAGGTCCCCAAGGTACTAGCACCACGTCTCCCCCGTGGACAAAGGGGCTGACCTTGTCAGCTCCAGCCTGCTACATAGCCATCCCCAATTCTTCCTTACAGCTATGGAAACTGCAGTGGTTTGCATTTCTATTCCCGAGATTGCAGTTTTCCAAGACGCCCGGGTCTACATGCACAATGTTTCATGGCTCCTGATGTAGTACATCCCAGCTTCCTAAAAGAGACGGTAAGAACTACAAAAACATGGTACACTTCGCTCTTTCATTGGTGCGTTCTCAGTGAGATCGTCCCGAATGTTTGAAGAAGGGGCGCATTACACAGGTTATCGGCCATCTAGTCTAACCAGCCTCAGATGCAAGTTGTTTTAATGCATTCCAAAAGACGTTCCTATTTAATATCTTAGGGGAAGCGCACTAACTCCTGCCAGACGTGGTTTGCTTTCAGAGGGTTCATGCACCTACAATAAGTTAACCGTCGTGGTCAGCCAGAACAAATCGTACGACGACGATTAAATTTCATAAGTCGTTTTTGTCCACTTTATAAAGGGATTCTCTAGATCCTTAGAAGCTACGACAGTGCCAATCCCATACAAATTCTACGCAGATTTCTAACCCGCCGAATCATCACGATGGAGTTAGGAAATATTACCTCCACACCATCACCAGTCACTCCGGACGTACCACAAGGCTCTATGCCAGGCCAACTCATCGATTTAGTACATGTCAATGACCTCCGGCAAATCCAGCTGTTCAGAGTTTCCCTTTATTTCGACCACTTGTTCCTCCGCAGTTTTAGTTTGGAGCTTCTGTGGTCAGCCATCGACGACGATAGGTGATGGTCTGAAGACTGGAACCTGGAGAACAAACGCATTAGGATTATCAATCATCTATTCACGAAAGGTCAGTTAGGGAAATGATTTAACGCCTGCTCGCCTTAGTTACTGAGGGGCGACTCCATAATGATTTTCAAATCAACGATTTGGACATTCCCACTAGTAGAGCTATATACCCATATGGTGTCATCCATTAGGAATGCGCTCCTTAAATAAATCGTCGTACATACGAGAAAATCCAATTTTAAGAAACAATTGGGCATCAAACTCCGCCAGTAAAACTAATGAATCCCCTCTAAACTCAGGCCAGTGATGTGTATAAAATGTATACCTCTAATTAGGGTTTAGCTACTGAGAAAAGTACCGTTGAGGCAGCTGTAAACAATCCCAAAGCCCATTACAGTTATGCACATTCTGAGGCAGCTTTACTAAAAATCAAGGGTAGAGTAAAAACCAATGGAAATTCGGAATGACTTGAAGACAGAGGAAGACCGGTTGTCAGTTAAAATCATTGCGAAAAGCGCGCAGGCGAGATTAGGGAGCACAAGGTAAAACAATGAGCCACGCCAAACAGAACGGGAAGATGTTGAAATAACCATCCATGGGGGAGGACGTGCTGGATATCCTGAAACAAGTGAACAAATCTAAGGCAGAGAGGCCTTACCGAATCCACATTGCGATAGTAAATCGGACAGCGGGAATCATGGGGAAACCCTTGACCCGGCTTTTCAGAGCACCACTGGATGACAAGAGACTTCCCGGTGACTGGTTGCCGATTAAGATAATACCATTTAATAAAACCGGAGACGATGATCATTATTGCAGCTATAGACTGGTTGGTCTGATGCAAATCATGCTAAAAACCTTTGAAAGTGTTCTATGCGATAGGATGGCTAAAGGCCCAGATTCAAGAAAACCAAATAAAAGTAAACCAAAATGCCACGAATGCTCGTGTCTTGACAACCTGGTTGGCTTTGTGGACGAAGTAACAATTAGAAAGGGCATAGGGTGAATGAGCAAACGCTTCGCTGTCTTGAACTCCAAGGCGCATTGGACTTCATGAACCACAGGCTTCCGGATGGAAGCTAAGGTGATTAACCGGATATCACGAAAAACAGGATAGATATCTCAGGATAAGAGCTGATGGATGCCCGTCAGACACAGGGCTGCTGCACAGCGGGGAGCTTCAGCGGTCTGTATCAGTAACGTCGCCCTTCCCAATGTTTGTCAGGGAAAAAACCGACCGTTTCTTACCTGCGAATGACATGGAACTATTAAGGGAAGCAAACAAAGAAGCTATGCAGAGGGACCTGGATTAAGTTTGTCAGCAGCCAGTAGGAGCGCGCCTTTCGAAAAGTTTGAGTAAGTGCCGGCAAGACATTAGTCCCGCCCGTCATATGGGCCCACCCGGACATCAGGTGACGATTGGAAAAGACTCAAAAAGCAAGGGGCCTCGGAACTCTAGCCGGCACGGACGCAATTCTGTCCGCGAATTCTGAAAGAGGCTAAGAGTGTATGATTTTGTTTACGCCAACTAAGGACGATTAGGTTCTAGAAGGCAGGGGGTTATTCTGTTGCTGTTTAAGGCCGTTTAAAATGCTCTCTGGATTAATGGATGTTATACTTGGTAAGGTGTATCAGATTCTGTGTGATTTTAAGCTCTGTCTTGGATGGTTCAGGCACACAGCAGACAGCAGTAAAACTGCATTTTTTTGAAAGAGGCAGGAAAAGAGTTGTCTTAATACTGGCCTTTAGGATTCTTCGGGGCCTGGCCCAAGTGGGTCACCACGCCACTAGTTTCCTCGGGGAAGGTCAACGTTACTTGCTTCTACAGAGCTTCAGGTGCTGACCGGGAGGTCGCATGACTCCTAAATGCTCCACCAATTGTGGCCAAGGATGCTAAGGATATCCTCTCGTCAGTCAGGCACAGATTGGGCCGATGAGTCCTGCTCCTTCCATGGGGCAGAACTAGCCTACCTTGAATGGCTGCATTTAACTTCAGTGCATGAGCATATTGAGTGAGGCACTACGTGAGGACTTAGCCAAGCGTCGTCACCGCTGGTCGATGCAACCTCCCGGAGTATCCGAGAAATATACGAATATATATAACTACAAGATACAAAAATAACATCTCGGAACTCGATGGCCTATACCGGTTAGGAAATTGGGATAACACAACAGCTAAATTCGCTCTGCGCTCGCGCCAATCCACGATCGTCGTTGGATGTGCAATGAACGTCAGTTATATGGACTTGGCTAAGATCCAAACCAGATCAACGGAGCTCATCTTGGACAAAGCAGATTTGGCCAAGTTGCGGGAAAGACCAAAATGATTATGAAAACTCCACTTAACCTGCAGAACGAGTTTGTGCTTTTGAGAAGGAAACGTTCTTCAGGGCAGAAATCACAATGATCACTGGGCAGTGATAGCAATGCTGGAGGGTGGAGAAGGCGCGGAAACAGCGAAGTGGATACAGTGGGCAATAATTGGGAGCACCCTAAAGCTGATCAGAGGTGAAAAGCGCAGGTGTCAACTTGATCTGGCACACTGTGCCAAGTGCTAACCGAAAACGCATTGCGCCTTCATTTGGAAGAAATGTTGAACGAGGGGTTTCATTGTCATACTAAAGGCTGGAGGCCAAGGCTTTCAGAGAAAACCTGCGTGGTCAAGAAGTTAGGCAGCGTCCACTGCAGCTCATTCGATGCTTGCTGATTACGAAGAATAACTTCCGTTGGCAAGTGAAGCTTTTGAACGAGACACGTCTGAAGCCATTAGCCGACATCATCGCTAAAATAGTGTTCCAGCTATTCCAGCATAGATCAAGACAAAATATGGAAGGACTGGGCGGCTTAGCGGTTGTATTTATACGTATAGAGGCCCAGGCCCTGCCTGGGACAACTTCACGCCACTCAGTCTCGCCACGTTTCCAGGCAAAATGATAGAGACGTTAATACTGGGGCATGTTTTCTAATACCTGGTTGAGCTTTCGGTGCTCTGTCAAGCTCAGCTTAGCCTAATGTAAAATAGCCACTGCTTTGCCAAATTTTTGTGCCTTTTCGATGAAACCTTTTGGAGAAAGGGTGAGAGCAGGCGGACTGACGTATGCTACCTTGAATTCGGATGATTGGGCTAGAGCAAGTTTATACTGAAGAATGATAATGCCAGTGTTTGAGGACCTTTCTTACGAGGAGGACATTTTACCTCGAGATAGGGGATAGGATATCAGCCAGGCCTAACGCCAAAGAGGACGTTCCGTAAGCTTCGTTTTTGGCTTCCACTCATGTTCATGCTCTTCTTAAATAACATAGCCTAGGCCCTGAAACCACCCAGCATTTTGTTTTCGACGACATCAAAGCGGTAGGGTCTACGGGAAAAGAACATCTTAAGGGAGATATAAGAGTTGTACCAGATTGAGCTATCGTTAAGGACTTGGGGGCAAATGTGGGCGACTGTCGCCTGTAATCCCGAAGCACCGAAAGCCTCACCGTACCATGAACAGAGATTGCCTGCCATGGACGAAGAAGCAGGGTGAGCTACCTAGGTATAATAATTACGTAAGACGTGTCAATATGCCGCGACAAGGCCAGAGTTAAACTACTTAGACCAAATTCAGCTTTGTGCTGCCATAATTTGATGTTCATATCCCTGAACACGGCTATCGTAAGATTTCACTTGGACTACCAAATTTAAGCTTGATTTCTCTCCTTCAGCATACATCGCTTGCCTTGAACAGATCCAGCGATTAGCCACACAAATGGTCAAAGGGCTTGTAGGAAGTTATACAATCAACGCATCTGTGTCCCTGATCGATTCTCATTGGAGGAGATTCACCAAACTAATTTAACGGAGAACTTCATCATTGTAACCGGTTTGTCGGGTCCAAGCCCAGATTGCTTTTAGTACAAGACATGGATTCTTGTGCGCGTCGCTATGTGGGAAGACACGCAAAAGGACGCTCGTGACTTCTGTCTAGGTCGCACATTTTTAGTAACAGAGTCGCAAATATATGAAGCCGACTACCGGGAGTTCCATTTAAGCGTGCACTGGACCGAAATTGGGGTTCCGTGAGTCCCGAAGAGAGGCTAAATAGTAAATCGTTGGTAAGATTTCGGTTTTGCATACCACCATCTTTGATTTGAAACGCTAAATCCTGCCATCAGTAATATCTCTCTTTCAGAGTGTGATTAGATATCCTCCTTTCTGTTTCTCTCAATGAGGACCATGATACTGAAACTGTAATATGTGGTTGCTCAACCTGATTGAACCCGATAAAGAGAATTCTGTGCACTAGAATAGAGTAGGCCAAAAGGTGTCTTGTAAAAGCTGAATCGAAGTGATCTCACGCAAGCAACCATTATAACTGATTGCCGTAACGGCTGATCAGTATGTAAAGAGATGTAGACTTTTGATAGCTTCTGATATAATGCACCCGTGTTGTTATTGTAATGCGTGTTTTGGTGAAACAGGAACGCTTCGGATGATCTCCTTACATAAGTTGAAACCGGCGTGTAAAGCCACCCTTACCAACGCAAGCAGGAAGCATGCAGACTGTAGCGCTCCATGTACCAGGTCCAAGGTTCGCTATACTTTGGGGTCGGATGTAGCCCACCGGCAGTAGATGCGTTGATAGCTCCCAATGTTTCAGCCCGGTGGTAATTTTAGTTCATGGGAGTTTAGAGCCACTTTTATTCTTCCCAGCAAGTACCCAGAAGTGTCTGTTCGTTGGATTTGCGTTCCCAGTAAGACGATGCAGCTACATTTGTTTGCAATTCCTGCGTTTGGGTAACTATGTTTGCTGACTGAAGTAAACTGATTGGCTTACTTCTCTATAGTCAATAGAATTAACGGTACACTGGCGTGAAAGGTTGGGAAACCAAAGACGGGGTGGACAGTCAGCAAATCGGTGATATTTAACTCAGCGACGAGAGCACATTCAGCAAAGTCGCAATAAATTTCCGGTGTTGCGGACTGTAGATGGCGCACTTTGGGTCAAGCCGGCGAATGCTTGGGGACAAAATTGACAAACAAGCTACCAATTTGGATGCAGATAGTTCGACAAAAGAGGAGTATGTTGCGCACCTGGGGTGTGTTACAGCCAGTCTAACTCACCGTTTCAGGGTGTATTATCCTAACTCAGATTGGCCAGTTAAAACGCCGCCAGCTGTCCCAAAAACTCTAACCTGCCCGGACCGCAACCGTGAGGAAAGGTCAAGTCACAAAGCCCAGGACTGTCAACAAAACCCACTGCTTTCCCCAAAATCCTCCAAGGTACGCCAAACGAATATTTTCCGGCCACATGCTTCTGCTTCCAAAGAATATGCTTTGAGGCTGCAACCGCCGTTCGTGATTGATCATTGATTGATAATGTATATTTCTCGATTTGCGAGATGCATGCGCAAGGCAAGATCAATGTTTTACATAGATTATGCACAGGAAATACGGACAATGTGAATCGAAGAGACAGGGGGTGAGAGCGACCTCTAGTAATTTGGAAGGTTTGTTTTTGTATATTTCTCGACATACGAGAGTCATGCGCAAGATAAAATCAAAATTAGGCTAAGAAGGCACAGTGAAGACACGGAAAACGGAAACCAAACATACAATGCAATGTGGTTTCGCTCACAAGATCATAACAGGCAATGTGGTTTCCCGAGCAGAGGGCTTTAACTCAAAGCTAGGTAATGGTTCGCGGAGATTTTTCTGTGGCTGATTACCAGTCCTGCACTGCGAGTAATACCATATTTGAATGCAGCAAAGTTGCGTATCGCGGGCGCGAAATGTGGCTGGAGGTCAATGGCTGTCGCCGCCTGTTGGCCAGGATACGCGATAATCAAGAGAGTTGTATGGTGGAGATGGGCATCAATATGGATGTGATAACGGAATGGAGATGAGCGAAACCAGACTGGGTATCAAAAAAGCAGTATAAAACTCAAAAATTCTGAAGGCACAGACCGATTAAGCTAGGAGAGCGGCCACAATGGATGGGAACTGTGCCATCGTAATACTAATATATGAGGTTTGTTTCGAACAATTTTCAGTTCATAAATTTCGGCTTAGTCTGGAGATGAAGGTGGCGTTGGAAAACAAGGAGAACCGGGGTCAAATGAGTCAATGTCTGGTGGACTCGTGTGAGGAACTGTTACCAGGAGCATCGGTCTATTGCCAAATTCCGCAGATGAGAATAGAGGTTGGTGAAAAACGACGGTCTTCAGCTGTTTTCGGGTGTCAATATGCATTGTGAACGTCAATTTATATCAGATGCCAATAAAAATGATGACCATTCGTGAGTCCGTTTTGAATGGATTTGTTACAAGAATTTTGGGAAGGAGCAAGAGGAAGCCAGTGTAAAGTTGTGCACGTGAACTTGTGAGCTAAGTTTAAATGAAACCAGTGTCTTGTACTTGATCAATACTGGTGCCTCTTGTTCTTTCATCCAATGACTGCTGCAAGTCTTTGAGTTATGCTGTGTCATAAATAACACTAAATTACCGTAGATAATAACTCGGAGATGACTTCGCGAGAAAGTTTATCAGAGGGCAGTGGCTGGGTGTAACTAGTTACTTCCTCGTCTGACACAAGCTTCTGAGAGGAACGAAATTGGGAACCGAATTTCCAAGTGAGTACGGGACATGACTGCATCTTTCAGCCTGCATGTGAGGTTTTTGTCCTTGCATGCACGAAGCAAACCGAGGGTGGAAACGCGGTTATTCTGAAGTATTCCGAAGTTTGAGGCCAGGACAACCAGAAAGCTCTTTCAACAACAAGGACAACAGGCGATTTGAAATGGGCTTACTTTTGTGATTTTGATTTGCAATGAATGTTCTTGGACGTATCACCAAGGTCCACCACGAATTTACAAAAATTCTAGTAGACAAGGTGCTCGTATGCCTCATGCAAAACTCTAGTGATATGGCCTGACATGCTGGAGGAGGTCATTCCTCCGTCACCTCGTTCGTTCCTCATAGTTTTAACTGAGAAGTCGGATGGCTGTCTGCGATATTGTGCAGATTATCCAAAGTTATTGAAGTTATTCAAAATGGCAATGGCGCTCTCCCAATTGTGACACAGCTGGTGCCCTCTGATGTGACAAGTAGTTTTCCATTCTGAAACTAGCAGGCAGTTACCAGCGTGTCCGGAGAAAGTTGTAAGAAGGGAGCGGGATGAATTTCGTTATTCTCCCACTGATTGCATGAATCCTATGCCAACCGTTTTGGTTCGTAAACGGTTCTGCAACAGTTACTAGGGGACACGAATAAAGCTCTAGAAGTTTTGGCTCCCACGGGATGTCGTTTCTACCTTGGCGAGTTGCAGTCAGGTCTATAAGCGAAGGCAACAGTCGGTTGGAAGAAGCGTCTGCCAGGCTCCAACAAGCCCTGACTAAACTAAAATCATAGGAACATCGTTTATGTGTAACGGGCTAAAGTTGCTGGGCAGCAATATCAAACCATAGGCGATCAGAACCGACCCTGAAGATGGAAAACAGTTACCAACTGGCAAAAATGCACATCAACAGAACATCTGTGTTTATTTCTGGGGGCGGCCTCATAATCTGTACAAAATGGTCTGTAACGCTTCTGCTGTTTGCCCAATCACAACTGAAGAATTTGTATTTTACGGGTCACATGAATGTGGCAATTAGAGCCAACGCCCATCTTGGCATTGGCTGATGTCTCAATTGATGCTGTTTGTTCTGTTTTGAACACCGATGTCATTGACCTGGTCACTGAAGCCGTCCTGTTAAGGAAGTCAACGTAAGTTAAAGTAGTTACTCCTCGAGCTTGCTTTGCCTCTGATCCTACAAAATGTGGAGAGGGTTTTCACCGCCAACTTACTAGGTTAACTATTTTCGTTGATGTTTCATGTGTAAGCCGTTTAAAATTAGGGTAGTGCACCAGATATTACATTGGTGGGGTGAATAAAGAAAGCTGAAGGCCAGGTGGCGATTTGCCCAGAGCAACTGCAAGACTGGGATTTTATCCAGGCATTGTTCCGGGATGCTACACTTTGAAGCCGATGCTCTCTTTTGATTTTCTCACGCAGTGACTGACCTTCCATCAACCACATTTGAAGCTGCATGCTTGGATGAACAAGTGGGTGAGCTGCATAACACTGGAATTCATAAGTGACCGGAAGGAAACAGGTGAAAATCGTCCGCTTATAGAATGTGACCCTGTTTTATGGAGTCAAACGCACCATTGCAAGCGTTGAGAAAACTGCGACTGGTCAATGACGTACTGTGTGCCAACAAAAAACGGGCCCAATCGGTGAATAGCCTAAACAAAAGAAAGCAACGATTCCTTTTAAGGGACACGCTAACGAATTGATCACGGCGTGCAAATAAACCCACGGCAGCTATTCTTGGGGATTACTAATGAACTCCAGTCAGCGAGGATGAGATGGCTTCATGCTCAAAAACCTGAAAAGTAAGTCGAAGTCTCCCAAGGAACAACTGACGGCAGGCCAATCAGGCCAAACAATTGCTATGAGCATCGTGGGCTCGTCACCAACTATGCGGAAATGGATTTGGCATGCTGTTATCAGCGCTGAGTATTTTACGAAGTGGGGCGAAGCAGCACTCATTCGGTACTAAGAACCAGTTACTGTCGCCAGTGATTTCATTCCCGAGTTTGTTAGGCAATTTGAGGCCTTTTATGACTACAACTAGAATGATACGAGACAGCCGAAAGTCAGCTTCTACGCGAGGTACCCAGCATGATAGGTATAAGATGTAAAAAAACCGTATTATGAATAATGAAATTGAGCAGCTTAATAGAGCAATACAGCTGCTAAAAATATCCTCCAAGGCAGTGCACAAACTGAGAGGACCGATCACCGGAATGGAGTTTTACTGCTGCACGTGCTAGCTTATCGAATTGTCCGCAACACCAAAACGATCGCTTAAAGTCCTTTAGCCCGTCACTTTTCACTGCATTGGATGAAAATTCCCCGGTCCGGCTGGGGCTTTTCAGATAGTGGAACAATGGATAAGATTCTGACAAAGTAGTTTTTGGCCCCCAGGTTGATCATTAGTTCCGTGTGGCAGCTCAGTCGAAAAATCAAGCGGAAGAATAGTTGATCAAAGTGGGTGAACTTTATTTCAGTTACTCACGGCTGCCTAGAACAAAGGACTGTCTTTGAGAAGCAAAATCGTTCTTCTTTCATCAGCACCTCTGTGTTACACCTGCGAATAATTCCATAATGCATCGGTCATGGAAAAGATAATCAGGACAGCGCTGCCCATCTCATCGAATGAATTGGTTAGTGATAAATGTTTTATTGTTTACAATTTCTTCCGCTTAATTCAACCTGTCCCTTTTATTCGGCCTCTCTCTTTCATCGCTAAACATCACTACTCGCTTCGCCAAGCTATAATGTCCGCAGTGATAACGTCACAAAGCTTGCAACGGTTCATTATCAAGTAGCATCGTAAGTGATATTTAACCTGCCAGATCAAAAATTCTCGAGCCTCATCAACCTGTGAATCTCGGCATATTCAATGGGAGCACTCTCCCGTAGACTGGCCAACACACGCGTTTAACTTTGGCAGTGGACTCACCTTCGATTGATTTTTGCTGCGTCAGTGAAACACCAATTACGGATTTCAGTTGAGTAAACCCAGCTGACTGCACTTGATATCTTGGCAAAAACATTTCTTGCACCATTCACGAGAAGGAGCAACCAAAGATGCGAATCAACGCAGTGTGGGAAAAGTATGAAATGAGAAGCCTAAAGCGGCACTTTTAGAATGAATGGCAGTCAAATGTCACTTGTGCGCTGTCAGATTGCAGGGTTCAGTCGGCGTCCGTAAGAATAGTTGTTTTCAGCGCAGCTTATTTGTCGTCCCGACAAACGGTCCAAAATACTGTACCGCTGGTACAAAAACATGGGCTTTATGAAGAACTCCCCACTCTTGTTCGGAAGGGCAAAGGCCGTGATAGTTAATTGGTAACGGGTGATTTCAGTGCACAAGCTGTTAGTTTCTTTGGCAGCCGTTTTGCATTTCCTGCCCACCGAACATATAGTTGCGATTGGATTCTCTAGTTTTTGCGTGCAAACATTAACTCTCACCTAAGTTGAACTTCCGACACGGCTTGCTTTTCACAGCGACGTGGTGATCTTTCTTGGCAAATAATCTGTGTCAAGTCAAACATACTGCAATATCCACCATTCGGCAGTTGTTAGCTTAGTTCTACCTAGAAATATGGATATACAATGAATAATGTGTATATTTCTTGATAGCTGAGAGGCAGGTGCAAGGCAAGGTCAAATTTACACGAAGTAGACTCATGGGAACAAAAATTCAGTCGTGGAAATGCAACGAGTCTGTGCTCTCATGAACTTAACCCACAATGCAATAGAAAAAACACGAGTTTCCCAGCTTTTAAATCAAAGCTTGATAATCCTTCGCCTGGACTTTCTGGGGCCGATTATCAGTCGCGCACTGCGAGTCAATCTATGTTTAAACGAATCAGAGGCGCTCAATCGCGCAAATCGACTTTGGGCATGTGCCGATTTTAATGCAATTTCTGCTGCAGCTCAACGGCCATCGACGCAATTCGTGAGCTCAATTTGTCGCAGAACTTCTCTGTTTAGCTGTTTCTATCAACTTTGGAAAAACCGATCTGGCGAACTGAGATTCTCAACGGGCAGCAATGTCGACTGGCTTTGGGTTTCTCCGCTAGTCCTAGATCTACTGCTTAAGAAAGACACTTAATTTTGAAAGAGTTGCTAAGCGAAAGATTCCCTAGCTACAAAAAGGTGTACAGAACTTGTCGAAAGCCCAGTGCTAACTGACAGCCTGAGGCTAAAGTGGAGTCACTTTGGGCTAGAACACAGGACTTGGATGTGTTGCTCTGGAACAGAATTTTTAGGAGTGCTATCCGCTGTAATTCCCTAAAGGCTTTTTAGCAGCCTTTATTTCTACGCTAGAGCAATTTATTTTCGCATTTGGGAACATGAATTGTATTCTATAGTCTTTTGCGCACAAAAATAATGTCACATTTCAGTCAAAAACTGAGTTTAACAAATAAATTAGGGGGGAAATTAATAAAAAAATATAATAAAACATTTACGGTCACCGCCTCGTAAAGAATATAAAACAACTCATCCAGGGATAATCACTTTGCATTAGAACAGGCTGCTCCGGAACTCGCCTAAAACCCGGTCGCGGGTTTTTAAAATTCGTGCTAAGTAAGGGACCGTGGAGTTCCTATAAATGTTGATCCTGGAGGGCATGGAACAAAAATTGGATCGTGTCGAAATGTAAGAGCGACAATTTGAACGACCAACGTGCAGAGGATGCTCGAGGTCAGAAGGAAATTTGTGAGCAAATTTCTCACATGCTGATAAGTGTTGATCACAGATTAATTGACAGTTCAGCTAGTGGTATGAAAAACACCCGGCTAATAAGTGACGGTCCACGGAGAAGAATTTCAAAGACATCTTAAGAAAACCTGGAAATATGACTGGAGAACTGTAAAGAAGGAGTGGCAAAACACACTGGTTTACAAATCGCAAGATGGTGCTTTGTTTCACCTTCTACTGTCAAAGCCTCCTGATTTGAAATGACAACCGTCGGGGATTCTTTACACAAGTAAAAATGTGAGAAGTTCACTTCAGATGTTTATCGATAGTAACTCCTAGGTATTTCACAGAATCAATCCTGGTAAGAGTTCTCGAGTTGATGAAAGACGCTTCGGGTGGGTAGGCTGATCGAGAGAGAGAGAGAGACAAAACAGATATTCGAAACATTCAGATGTGTTGAGAGATCGTAGATGGGAGATAGGCTGTTGGAAAACTTTGAAAATCACGGTTGGTCGAAACGGCGTGAAAGAGGACAACACCGTCAGCACACCTAAACAGATGTCAGGGGGAGCTAGCTGATAATTCGCTGATGTAAGTAGAGAAGAGAACTGTGGAAGAACAGCATCCTATAGCACTCATGGGTTGTTAATAAACGGTATTTAAGTTTCGCGGTCCATTCGTGTGCACTGGGTTCGGTTAATAAAGTAATCAGACAGCCATGTTAATAAAGGTCTGGAACAACCAAATGTTTCCAATTTATGGAGTAGAATCAAATGTCGACGAACAGACTAGACAGGCGCAAAGCAGTGACTTCCTTAATGCATTTAAGGACTCACAACTGTGGTGAACGAGGGAGACGACAGAGTCCAATATGGACCAGCTAGAACTATGAGCAAATTGAAACGAGTCATCAAGAGAATATAGCAGAACGCTGGCGCCTAAGCAAGGCAGGCTCCGTTAGTTTACGACCAGAAAATGTTAAGGCGATGGGGCAAAACGTTTTGCTAAAACAGTAGAATTGTTGGATTTAGGGATGGGAATGATAGTGACGGGTCTCCAACACTTAGAGATGGAAGAGGAGATTAATGATGGGTTCATTAGAGAAGTAAATGCATCGTTTAGAGCCACAGCACCGTGCCTTAAACGAGCTGCGGACAGACTATCAGGACCAACCGCTGTGGTAATTTTAGTGGTGCAGAGAAGGTCGAGCACCTCGTCTCTAGAAAAACTTGTGACTGCCATATTATCAGCCTGACCGAATAGCAAGGACGAATGAAAGCACGATTGATACTATCGACATCAGCAGGACTTTTCGTATGCTTCATCTTCCCACACACCAGTCGAATGCCTTGCCATAGGAATCGGTTGTTGTTACCAGTCAAGAGTGGACTGGTGAACTTAGTGTCCATCGTGTTGGAAATATACCACGCGCTTCAGTTATTACGAGATTTGTGGAGGTGCTTCTTGAATCATCCTAGAGATTTCAATTTCTGGTTGGAGATATGGCAATTTGAGATGAATAGTGTTTTCGTCGAGGGGCAGGAAAATATCAAAGATTGCTTTGACCGTCCCTGTGAAGGGCTTGACATTGTCATTCAGCAGGGCTTCAAAAGGGAAGCAGGCAGGTGCGAATGAAGGGGATTTTCAAACAAAAATAAAGTTGTTGCGGTAGAGGTTACCGAGGCGAACTCGGATTTGATTTGTTCGCCCGGAGGAATGGAATGCTGACCGAGAGCATATCTTGGGCCTTAACAGAAGCAAACACTGACCGCTACTTGAAATTGTAGCACGCGGTTTCAGGGAAAATAAATTGGGGTGGTTGGTAATAATTTTATCTAAAATGGAACCGTATCTAGTGGGAGAAGCACGGAGGTCAGTCAAATCAGAAGCAGTCGTTATTAGGGTAGGTGCATTTTTAAAATCATCATTAATATATAGATTATCCTAAAGAAGAGGAACAAAAAACACTACAAAAGAATCGAAAAAGGATGAAATATTTTGCTGCAAGCTAAATGAAGCAATGTATAAATTGGTCATGATAGTGCTGGTATGGCGAGTAAACCTAGTGACACTGCGTCACGAGACAGTAAATTCCGTTGAGCGAGTACGTATAAGCAACTTCGGACTTGCCAGACCAGGGGTTTGTGCATGTTGCCACGCCGCCTCCAGTCTTTTTGTTCAAAACACTGTCCTGCCGATGGAGTCTGAAGCTGCCTATGGACCCGAGTGAATCAGCGATATCCGGGTTCAGCCACGATTCATATGTGCAGATGACACACGTGTGAACATGGATCGGTGATTGAAGTGTGAGGGACGGATCCGACAGTTTCGTAAACAGAGAGCGAATATTGGTTATAACGAGGCCGGGAATGAACATCTTGGCTGAACGGGTGCATTTAAGTGTTGACTGCCAGCCAGCACGAGTATCTCTTTCAGATCGATTAGAAGCCTGTTGAGGTGCACAAATACGGGATCTCAATATATCTCGAGAAACAGTACGGTTTTGCACAAAAGTAATTCCGAGCAATTGTCGTGTCGAACGGAGAACATGATCGAGCCAAACATCCAACAACAAAATAACGAAACAGGATGACACAGAATCGTAGCGCGGCCTGTCAAAGGGCGCGCACCGAAAAACAGGGTCGAGACAACTGCTCTCCTGCTTTTTTAATGTTTCAGCAGGACATGCAACTACGCACGTAAGTGTGAATAATACCACACTAAAAGCTCCGCGACTGAGAAAACAGAGCATATCAAACCGTTCATAGCATCGGAATCCAAAGAAACTTACCGACGGCACCAATAGATGAACGCCCACCACGCCGTTCTGGTCAACTCGGACCCGTGAAAACTGAACAGAACTGAGACGTTCGTTGTGCGGAAAACTTTTGACGAGGTCCTGCGCAAAAAATAATCAGTCATCTAGAGGCCATCAAGCTAGAGATGCTGGAGCAAAATGGCTTTGGCGCAAACGTTTTTGTCTGACCAACTTGGTTAGCTTCCTGGACAAAGTGGCAGGCAGGAGTGACAGGGACGGAAGCGTAGAAGTATACTATTTGGACTCCCAGAGTACATTTGACTCCGTCAATCACAAGCTTCTTGACCAGACAGTGAGGCTTTCGGAATGAATGCTAGGGTACACAACCGAATAGCACGTTTTCTGAGGGGTAGGTTTTTCAGGTTGAATCGTGTGGTTTCTATCAGACAAAGGATCGCAATACAGCTGGTGCCTCTGGGGTCTGTCTTCGGACCACTTCTGTTCCAGTTGGCATCGGCTACATAATCAGGGGGCTGGAACATTTGAGTTTAATGTTCGCAGATTCCATCAAATTACTACGGAAAGAAAACAATGAAAATATCCAGAGGGATATAGATAAGGTTTATCGCTGGTCAGTAAGATGGGACCTACCACTGAATGCGAGTAAGTGCCGGCAGTTCATGAAGGGAGAGGCAAACCCCCTCGCCACGTGGATCCACCTAGACGTCAGGTAGTAGTGGGTGGGTACTTCAAACCTAGTGTACAGTGTCAGAAAGCGGTTAAGAAGACACGGTGTGCTTTGAGCCAGCTTAGGAGGAACGCAGGATACACGGGGCCTGGAACAGACTCAGCGAGTTTTGCATGCTGTTGTGGATAGTCGAGGCACGTGGGTTATGAGTAGAGGCTGGAAGCACTGGACTTGTAATCTCAAGATAAAGGTAGGGAGAGGAGTGACTAAACATGGCCATCAAGATCGTTAAAGAGCTGGCCGTGATACGGGGTCACTTCGGAGCTCCATTTCAGATAAAGAGAAATGAGGCACTATTTAGGAACTAAAAACCGACTGTGATAGAGGATGTAACTACAGGGTTGGGAAGAAAACTGGTCGCTATACGAGTGGTAAACGAAAGGAACGAGCTGCTAGAGGAAGTGGTCGAGGTCGGACCGGTGCGTGATTTCAAGGGAAGACTAGATAACATGTGGCTGTTTGTGTTTGGAGAGGACAGTATGCAAATTTTAGGACTAAGGGGATGGTTGAGAGAAAAGCATCCCATTAATTACTCCCCTTTCAGGATTATGAAATGGCACACAAGACTCTCACCTTTATCCTAGGACCTGAAGAGGGATTTCACCCTCTTATCTTTGAAGCGCCCTCTAATCTAAAGAGCTTTCGGTGCAAGAACCTGGACTATCAAGGATCTCGCCGTACAGTCCTGTAATCTAACTGGAACTGGAACCGCAACCAGAACTGGAACTCGAACCTTAAGAATGACCTTGACGGATGGTGTCAAGTCAACTGAATGAACGGAGTTAGCATCTGCTGTAGGTATACCTGGCTGTTTAACAGTGGAAGACTTTTTTAGTTTGTACTTATCACCGATGGGCGGCGCCTTTCGGTTGGTGAATTTGTATGTGATAGAAGTGGAAAGCTCATTTATGGTGCACAGCAAATTTGCTGTGCTTAAGACTCGACCGTTGGTTTGAGCATTCCGAAGTTCAGTTCAGTTGGCTGCAACCTAACGTAGTTAGTCCGACGTCCACATTTGCGGATCCTTGGATTGGCTCTTAACTCATCAACGGAAATGGAAGTAGATTAGTATGTTTGACTGCCGCAATAGTCTAGGAGGGGGAAGCCGGTCAGTTCAGACGAATTCCGCTCAGTACTTTTTAAATTGTTTGGAGAGGCCCTGATAAAAGGATTTCTTTCTTTCCTAAGTTAAGTCTGAAGCTAGAAGTGCACTTCGTTGTCGTGGGGTCAGTCACTGATTGTACCCATATTCAAGATGGGCACATGGGGTGACTGCAATCACCATTGTGGTATCATTTTAATTTCGATATTTATTATGGTCTTACCATTAATAATGATGCACCGTTTGACATAGGTTCGCAAGAGCAACATACGCGAACACCGGGACGGATTTCGTTCAGGTCGAGGTTGCGTCAACCAGATTTTCATTCTTCGACAGCCAATTGAGACGCGCCACATATAATGGCGCCTTTCGATCGTAGTCTTTCCCGACCTGAAAGGTGCATTCGACTCACTGGATTGGACAGTGATATTCAGTGCTCTCTAGCGAAAGGGCATGCCAACGAAGTTCGGAAACCTGTTGCGAGCATTGTACTCGTATACCTATGGTCGCGTGAGGGTTTACGGTGAACCATTAAGTTCATTCGAACTGACTAGCGGCGTTCGACAAGGGTGTCCAATCTTTCCACTGTTTTTCAACTTCGTCACGGACGACTTAATGGAGAACGCTTTAAGAGTTCTCCAGGATGTTGGGGTCAAACTGAGAACTGGTGAGAAGCCGTGTGACCTAGATTACGCGGGTGACGTCGTGTGCCTGTTCGAATCTCTGGATCATGCATACTGTTCACTAAACAGACTTTCGAGGGCTGTAGCTCGCTTCGGGGTGTTTCACACATTCAGAGTGTAAATTGCTATTACAAGACTGGACGACATTGGTCCCGAACTTGACACTGGATGGAAAGGAACTAACGATTGTGGTCCGTTTCATTTATCTCGGCAGCTGCGTGTCGAATCATAGTAGCACGGGAGCGGAAGTGAGCACACGTATGTGCGGTGCTCCAGCGGTGTACGTTGTACTGAATCATTTGTCACATCGGCGTGATACTTCACTGAATTCTAAAGGTGTTGTATACTGCGCTGCAGCGTACGTAGTTCTGTTGTGTGAATACAGGGCATCGAAAATGTTCTTCGTCTCTTGGAAGTTTTCGATCACTGATTTCTATGTAGTATCGCTAGGATTAAGTGTAATGACGAGGTGAGTAATGTAGAGGTCAGGAATCTGGTATTAGGTTCCGCCTCTGAGAACACATTATCTCAGCTGATAAAACTTAATAGACTACGTTGGTTGGGTTACATGTTACTTTTGGCGAACACTCGTCTGCCAAACAATGCCGTTTTTGTCCCTCACGGAGTGGAAGAAGCCATGCGGAGTTTGGCAGGTAACGTGGCAATTTGGAATGAGAAAATGTACTGCGAACTTAGGTAAAGTAGGTGCCTCAAGTCTTCTTGGTTGGTTTCCGAAAGAACCGTCAACTAGTTGGTTGGGGACACTGGAGGATTTGGCAGCGAACCGTGGACAGTAGGGATTGTGTTATTGTTTTCTGTCAAATCAGAACGGCTGGTGAAGTGCGTTTGGACTGTTAGATTATCAGGTGACTACTGCGGGATTCTTTTCCTGCCTGAGTAGGTCCACTCCATGTTTCCTATGCACGTTTTTTATGGAAACACGTAACTCTGGGATTATGATGATAGTGACGGCAGCCCACCCGAGATATTCAAATCTTGTTTTATGGCTCTTCTGCGTCCGCTAACTAAGATTCGTGTATCAAATGGGAACGACAAGACTATATCTGTACTACAGAGGTATTAGCCTCAACGATATTATAGATAAGCTCTTTGCAGCCCTTCTGCTGAATCACTTGTTGCTGGTCGGTACCCACGAACACGCTCTGTCCAACGTGGTTTTCGTCGAGGAGGAGGTTGTGCTGACCAAGTTTTCACACTGCGTTGAATTCCAAACAACAGTGCAAGTTCTAGCGACCCACCACAGCGTACTTCATTGACTTCCGCGCATCGTTCGCCTCCGTTGATAGACAGTGACTCTGGACCATACTTTAAAGCCGGGGGATGCCAGAAGTGTTACTGTTAGAGGCATACTATTCGTCAATACAGGAGCACGTTCGCACCTATGGTGAGGAATCTGAAGGGTTCTCCCCTGACTGTGATGTTTTTCAGGGTTGCTCGCTGTCACCGATTTTATTCGATTGCACCATAGGCTCGCCAATTAGGCCACAATCATTCGGGCACTGACCCCGAGTTCGCCGGCGACAATGTTATTCAACCTGTCCTAGGCCGGATTGTATGTGAAGCCATGGCTGTTGATTTGGAGGTAAACACAACTTCACAAGACCTATCATCTTGTATCCATACCAATGGTGACGCTAGAACAAGTGATTTGCTTCATGTTCCTGAGCTCCGCTATCCACCCAAACGGGTTAAATTTCGCGTAGACTGTGCCACAAGAGTTTTTCAATCACTTCGAAAGTACGGAGGTCTAGCAGCGAAATAGGTCTCCGTATGGCGCTGCGCATTTGCCTTACTGCTGTCCACCCAGTCTTTACGTATGCATGCGAAACCTAAGAGTACACGATAGAAAACGGCAGAAATTTTCGACTATTGGTGTCTCCGATATATGGTCAGGATCAAAAGGTACAATTGCATCCTAAATGCCGCTGTGCTTTAGGACTATATGAACGTCAAACGGTTCTCGTCGTTTCTCCAAAGATTTCCTTACAGCGGTTCTGCCATGTTCTTCGGCCACCAAGGACGGGATTAGCGAAAATGAACCTATTACCGTCATCTTGTTCAAATGGGAAATGTCACCTTGATGGTCAACTGAAGACATTGGTTATCATTAATAAGACGGACATAAATCTCTTAGATCCTCAATCGATTTTCGGATTACGATATTGGCTTAACTGAACTTTTCGGTGTTCAGACCTCGCTGCAGTTCGCAAAACATGGGCGGCCGCAATCAGAGATATCCAAGAAGCTGACTTGTCCTTTCGCAGGAGCTAGTCACAAAATAAGTAGATTTGCGCGAATACCTGCAAGCTTACTAACTATTTGCTCGTCAACAACAGGATTTCCTGGAAGGGCGCTGCTGGCTCTCCAACCTCCCCATAGGCACATGAACGTTAGTCTCAAGAAAAGGCGGAGAGCTTTTTGACAGATATCATTTATGTCGACTTCAGCAACACTTTCGATAAAGTCCCACTTCGACTGGTAGTGAAGTTTCCTTGTTTAATATATCCAGCTCCGATACTAATAGATAATCAGAGAGCCTTAGAACCGGAGATGGCCGCATGGGGACCTGGATGCCCTCAAGCGTTAGTCGAAAATCTAGCAAAGAGATGTGTCACAAATATAGAGCAAAAGTGTTCTCTTTGATTAACAATATGAAACAAAAGACAGGGTGTCCAGCTCACCCGGCTCCTCTTCCGCACCACCCGGAAATCCTGCACTAAAAGATACGTTCCTGCTATCTCACGGAGTTCCCGACGTTCCGACGAGACTCGGTTTAGCCTTGCCACACCCTCCGACCATAGGTCCCGAATAAGTCGGAAGGATTCAACCTCCAATATATACGGCCGACGTAATACGTTCTGGGCTTACGTTCCCGACTCCGACACCACATTCGAGTATCAAGGTAGTCCTGTCCCGTGTACCTTTACTTGTCGAAAAGCTGACTTAAAGCGGGTGGCATTGACAATAAGCTCGCTAGCTGGGAATAATTTAATCAGAATATCTCGCAAATTTAATCTTTCCTGAGGTAAGGTCGCAGTGGCCTCAGAAATGTCCGCAATTAGGAAACATTAGTCCCCCGATAATCACACCTTTTTTCTCTGGGCTTGCGACAATGACCCACGGTCCCGACGTTCCAGGCTGTGTATCTGTTTCTTTCCTTAGGGACGCTCGTTGTTTTGGAAGAAACCCTGACTGTATCGGTCACCTGATAGCCTTGGCGACATAATAGACCTTTAGGTTTACTTTAATTTTTAAAAATCGCCTCGACGGCCTCTGCATACAATGTAGGACTTAAGGCACAAGGAGCAGACATCTTTCGAAGTGGTTTCACAGCTTTTTGGATCCCAGAGACCGAGCGAATATCCCACGATTTTCACAGATCTTGAAGTGCATAATTCCGAAAATTTGCATTCCTCCTGGTTTAAATGCAAATGGGCCAATTAAAACCACTGGGCATGCAGGCTTTTGGCTCTGAGGTCTACAGGTTGCTTGTATCCCACATAACTGTTTTCATGGAGCTTTTTGCATAAATTTCACACAATAGGCCGAAATAATAGCCAACAAATGACTATATATATATATATATTCACGTTTGGCGAGTCCTAGTTTGGATCGAAACGTCACGGTAAACGTACTAACTCATTGTACGCCTTCTCAAAGGAGTATATATATATATATATATATATATATATATATATATATCATCGTTCAGCGTTAAGCAGCAAGGCAAGCCTCACTGACCGCTACCTTTCCCCGGAGTTGCACGTTTATTTAAAAAGAATGAATATCCTAGGGGAACAGGGAGTGGACCTACACAGGCGGGAAAAGATAAGATGCTGCTGCAGCCAACAAACGGAACACAGTTTAACTGTACAAACGCACGTGTTTCCAATCATTCTGATTCGATAGGAAATGACAGCACGATCGCCACTGTTCACGGTTCACTGCCATATCCTTCAGTGTCTCCAGCCAGCAGGTCGACGAGTTTTTCGGACCCCAACCACGAAGACGAAAACGTGAGACGCCTACTTTACCTAACTTTGATGTACATTTTCTCATCTCACGTTGCTGCGTCATCTGTTGGCCTCCACATGGCTCCTTCCATTCCTTGGGAGAAAAACAAAATAGTGCATTGTATGGTAGACGAGTGTTCGTCATACACAACACGTGACCCAACCAGCGTAGTCTACTAAGTTTCATACGTTGAAACAAGCTATTTTCAGAAGTGGCACCCAATACCAGATTCTTCACCTTCACATTACTCACCCGGTCACTCCATCCAATCCTAGCCATACTACGTAAACATCGGTTGTCGAAAACCTCCAACCGACGAACATCGCCCACACGCATGCTCCACGTCTCGCAACCGTACAACAGAACTGAACGCACTGCAGCACAGTACACACGACCTTTCAACTTCACTTCCACTGAAATATCAGGCCGACGCCACAGGTGCTTCGGTCCAGCGTAAGCTGCTCGAGCCTTCGATATACGCGTGTTTACCCCCATTGTTGAACTACCATCGTTCGACACGCAGCTACCAAGGTAAGTGGGATGGTCCGCGGTCGTTATTTCCTCTCCATCCAGTATCAAGTTCGGCGCTGCTGTCTTCCAGTCCTGCAACAGTACTTTGCACTTTGAAGGTGCAAAGCACATGCCAAACCGAGCAACCAATCTCGACAGTCTATCTAGTGCCTGTTGTGCATGGTCCGCAGACTCGAACAGGCACACGACGTCGTCTGCATAGCTTCCCTCCACCTCCCAGTTCGACTTCTACATCCCGAAGACCTCCTAAAGCATCTTCCGTCAGTTCGTCCATGACGAAGTTGAACAAGAATGGAGAGATGGGACACCCTTGTCGAACGCCACTAGTCGTTTCGAATGAACTTGATAGTTCACCGTATACCCTAACGCGACCGTAGGTATGCGAGGACAATGCCCGCAACAGGTTCACAAACTTAGTTGGCATACCCTTCCAGTGGAGAGCACTGAGTAGTGCTGGTCGATCCACGGAGTCGAAAGCAACTTTCAAGTCGACGAAGACTAC